>MU105721.1:20553-570523 GCA_012274485.2 Sinapis alba | reverse complement strand
CCAAATCCCCAAGAAAGTGGGCTTGCTGAGGAAGCTGTCATGTCGAGATGGGAGAGTACCTGCACTAAAAAGAAAGGTTTCATCTTGGCGAAGCAACCACAAGACCGCTACACCCCTGGGATAGATGAACACCAAATACGCCACCACCGAGGAACTGACGGCTCCGATGACCCGCGAAGCAAGACCAGATTCCACGCGTATTCTCACTCTAAGAACTA
This sequence comes from Sinapis alba, assembly GCA_012274485.2. Taxonomy (NCBI): domain Eukaryota; kingdom Viridiplantae; phylum Streptophyta; class Magnoliopsida; order Brassicales; family Brassicaceae; genus Sinapis; species Sinapis alba. The sequence continues at coordinate 570,305 of MU105721.1, read as the reverse complement.
GAGCAAGTTCTTTATTGGAGGCAGATAGAAAGAAGGCTTCAGCGGTAGGAACCAGAGCCAACACAACAATGAAGATCAATACTCGAACCAAACCACCGGGTGATGCGCAAAACCCTGGAGGAGGAGCACCACTAGACAAGATCGCAGGAGAGGAAGACAAAGACCAGAGAGAGAGATGGAAAGCCAACGCCTGAGAACCATTCCCCGAACGTCGGAAGAGAACCAAACCCTCGCACGCAACACCGGGAATTGACAAGTGACACCGCCACGAGAAGATACACCGGCTCACGCCTTGAAGAAGAAGCTCCAAGTCCGCCGTGAGAGCAGAGAGAAGGAACGCCCACGCCGAGACACCAAGGCTTGGGAGAGAAACCCTGACTGCTACACCTCACCAAGCTAGAATCGAGAAGATTCGAGTCGGATTTCTTAATACTTTGTTTTCTCATGCAAAAATAATATTATAATTTCTCAAGTCTCAACAAGTAATTACAAAGACACAAATTTATACATATTTTATACATATTGACTGATTGAAACCTTTGTTGAAGTTCTTCCCGGTACTTAGCATCCATTTCATTGTTAGGAGGATACTTAGGTGATGTCAATGGATCACAAGCATAAAGTTTTGTGTTAAGTACTGAAATAATAGCCTACGCACAGAGAAAACCAAAACACTCTCAGTTAAAAAAAAATAATAATATATATATATATATATATATATGGTTATAATTTGATTCGATATTTAAAGTTTAGAGTTATTTTTTTTACACCTGACATGAGAGCATAAGAAGCAATTCCTCGTTTGTCTGGATTAACAGATAATAGATTCTCCTGAAGACCATCTGCCGTTATCAGAAACTACTCAAATTTATCTCAGACAACATTCATATTGATGTTGTGCTCTAAACATCTTAATTTGAGAATGAAGCTTTTTCTTTTTTCAAAATTCTTTATCTGGTGGACCAAAGAGTTTATAAATTCTGTGAAGTTCTTCAATCTACATAGAACAAGCACACACAAAAACTCATAAGAAACTCTATATGGAATGAGTAATCTCACATATGTTCTTCTTTAAAGAAGTGGTATTCCAGTGAGAATTTGATATGTTCTAGATGATTTACTTTCATGGGAAGAACAAAGCAGATGAGGAAGAAGGGAAACTTGGGCATGAAGAAACATGATTCAAAGGGTTAATTCATTGTTGGGAGAGCAAAGGCTTTTGAGGGAATATGGTCTTTGCTCAAGATTTCATCACTAGCGTATAAATAAAACTGATGCTTCTTTCTAGTTTTCTTAATCTGAATGATGATGTGTTGAAGTGTGGCCAATAGACCTTCTTCACCTCCGATCGCCATGAGATTGTGAGTTATCCTTAGGCATCTTCTTATCTTGAGTATATGTAAACGTGATTGTAGTTGTATTTGCATAAGATCAAGAGTGATTGTGTTGATAAGGGAGTTTTGAGTTACAAACTTATCAAAATCTCAGCAAAACACACAACCGACGCTCCAAAGATCAACTGAGGCGGTAAAGTGCTTTTGGTTTTGAGTTTGCCGGAGATGGGAGTGTCTTCCTCTCATCTGGTTGATGAAGATTGGAGAAGAAAGAAGTTGGCAACATCAGAGAAGCGACTATAGAATTGTTGGCGATCTAAACTCTGAAGAATAAAGCTCTTCACGATGAGGAGTTTATTCTTTGTTGTGGATAGGGGTTATGGAAAGTCTCGATGCCCACTCCTATCATTACGCTAAATATATTCTCTCATTAACTCAATATATAGCCTCACCTAACTTGTATTATTTGTGCTGTATAAACCAAAACTCAATATGGTATTAGATCGTTAACGAACAATTTTTTTTCTCTCTTTCTCCTCTCCACGCGTCATCTTCTCCTCCTTCTTCTATAATCTCTGTTATACTCTGATACAATATGTTGGGTGACAATCCCCTATCCTCCGCGAAAACCACAACTATCTACAATACCGTCAATCCATCGACAACATTAATCTCAATAAATATGTCCAACATAACAAAACTCATTCATCTCAATTACATCATGTGGATCAAGAAAATTTGGGCTCTCCTTGAAGGCGACGCACTCCATCAGTTTCTTGAAGCACCGGCTCCATCAGCCACAATCGTCATTGATGGCAACAACTCTCCCAATCCAGATTTGGCTCCGTGGAGACGTCAAGACCGACTTCTCTACAACTTTATCATATGAGTCATCTCCATTCCGGTCCAACCGGTTGTCTCAAGCGCCATAACAACTGCTGACGTGTGGAATATCCTTGCCTTTACGTATGGGAATACAACAAGAGGTCATATTCGACAACTCAAGTTTCATATCAAACAATGCTCCAAGGGTACCAACTAGGGCTGGGCAAATAAACCGAAACCCGAAAATCCGAACCGAATCCGATCCGATAAAAATGAATCCGAACCGATCCGAACCCGACATAAATACCGAATGGATCTTGTTTAATGGTATTTTGGGTGATGGGTATTATCCGAACCGAACCCGATCTTAAATGGATATCCGATAGAACCCAAAACATTTAAAATTCTGAAAAGATATTATATCAAACATTATCTCAATTCCTAATATGTATCTGAAATACACTAAAATATTAAAGAGAAATTCCCTTAGATAGCCCATTTTAGTTTGTTTGTCACAAAAATAGTTTTTAAAAAAGAAAATGACCAAAATGTTTTTTTTTAAGCTAAAAAATTCATTTATATGCATTTATACCACTATGGTTAACTAATTTGTACTTTAGGGTTTAGAGTTAAGGGGTGGGTTTGGGGTTAGGGTTTCAAATTTCAAAAAAAAAATATTTTAAAAAATCAAAATTTCAAAAAAAAAAAGTCTATTTTGGTCATTTTATTTTTTGAGGGCTATTTTTGTGACAAAAACTTAAAAAGTGCTATTTAAGAGAATTGCCCAATATTAAATATATAAAATAATTATCTATTACATTAATATTGGTGGTTCTATTATATGAAAATTGATGTTTGAAGGTCGCGGATGAAGCTTAAAGTTTTTAGATTTTGGTTTTGTTTTCAGTGAACAATGTTTTTCATTTTATAAGAACTTGGTTTTTGTTTTATTCTTTCATTTATTTAGTTTTTTCCTATAAATAAATATGTTTACATTTCTTTTGATTTTGAATGATCATGTTTGATGTTTCTTTCTTATTTTTGAATCAATTTTTACTTACTTTTTTAGTTATAAAATAGTTACAAATTATAATCATGTACTTTAAAATCAAAGAATCAATTTACTTATGTTTTGGTTATAAAATAGGTATAAATCATGTATTTTTAAACCAAAAAACCGATTGGGACCCGAACCCGAAAGTATATCGGGTTGTACCGGTTCTTCAAAGATTTATTAACCCCGACCCGAACCCGATAGAACCCGAACCGGTCCCGAACCGAACTTTCATATAATCCGAATGGGGCTGATTTTGATAAACCCGAAAAACCCAAAACCCGATTGGACAAAACCGAAACCCGATTGGGACCCCGAATGCCCAGGCCTAGTACCAACAGTGCCGTGCCTAGAACAAAAGAGGCCTAAGGCAAAATAATTCATTTAACTTCAGAATAGTAAATATTATTAAACTAATACTTTTTAATAAATTAACTTTTGTTATTTTGAAAATAGTAACTGACGAAAAGAATTAAGAGAAAAATGTTATGTTATTGTTGATAAATAAAGATGAATACAAACAATGAAAACATATCAATATAATCTATTTGCGTATAAGATTTACCTATAATTTATTTTTATTATATTACATCAACTTATTTTAACATTGATAATTTTTAGTTGTATTATATATATCAAAAACCATGCATTCTTTGTTTTAAATTATTAACTAATTTAGCCAGGAAAAAGTCTAAACCTTGCATATAGAATAAGTTCTCCACATTTAAAATTAAAGTTAATGCAAAGAAACAAACAAACAAAAAAAGATAATAGAGTACTCGAAGCTAAAATACAGTATATATTTTTCCTAATGACTATATTTGCTATGTGATTATTTATGAAAGGGGCCCCCAAAAATTACTGATTGTGGAGGGGCCTGAGGCCAATGCTTCAAAAACTATAAGGTAAGCATGCCACTGGGTACCAAAACCATTAGTGAGTACCTACGCCTCATCATATCAAATGCCGATGAACTCGGTTTTCTTGGTAAATCTCTGGATCTTGAAGACCTAATCGAACATATTCTAGCCGGTTTAAGTGAAGACTACAAACCGGAGATCGACGCCATTAACGGGTGTGACAACCCAATCTCCTTTGTCGAGCTCCATGAACGACTGCTCAATCGAGAAGCGATGCTCCTATGTTCTGAAACTCCACAAAGTGGTTCAATCACCGCAAATGCCACATATACTCGTCCCCGTCAGAACTGGAAGGCCAACAACAACAACAACACAGTGAACACACACACACAATAATAAATACACATCACCACAATACAACAACAATCGTGGCTCACGTCCTTATCTTGGCCGCTGTCAAACGTGTGGGATTCAAGGCCATAGTGTCAAGTATTGCCCATAATATTTCATCGTACGTGGTTCTGCTGTTTCTTCTTCTGCTTCTGCACCACTGTGGCCCCAATCCAACAACACCAGACCCTGTCAATCACCTCTTCCACAGCAGCAACATCACTGGCGAACACAAGCGAATCAAGCAACGATGCATGTTGGCGATTACTCCACCTGGCTTCTTGACTCCGGTGCGTCTCACCACATGACATCAGACCTTGCGAACTTAGCTCTCCACTCACCACATGACATCAAACCTTGCGAACTTAGCTCCCTACTCACCATATACTGGATGCGATGATGTCTTGCTTGGTGATGGCTCAGGTTTACAAATCACACACACTGGTTCTTTATCAACACTTACCTTTACTCATCCTTTTTTTCTTGACAATGTTCAATATGTTCAATCTTTAGATTAAAACTTACTTTTTGTCTTTCAGTTATGTTATACTAATGGCCGGTGTCTCTGTCACATTTACTCCCACTTACTTCCAGGTGCGAGATCTGAACACATAGGTTCTTTGGTTGGAAGGCAAACCTAAGAATGGAACCTATGAATTGCCTCATCTTCGAATTTCTATACCACCTTCGTTAGCTTTTGCTTTGGTTACTAAGACTTCATTTTTGGATTGGCATTCTCGTTTATGCCATCATGTTTTATTTATTTTGAAAACTATTATATCTAATTTACCTATTATATTTAAATATCTTTCAGACAATTCATATTAGGCTTGTTCTATCAATAAAATGCTTAAGTTACCATTCAAAAACTACTCTCTTGTCTCCACTCGTCCTCTTGTATTATCGGATGTGTAGAATTCTCCAATCCTTTCCATAGATGGTTTCAAATACTATGTGTTATTTGTTGACCACCATACAAGGTACATGTAGTTATATCCACTAAAAAAGTCTCATGTTTACGATGTATTTGTCAAGTTTAAAGGATTGGTTGAAAAACAATTTTGATCAAAGGTGCAAACGTTATATACGGATAATGGTGGTGATTATATCGCACTAGCAAGCTTTCTATCTAGTAACGGTATATCACACTTCACCACTCCGCCGCATACACCTGAGTATAACGGCATTGCAGAGCGTCACCACCGGCACATTGTCAAAACTGGTCTAGCTCTATTGAGTCATGCTTCCACGCCTAAGCCCTATTGGACATATGCTCTTGTTACTGCTATCTATTTGATTAATAGAATACCCACTCCTATCTTGTCTCTTAAAACGTCATATGAAGGTTTGTTTGGTAGTTCACCAAATTATCAGAACTTAAAGTGGATCATATTCCTCATGTTGCACCTGCACCACCGCCAGAACAAACGACCTATGTGCCATACACAACAACGCCATCTCAGCCACCAACGCGTACGAGCAATCGACTCAGGAAACCGACTCAGAAGCTTAATCTCACTGCAACTGTAGTTCATATATCATAGAAAATACCAACAAGTGTTACTGAAGCTCTCAAGGATCTACGATGACGTAAATCTATGTATGAAGAACTAGAAGCAATGGCTCGGAACAGAAAAAATATAACCCCTTTGTTATTTTCATCCGAAGATGAGTTCAAAACAAAGCTACTCAATTTCAAAAGTATCAATTTAATTTTTTAGATTTTAATTTTCTGCAAATGTCGCTTAAAATATAATTAGAAATATGCATCTTATTTACCTTTAAATTTTGTTTTGTGAAGTTTTTTACTTTTTAAATAAAAAATAGAAAATTAATTTTAAATACCTAGTTGTTTGATATAGATGGAGTTTTGTTAAACGATATTTATATTATGATGGACAAGGTTAAGGGCAAGAAGAATATAAGATTCACTAAAATAAATAAACACTTGGAAGGTTTATTGGATCAATGATTTGAGAGCATTTCATGTTTTTCAAATCTCTTATTGTATCTAGGAGATTCATAAATTCTATGTGAAATCTAAACTTATTGGATTAATCATTTGTAAAAATTCCCTTAAATTACAGTTTATTGTAAAATATATTTTGTTGACAAAATCTATCAAATGAGATTTAGTGAGTTTTAGAAGATATTTTATAGTGAAAAAACTATGAATCAAAATACCACATCTTATGATGCTATTTGAATTTTTTCCTGAAAAATTTTACTTCATATTTTTAAAAGAAAATCAAACTATTTGAAATAGAAAAAAATTAAAAATCGATTTTTAAAAACTTTTATATATTTCATAAACGATAAAATATCAAATTATAAATAAACATATCAAATTATCTTAATTAAAAAAATAAAATATTACTTTAAATAAAATTTTAAATTATATTTAAAAAAAACTCTGAAAATTCTTCAAAAATCCATAAATATTTTTACAGTTTTTTTTTAAGATTCACTCAAATATCAGTTTTTTTGGATTTACTCAAATCTTGAATTTTTCCAAAGTTTTTTTATTTTACTAAGTACACTTGGTCTAAAGAATATTATAGAACTCGCATATTTTTTCTTCTCAAAAACATATTAACATCATTGACCATAAATGATCATAGACATATTTTCGACTGTATATATTTTATAAGACCTAGTTGTTGTATGTTTTGGAAATTATTGACCGCTGAGTTATAGAAATGCTCAACTCCTCAGTAAGGAAGAAAGATTCAATAAGGAAAGACATGGTCACGTCTACATATTATCAACAAATGTAATAATCTGTCTGACACAGATGATGAATGCAAACAGACGCTCTTGAGTCTTGCCGTTATATAATCTTTTAATAATTTGCTTGTCGTACGAAGAAATGTGGTGTTTCTATTATAGTAAGAAAAAACATTTCTAATGTTTTAATTATTCGGTGACATATATTAAAAATTACCTTTAGCATCATACCATTTTAAGAGTTTACATGTTGTTTAGCAACTTATTGAGCGAGAGATACAAACGAACGCACTCCCAAGTTGCTTTCAAAGAGAAAGAAGGGCCAAAGGAGCCGCCAGGTTGAATCAGGAGGAATTTGTCTTCACCCAGAGAGCTGTTAGGCGGGGTGATAGAGGTCATGACTATCTTCATAAGGAAAATTCAATGCTCCGTTTCTTGTAGCCTCAGCCACTGTGTCTGCCAGTCTAAGACGCAGTCGACAATGATCATTAGAGCATGTTTATCCCAAGCTTTTAAGAACGGTTCTTGCATTGTTTGCAGACCCCACTGACATTTGCACTGTTTACAGACCTTACTGACATATGAAACCTACAAGCAGTGCAAGAAACAGTTGCAAAAACTCTAAAATAAAAACTATTTTTGCACTGTTCGCGGGTCCCACTGACACGTGGCGACCCGCGGTTAGTTATTTTAAAAAAAAAATCAGACAAAAAAAAATTAAAAATCTCAAATGGAGTTTTAGGGATAGTGATGCTCTAAACGTAGCCGTTTGACCATTACTTGTCTCACATCTCATAAAGTCTAAGTAGTCTGTCCTTTAATTGAACCAAGGTTAGAACTACCTTAGACAATCTTGGCGAGTCAACCATGAGCCAAAACGTTTTATATTACTGCTTATAAACTCACTACTGAAGAACATAAATTTATATGCGTTTTAATTATCTAGTTGAAAACGAGGAGGTCTAAAGAATATAAACGCTTGATCTGATTTGCATACAATTACAATTTATCCCTGAAAATTGAGAGTTAATTTCTCAATTACAGAAGATTCAGGTATTCTAAACCAAAAAAAAAAAGTCTAAGCTGACTTTGACATCTACATAGTAACAAAGTATATTTTGTGAATATGCATTAGTGGCTTGGATCAGCTGCAGAATAGTACCTATTGGATTGATATTTGTGATTAAGACCTACTCCAAAATAACCCCGCAGTCATTGCCTTAGAATATAAGTGGTTTATGAAGATATATTTGCACTGACCGTTATGGTGATTGATCCTGGTTCCAACAACTTCAGCCACTTAACTGCCTTATCACAAGAAGAAAAAAAACTTGAAGAGGATGAGTATCAAGTAATTATAAGGAACACCATGGGTCTTGCTAGTTCCGCACAGCTCCTCAAACGATTTATTATAATCAAAGGAGTTTTTATATGGATGTCTATTGAAGATGTTCTACTTGACAAATACAAATATAATTAAAGAAGACATGATTAAGCAAACTATACAATTTTATATCATTCATCATGTCTTCTTTATATTAATATTTGTTACACTCATCAACCCTATGTTCTAATGTAAACTCCAATAAAATCATCATCGCATTGAAATGGCGCTTTCTCCTCCAACATTTAGACTCTAGATTCTTTTCTTCTCATGCTTCATATTCTTCCTCTTCTTCACCTCATCTTTCACAGGGATAGCATCCACACGGCTCATCTGAAGTTGAAACGCAGGAATAATCTTACTTCCGCAGCTACAAAAACTTCCTAACCAGTCAAAGCTTCCAAGTCTAGCTTTACACTTGGGACACAATAACTTTCCTTCAGGCACATCATCTTCCACAGCTAACACAGCGAGAGAAAATCAGACTAATCAAGAAACCAATACATATCTACAATGAGTGTGATTTAAAGTATTACCTTCACTCATCCAGTTTAGAGGCTCTACGAACATAGAAGTACATTTTTTCTCATCACTGTTGTGAACCTCTCCCTTCATGTTTTTAAACATGTCATCAAACTCTAAATCAGCTTCACCAGGAGTGTGATCAATGACTTGCTCTTGAGACAACAAAACGTTCTTGCATTTCTTGCACTGGTACGTACTACCACTACCCTCATTTGACATTCCCGGATCAGCCCTTAACTTTAGTTTGTCAAATCTCTTATCTTTGCTGTATAAATAACCTGGTATAGCAAAACAACAAAACATCATATAAATCAGATACATGACCAAACGTGAATGCACTTATTATGATGAAATAAATCAAAACCTAAAGTTTTTAGACGGAAATGCTTGTAAATATGGCTGGAACGGTCAACTTTGAAGCCCATTCTTTCAAACAAATCCAACTGCAAGATATGATGCGAAAACATTGATTAATGAAAATTCACATCAATTCACAGAGCTGTAAACTAAGCTAATAGATATCAAATAATTTAGTTTTTCACCTGTTTTAAGAAGCCAAGATTGGGTCTAGCGTGAGCACTTTGCTTCAGTGACGCCAACGCATCTGTAAAAACAAAACAACATATCAATTAAAGGGAATAATTAGAGATATGAAAAAAATGTCAATTTAAAAATCATAGTGCATACCTTGACAAGAAAGCTTTTCGGTCCTCATTAGATACGCAATGACTATAGAAGCACTGAAACAAACAAAAAAAACGTAATCAGTCATAGTAAACAACAAAGAAAACAAAATGTATTATTTACCTTCGAGATTCTCCTGCAAAGCAATGAACTAAAACACCTTTGTCTTTGCGGCCAGCATCAATAAAATCCAAGCAAATATCGAAAAAATCAAGCAGATTCTCCCATTCTTGATCGTAAGCAAAGACAGACATTCTAGTAAACTTGAGATCTTTGCCAGTATGCTCAAGTGAATATAGAAGATTGCCAGATGGCAACGCACTCTCTGTGGCAAACTCTCTGCCTTGATGATGATCATCATCAGTACCAACATAAACTTCCATGATTTCTTTTGAGTCTAGTTTCACGTTGCGCCATTCCTCGAACACAGATATGGAAGGGCAGTGTAAAACTGTAAGAACGTGTGAAATCTCAGAGCTACCATTCTTGAGAACTTCAGCAGCAGCACAAATATCGCCGAGGTATAGATTCTCCCTGATTAGGTCAAGCTTCTGCATATATATTGTCGATAAGAAGAACCCTAGACAAGTTTATCAAAAAAAAAGAAGAGAAGTCATTTAACGCTTAAACATGTTTATTGCCACACACAAGACTACAAGAGTAAACTGATCTTAATTAGCTCACAAACACGTAAACGCTATGGACAACGATTTTGTCTGTTAGAGCTAACTCAAGATTAAAACACTTATAGTCTTTCGTTTTATGTAATATTGGAAACAAGGAAAACCTTTTTAAACCCACGCAGGTAGTGGTTTTCCGGATTCGGCAAGCTTCCAGAGAATAAAGAAGAGAGGCTTAGGTCGGACGGAGAAGAGGAACGCGAGATCGATGAGGTTTCGTAACTTTCGTTTGTATTTATTTTCTTTTATTTAAAACCTTCTGGCTTATCTAGAGGGTTTTAAGTTTTAACCCAAAAAAAAAATATATATATATATATTGCAGACACTTTTTATTAAGGTTAACAGTGTGATTTAAAAAAAAAATATATATATAGATATTTTGAAATTTTTATTTAATTAACGAGAATTCACAAATATATAGTTGTGTTTTCTTAATATTTTTTATGATTTAAACTTTCCATACAAGTATGGATTAGTTACATAAAATAAATCTGATTTAAAATAGAAAATAATAACTAGAACATGTATTAACTATCTCACAATAGTTGCTGATAAAAATTCAATAAAATACTAAAAGTCATACTTATATTTTAAAAGCATAAATATAAAATATGTTTCAATTTTCACTAATACAATTATATTTTACCAATAAAAATTATTATATCATATTAAATTTTTTGAACTACTTGTATTCGGACAAACATCTAGTTTCTAATAATTGTAAGGTCGCAGAAAACATCATGATATGTCGAAACTACACATCCGCCACATATATTACCGACAATGAATATCGTAAGAATTATTCTATTTAATCAGTCTGACATTCATTTATTTTTTTTTTTTTTTTTTTGTAACTTAGACATTCATTTATTTAGTTTAATAAACATAGTAGCTAATTTTATTTCATCAAGAAAAAACGAAGACAATAGTTGCAAACATTACTTTGACGTAAAGTACAAATACATAACACAACTAACGTTTAGAAACATGATATTTTATAGCATATCAAATATCATATTTTTATTTTATTCTGCTACGTTATTTCAGCCAAGCATTTTTCTTGATAAACCACTGTAGTCAAAAGTGGGTGAGGAAGTTTTCAGGATAAAAGCTCCTAATGCCCATTCTAGTGGTATCTCTTTCTCTCCTGCTTTACTCGCAAACTCGATTCTGCAAGACAAAACAAACACAATTTTTATTTTATTTATCGAAACCAAAAAAATTCAACATTGATTGTTAAGACCATTCTTGAATTTGTGCCGATAAAATTTACCTTCCATCATCAAGAGCAAAACCAAGACTATCGTGAAGCATTGAGATAATATATGCTGATGAGAAGCAGTACCCAAGCAAATACTCTTCTTTTATTGTTGGGTGTTCTGCTTTCAGTTCTGACCATTTTTCTTTACAGTACCTCTTTCCAGCTGGAATCATTTCAGCTAGCCAATCCTTTTCATCCAACTCAAAGAACTGATACATACATAAACATTAATAGTTGATCAATGTTTAATATGGGATTAACATGCATATGGGATTATACCTTGGACGTGTAGTAGAAATTTGATGTCGCCAAAAAATGTCCTTGAAGATCAGGTGTGAATGTTGATCCAATAGAACAATGCTTATAAGGACATTTCTCTGTACATAACAAAAAGTACCAAGGCTGAATTGATAAGAGATAAAGAAACTTGACACTGACCAAAAATATTCAGCTATATACCGTTTCCTTCTTGCAACATTGCATATGTTGCGGATCGGCATTTTGTGAAGTTACCAGCAGCTTGAAGCGAGCCTGTTAATCTGCTTTCATCAGATGAATCCTTGTGTGAATTTTTGTCGAGTTTGTAACCTTTAGGAGTACAAGGGTCAGTAATTATTTCGTCTTCTGGTGAGTTTGAAGCTGCAAAGGTTGAAACTGTATGAGTTTTGAGATAAATAAGCTTATTTCAATTCGCCTAAAAGTAAGCTTATCAATATTACTTTTAAAAGATTTATCAACAGTTACCTGAGTTATGGAGTGATGCCCATAACTTGTCATGGGCTTCATTCTGCAAAGCGACAAAAGTTAATAGCTTCTTCAACATAACATTAATGTTTGGTGGCATGTTATAACAATTTTTGAGGAAACTCAAAAATAGTAATAAACTATAAATCAATGATCAATAAGCAGCAAACAAATAAGGACAAACAATTACACGAGATTTAAAAAAAACTTTTAAAATGAATGAACCAAAGAAAAGTACTGAAAGACAAATAGTCTGCTCTAATAAGTGACCGACCTGTCCAAGGTGGAGGAAGCTGTGACTGTAAATTTTGTACGAAACATTTCCATATGATATCGTACGCAAGAACTCAGGAGGAACATTCTCACTTGACACAAAAGTCACCTAAACAAATGCAAAAATTAAAATCACAATCAACCATTTTCACCACCTAGTTGAGGTTTCATCTCAAGGGTGATTAAATTTGACAGGGTAAAGAGATTATACCTGCGCAGAAGCCCCACCGAGTTCAACAATCCCTGTTGTTTTCAAAGGTTCACCTCCAAGAGAACCAAGTGCATAGTTTGCTGTTACCCAAGCATATATACCTTCATCAGATCCTGCCAAAAAAATAACAATTCCAAGAGATTTCTTATCAATAATTAAATAACTCCTAATAGTACACATCTACTATTAACTCAACTTATTAGCTAATATACATAGAAAGAAAAAAAAACTGAAACATAGATCCAAGCCATTCCAACCAACTAGTAAACTTGAACATTCTGGCTAGCCATCAATTAAAAACCTAATCTTAATTAATAAAAATAGCTTTACTAACCAGAGATAACCGAGGCCCATTCATCTTGAAACTTAAAACCAGAAGATCTAAGAACTCTTCTGGTAACATCTAGAATCTGCTCCTGAACATCTACATCAAGCAATCTCATTCCAGCAGTCGCCATTAACCTAATGTCACTCTTCTTCAACATTCCCTTGGGAACTCTTCCCTTGGCGAACTCCACAAGTTTCGTGACTGACACGCTAGCTTCTTCCGGATGATCAGCATACGAAGACAAACCAGGGTTCAGCTTCAAGTTAGCGTAGTTGTCTCCACTGAAATCGTAAACCGGTTTGCCTGACTGGAACCAGTACCGGAACACGTGAACTCGGCTCCCTGAACTCCCGGCATCGATAACGACGCTGTACCTGTACGAACTTATGCTCCAGTTCCACCAGGAGAACAGGATTGGAAAGAGAAGAAATAAAAACCCTAACGTGACAGCCACGGAAGCGAGTGAAGTGAGGATTAACAGGAGAAATGAAATCGTGGGTTTCGACTTGGGCTTAGTGAAAGTGTATGCCGACGGTAATGATTGGTGGTGGTCGGGTGATATCTGAACCATGAGAGGATCCATCTCCGACTTCATTTTTCAAACCTGAAAAGTGAAAACGAGCATGATGATTGATGAGATCGTTTGCATCAATGTCTACGTAACAAAAAATGATGAGATAAACTATATATGGTTATATGCTAACATGCATGAAAGTTAAAACTATATATTATTACATAAACTATAACGATTTCTTTGTGTTTGTAAATTTCGAAGTTTATGCGTTTTAATATAGAACCTGACTCTTTTTAAAATGTGAGAAAATGGAGATTGAAACGGCAGTTCGAAAACTGCCGGCGTTGAAGCTCGTCGGCTACACTACTCTCAGTCTCCTGTTTTGTGTAGTGGAGAAGAAATCATTGAGCGCATATTTATGAACACGTAACTTCTTGAATTTCGGATCAGGGTCGGGTCGGGTACTTATAATTCAAAACGTGTTTCACAAGCCTCTCTAAACGACAGCGCCAACTAACAACACAAGACCCCACATTAATAGAGACATAAATCCATATATTAGAGATATTTTCTAAAAGAATACCTACAATGGAGACATCTAGCAATCTATGTGTTAGTATTTAATTGGCTGATATTTTAAAATTTTAAGAAATTTAGATCAGATTCTTTTAAGTCTCTTATGAAATATCTAGTGTAGGTTTCTTAATATTTTAAGATATTCATAATTATGTTACATTTAAAACTTCAAATGGTGACAGACCGCACTGCACCGTCATAAATAATAACAATAATCTATACATATACTTATATATTTTTAATTTTTTATTACTATTACAACTGCACTGCACTTGTTTTGCCGTTGTTATGCATGTTATCATTAGGAGAGTTACCATTCAGAGGCTAATAGATTCAAGATTAAATGCTTCCACTGAATGTGTTTTGTGGAGCTCCTCTAAAAGAATAAACGACGTAGTTCAAGACTAAGAGAAGCTCGTCGCTGCTCTAGTCTCTTGTCTTTTCGTACTGGAGGAGAAATTGGTCACTGGTATTAGTTAAACAGACTTTGGTAAACTGTTTTATTATTCCACATTAAGATCGAAATGTACAATATATATACACCAGTAAACCGGTTTACTATGTGAACCATCCTAAACCAAGTAATCTGATAACTGGAGCGCCTATTTACATACTTAACAAGTTTAACTATCACACCTACTCTTTAGACTTAGGGTTCGGGTCATAGTAGATGTGTGATTCACGTGATTTGCTAATAGGCATATATGTCTACTTCAACGTGGTCCAACGGACGACGGCCTACAATACTTTTCCGATTTTGTTGTATTACGAACAGTGTTTGGAATCACGCAAGGGTAAACGTGTGGTTGAGAAAGGTCTAACTCAAAACTAATTAACGGATAGTTGTTTTAGAGATTTTATATATTAAATATGTGGACGTGTGTCGTGTGGACATAATTAGCAGGATATATAAAAGATAAATCCAGATTTCTCATAGTAAAGTTTATTTCATATATATCAATATTTAATTAATGTGAAAGTTTTTAAATTTTTTGAAAATACATGCCAAAGTTTTTAATGTTGCTATGAATTTCTATATTTTTTTGACAGATTCTCACACTAAATATTAATATATGGAATGAAATATTTTGTTTGAAAGACAATTAATCATGATGTCTTAATATCTCTTGAAAAATATTTTTTCTAAAGAATAAAGTAGTATAGTATTGAATGGGTAACTACAACAAAAAAGATTTTGAAATCTTAGGAAACTTTTTCCTATACAAACTTATCAATGAGTTAATGAGTCCTTGAAAAAAAAAACTCAAATCAGATTTTTTTTATTGCCATGTACGTAATATGTTTTTATCATATCAGGGATTTTTATGGAGTTGAATATACTATTTTTTATGGTGTCTCTAGGTTCATTTCTATGGTCTCAGGGAGTAAATATATGTAGTAGGCTAGTAGCTATAGCACCAATAAAGCTTTCCTTCCTGCAACATTGATGTTTTTATCCAAAATTATACAATCAAATTGTAAGTGTAGATAAGTAATTATAATAGTTATGTATCAAATCCACATAAACTGAAACTGAACTATAAATTCTAGGGCTGGGCAAATAAACCGAACCCGAAAACCCGAACCGAACCCGATCCGATAAAAATGAATCTGAACCGATCCGAACCCGATATAAATACCGAATGGATCTTGTTTTATGGTATTTCGGGTAATGGGTATTATCCGAACCGAACCCGAACTTAAATGGATATCCGCTAGAACCCGAACCAATTCAAAATTCCTAAAGATAACTTGTACCAAAGATGATCTCAATTTCTAAAATGTATCAAAAACACACCAATATATTATTGAACATCTAAAATAATTATCTATTACATGAATAATTAACTCAAATACTTAGCTTAATATATATTTTGGTATATGGTTAATATTAATGTTTGTGTTTAATATTAATATATAGCTTAATATATGTTTTGGTTAGATCGACTTGAGAAACGTTTGTGTTTCTCGAAATGTAGTTTTTTATTGTTTACTTTATTATATGTCTAATTTCTTGTTATTGAGCTTTATGTTTAAGAGTTTCATGCTTAGCGTTTTGATGATTGAAGGTGACGGTTGAAACTTGAAGTTTTTAGATTTTTGTTTTATTTTCATTGAATAATATTTTTCATTTTATGAGAACTTGGTTTTCGTTTTGTGTTGTCAATTATTTGATTTTTTTCTATCAGTAACTATGTTTATCTTTCATTTGATTTTGGATAATCATGCTTGATGTTCTTTTTTAATTTTTGAATCGATTTTACTTATGTTTTGGTTGCAAAATAGGTACAAATCATGTACTTTTAAATTGAATAACTGATTTTACTTATGTTTTGGTTACAAAGTAGGTACAAATCAGGTATTTTTAAACCGAAAAAACGATTGGGACCCGAACCCGAAAGTATATCGGATTGTACCGGTTCTTTGAAGATTTATTAATCCCGAACCGAACCCGAGAAAACCCAAACCGATTCCGAACTGAATTTTCATATAATCTGAATGGGGCTGATTTTGATAAACCCGAAAAACCGAGACCCAATTGGATAAAACCAAAAACCGATTGGGACCCCGAATGCCGAGGCCTAATAAATTCTGTTGATAAGAATTAAACTACTAGGAACACAGAAGTGTTGCTCAATGGAGAAGATATATTTGAAAACTTCCTACTCGGGTCGGGTCGGGTCAGATATTTAGAACATGTGATTAACGAGCCCGACACCGAGGCCCACATAGGTCTATTTATAATATGTGGGCCAGTTCTAATGATCAAATTACGGAACGCTCACATCACACATTTCCAGTTTGGCTTTATTTACGACCTATGGACATAAACTCGGTATAGAGTATAAATGAATGATGTTTTCTATATTATAGTTGTAACGTTTCATAAATTACAGTAACACCTTCGATATGTATATGCGTTCTGCTTCTTTCTTTCTTTTTTTTTTTTCTTTTTTTTTTTTTTTTTTTTTTTTTTTTTTTTTTTTTTTTTTTTTTTTTTTTTTTTTTTTTTTTTTTTTTTTTTTTTTTTTTTNTTTATACCTTTGATGTCTGGAAGAAATTTCCTGTAGCCAAAAAAGCTTCCTTCAAGATTGGGTGTGAATGTTGATCCAACAGAATGCTTATAAGCACAACTCTCTCTACACACACAAAAAAAAACAAAGCTGCACCCGCACACATAAGAGATGACGAACACAATTGACACTGAGCACTGATATGTTGCTACACCAATAACGCTATTTACCTCTCAATATGGTGAATTCATTAGCAGCAGCTTCAAATAAGGCTGTAGATCTGCTTTCTTCAGCTAAGACTATTCCTTCCGGTTAGAGTTTGAAGCTGCAAGGATTGAGAATTTGAGACACTCTATGAGTTTAAAGGGGGGGGGAAATAAGCTTGTTTAAATTGCCTATACTCAAAGCTGCAGCTATAAACTCTACAAAATTTTCCAGTGCAGTCAACTGTGATTACTTTAAAGACTTATCAATAATCAACCTGAGCTGTGGAATAATTCCCATACCTTTTCATGTGCAGCGTCTTCAATAAAAGGATGAAATTCTTTGTCAGTGTGGTATGTTCTATAGTTTTGAGGAAATTTTAAAATATCAGAGATCAACAAGCAGAGCAGCATAGAGGGACACAATTACATAATGCTGCTTTCACAAACCAAGTTCTAAAAGAAAGAAACTACTTCTAAAAAAAAAAAAAAAACTACTTTCTATAGTTTTGAGGAAAATGTAAAATATATTAATTCCCTTTGTCTGGCGAAAAAGAGGGGAAAACGAATAATTTAATTACAATAAGCACTAAGCAGTATCATATGTAAGCACGTCTTAACGGGAAGTGGATTAGTAGTGGTTGCTCATTATAGTTCCTTGTACCGTTTCCTCAATTATTCAAGAATTTTCTATGTTCAGCATGTTGCTTGTTTTCTGGTTAATGTGTTTAATACGTATTCATTCCTAAGTCCTAACTCGAAGAGATAAGATCAAAAGTAATGGCATAACATGTTTAACACTAATCGTGGACAGATCCTAAATTAACAATTAGTTATGATTTAATTTTTTTTTTTTTTTGAAAAGAAGTTATGATTTCATTTGAGTTTTGGTTTCGCTTCTTTCTTACAAAGCATTCATTAGCGAATAATTAATTGTTCGCACATGTACATTAGCCGGCTATAGATGTGTTAATAGTTTGGACTTATATCACATGATCACATGTTGTAACGTGTGTTTAGTATATTTTCTTCCCAAATTGCCAATTAGTTAAGCATATCAGAAATGGATATGCCCTCAAATTTATTTTTTATTTTTTATTTTTGTTATTTTCTCTCCACTTAGATCAATCTTCCTACTTGGCTTTAGATTATAGTAATGGTCAGTCCACAACCCTTGGACACATAAGGCATTAGGGAAATCAAACTCCGCTGCCTCGTTAAAACATACACTAAAATCCGGCAAATTTGAAGTTCTATGATGAAGATTTTTCACTATATCAAAAAATTATCATAAATCATTGCAATAACAAATTTTAAAGATATGTTAGTTTCATTGTTTACCGTGAACCAACACAAGATAATAAAGCTGTACTCTAAAATATTAACTTCGATGAAAATTTATATCGTTTTATTTCAGTTTGATCAAAAAGATTAAGTTTATTGTCTACTAGTAAAGTAAACGTCAGAGATAGATAACTCTCCCCACTCCCCCAAGATTTATATTAAGTGTTTCAAGAAAGATCATGGGATCGATTTTTCAATTCTTTAATTAATCACGAGGGCACTAATAAAAAAAGTTTGGTAGCAAGGGAGATGCTATCTATCTTTGACTATAAATCTGACGTCGAAATGTCTCAATTATGCATTGCAAAAACAAAGAGTAAACAAAAATGGTAGCAAAGGTTTGGTATTTGCTTAAGCTTCTAATGTTCCAAGGTCTTTTCACTTCACCTCCTCAAGATCCAGGCTTTGATTTCTTCTACCTTACTCTTCAGGTATATTTAATCTACTCGGACTTAAACTCATTTTTGACAAACATCATGCATATATAAAGTCCTGTGAATTTTTGTAATATTAATGTTAATATAAAACTAGAAATGAATATCCAAATAATTTGTTTTGAACTATATGTATGCAGTGGCCAGGAGCTTATTGTGATACAAAGCGTGCTTGTTGCTATCCAACAACAGGCAAACCTGCCGCAGATTTTGGCATCCATGGTCTTTGGCCTAATTACAACAACGGTTCGTATCCATCAAACTGCGATCCCAGCAATGAATTTGATCCATCTGAGGTATATGTAATAGCACAATATCATTGTGTGATATTTCTTCAGCGACTATATATATATATAAAGTTAATATTTGAATGTATAGATATCGGATCTGGTAAGTACTTTGCAAACGAAGTGGCCAACACTATCTTGTCCGAGCAACGAAGGTTACAAGTTTTGGGAACACGAGTGGGAAAAACATGGTACGTGTTCTGAATCTGTAATGGACCAACATGGCTACTTTGAGAAAACTCTTGCACTCAGAGAAAGAATCAATCTTCTTCAAATCCTCACAGACGCAGGTATATATATATATATATATATACACTAGAAATTAATTCAGTCAATATGTCTAAACAATGTATTCATTCACATATGCTTAGACTTTAATATATATATTCTTTTCCTTTTTTTTTGTTTGGTATGTGTGTGGTAACTATAGGAATCGAACCAAATGACGAATTCTATAAACTTGAAGACATTAAAAACGCGATTGAAGAAGGGTTTGGGTTTACTCCAGTAATCAATTGTAACAAAGATCCGGAGAAAAACCGTCAACTTCACGAGATCTTGTTTTGCGTCGATACATCAGGAACTGAGTTTATCGACTGTCCAGTCCCTGCAGATAGATGTCCTTATTCTAAAATCCAGTTTGCTAAGTTTTAATTATATCTTTCTTTTGACTGTATTGTTATAAACTTTAAATTTCATGCAGAATCTAAAATGTAATGTTTTACACGTTACTTTTAACTTATCAAAATATAATAAGACAAGCTTTGGTATGATAACGGCATGCATGTCTATAGATTGTATATTATTATTATTATTATTATTATTTATTAATCTGAAGTTATCCCAAATCAACAGAAGGATTCTGATTAATTCACAAAGAAAAGTGTAGTTCATGGATGAACTTTTTTCAGATATTCAAATGAGGTGTAAAATATAGTTTTATATCCTTATGACCACAAGATTGTGTATCTTTAAATCTGAGTTTCACAAAGTTCATCTACCACCACTTTATGATTACTTAATATTCTAAAGCAATATATACGTTTCATGAAACTTCAACCCTAATACATGTCAAAAAAACAACCTTAGGTGGCGTCACATAATGGAGCTGCCTCTGCAAACGGCTAGTTGTTTTTTTTCTTTTCTTTTTAGCTGGATTTGGTATATCTCGGCACAAGAATTTATTAGTATTTATTTCACAAAGTATTGTGATTTGTAATGATGATCCGAATGCAAATCGTATTAGTATAATAATCTCTTTCGGAGGGCATAACAGATTCAGTATCACTCCTTACTCCTTACTCCTTACTCCTTACTCCTTACTCCTTACTCCTTACTCCTTACTCCTTACTCCTTACTCCTTACTCCTTACTCCTTACTCCTTACTCCTTACTCCTTACTCCTTACTCCTTACTCCTTAGATTACTTGCCAATGATCAACAGCTTAAGCTCATCGTACCAACTCTACCTTTTCGGTTTGGTATGGACCGGTCTGCTTCCGGTTTAATTTATTGTCTACTCCGGTAACCTAATCCACTGTTTTAAAAGCCCATAAAATTGAACAAAGCCCGTTCGAAAGCCCATATAAGGAGCTAAATATGGAAAGAGAGCGTTGTTGTTCCACCTGGAATAACTTGCCGAGTGACCTACCATCATTAAGGGGTGCTATATTCCTATATTCAATGTCTCAACCTTGTTATTATTTACTCAGTATTGCATTATTTTACACCATATATATTCACTAGTGGAGAAGAGAATGATAAAACAAGAAAAGGTAAACGATTAGACTAAAAATATATATATTGTTTAACGCCTTGTATACAAAAGCAAGCAAGTGTACTGTCATAATTTGTCTGGGAAATAAATCCAAGAAAGAGCAAAACTCATGAGAGGAATCACCATCGTAAGCTTCTTAGTGTTACAGACTCTCATCGTGTCTTCCTCACCACCTGACTTCAATTTCTTCTACTGGGTCACCTATGTATAGTTCCAACAACTCATACATTTATACAATGTACGTTACATTTTCATTACTGTATTTATATACGTATATATGGCTGGTAGTGGCCAGGAGCAATATGCTATAGCCAGAAAGGATGTTGTCCTCCACCGGAAGGCAATACGGCGTCGGATTTCATGATCCATGGACTCTGGCCTCAGTTCAACAATGGCACTTGGCCTGCTTTTTGCGACCAAACCAATCTCTTCGATATCTCCAAGGTGATATAAATGATTGGTACTTCAATAGTAATTAATGAAAGAAGTTAAACTGAGTGTTGGAAAAGTCTAACAGGTATCAGATCTGGTAAACAAAATGGAGGAGAAGTGGGCAGAGTGGGGAGTTTGGACATGTCCAAGCAACGAGACTAAGCTATGGGAACACGAGTGGAACAAGCACGGCACGTGTGTTCAGTCTGTCTTCGACCAACACTCTTACTTCCTCACCAATCTCAAATTCAGACAAAAACTCAACCTCCCCAACATACTTAAACGAAAAGGTATTAACAAAGGACTCAAAAACAATCCATGTAAAAGTTTTGTATACTACTGATCATTGTTTTTGTGTAGGAATTAAACCAGATGGGGGATTATACGGTTTAGATGAGATCAAGAACGCGATCAAGGGGAAGATCGGTTTTGCTCCTGGTATAGAATGCAATGAAGATGCAAAGGGGACAAAGCAGCTTTTCCAGATCTACATATGTCTTGACAACTACGCGAAAGAGTTTGTGGAGTGCCCGTATGTTCCGGATAGATCATGTGCTTCTTCCAAGATCAAGTTTCCAAAGTTCCCAAAGAAAGTTTCTCTTGGTGAGACTCTAAGTGTGATATCTTCTGTTTAAACAAAGAGAGTGAAGAGTGTTCCAATAAGAGAGTGAATGTAAGAAGCTTCTCATAACTATAATGAATGTGATGAGAACCTAACTATTATGGTAAGAACCCGTGTTGCGTAATTGCAATTTCAAAGGCTTGCATTCTTTCGCCACGAGCATTTCCATTACGATCATAGGATGATATCTCGTTGATCTTGAGGTCTATAGAAGCCTTGATGAGCTCCTCTCCTACCCGTTTCGCTGCTTCCTGAATACAAAAAATGTAACTTCAAATATAATCAATTTCTCAAACAAGATACGAAAATCATGAATCAAACCAGATACTAGAGAGGCATTGCCATGAATACTAGAAACCGCGCAAACAAAAAGCTTAACTCTAAGTAAAGTTTAAAGCTTTTTACAGGTGGATGAACTTACAATGACGGTACATGGAGGATCACCACGGATAGACTTCTGCAATGTACTACCGTAGAACAAACACTTTTTGTTAAAGTCATCCACTAACATAGCATAGAGTTGCTTGTCTGAACAGAACACCGAGAGTCTTGGTTTCGTTTGTGTTCCGTTGAACTGTTACAAACAAAACAAAAGAAACTTAAACCATTCGTTTGACAAAAGAGTCGAACTTCAGAAAATTTACCTTCTTCCTGCTCCTGCGGTTCCTGGTTTTCGGGCTCTCCACTCGAGAATTGTTTCTTGCTTCAATCACAAACGGTTTCACGGACGTATCTGATAAAAAGGGTCGAAATTTATGAACCAATTAAGGAAGATAGAGAGGACAATAACATGGAAAACGAATGGAGTAAGAAGAAGAGTTATGCTACTTACTTGCTGTTCGAACTGGAAAGAGAGGACAAGGTTTGAGACGAGTTCCGAGAATGTCGGAGACTCTCAACCGAACTGAAGTAAGAGAAGTCAAAGCAGCCATGCGAGATAGCATTCGAGAAGCATCGAAAGTCGATAAGACTCTCCCAGCGGAATTTAATCGAACACCTTCTGTGCAGATATGAAATTTTGAAATTTTGAAATTTTTTGCCAGCGATTTTATTTTGACCAAAGTTGCATCGTAGTAAAAATATCTTCCCACGTCTTTTGTCCGGTGATGAAAGAGGATAAGGATTCGGAATATTAAAATATTAAATTCAATATTTTAAAAATGTTAAAAAAAAATGAAAAGACTATTTGAACATCAATGGTTCTTGATTCTTCTCTAACCTTCGTTTATTTCCTTTTCCTTTTTGCCAGCTTCACTGTAAAACATCTCGCTAACATATATAATCTCTGCGTCTTGCTTCACTGATTCGTATATCTATTTTTTTACAGTTTCCTTCTTATACTCCGAGAAAGTTTGATCTCTCTCAAAAAGGTCTTTCCTTTCGATCTTAAATCGTTTAGTTGTTTGGGTGATGTCTTCGGAGACGGATTTTTCAGAGTTAACGGCTATGTTCCAGAGGATGATCGAAGGAGGCGGATTCTTACCGGCGAGTTTTGCTTCAGCCGGAGGAGCTGATGAGGGCCAAGAACCCACCGATCGCCGTGGTTCGGTGTTCCAGAGAGTAGTAGTGATCAGATCGCCTGTTGGACTCGAAGATTTCTTGAACGGCGACGTTTCCGCTAAACATGGGAGATCGCCGGCTTCGAAATCGTCGGTGGAGAGTATGCCACGTGTTGTGATCGGAGAAGATAAGGAGACAGGAGGAGGGTGTCCGATTTGCCTTGAGGAGTGGTCGGAAGGTGACGTGGCGGCGGAGATGCCGTGTAAGCACAAGTTTCACTCAAAGTGTGTGGAGGAGTGGTTGGGGAGACGCGCCACGTGTCCGCTGTGTAGGTACGATATGCCTGTTGAAGAAGTTGAAGAAGAGAAGAAAGTTGGTGTTTGGATTGGACTCTCTGTTAGCACCGGTGGAAGAAGAAACGAAGAAGACGGTGGTGATTCGAACCCTCGAGGTGAAACAGAGGATTAGGTACAGAGAAGACATTGGTGATTCGAACCCTCGAGATGAAACAGAGGCTTAGGTTTAAGGCTTTAGATTTGTGTTTGTGTATAAATTTATTCCTTTTTTGGATATTTCCAGTTTTCAATAAGAATTGGTTTGCTGAAATTGAAAATTCAAGAACATGATTCATTACAAGAACACGATTCATTGCACAAACAACACAAAACAGAGATTTCAATGTATAGGGTTGAAGTGATTGTTGTCTGAAAATGTCAAGAGTGTCTAGGGTTGTGGTTGTGGGCTTCCTTGGGGACTAAGAAAACTCTCATCTCCTCCTTTCTCTGCTTCTCGTTCTTTAAGTATTTTGATTCCTTGATATCTTCCCAACATCATAACCGTTGCCATAGGGTTTGTTCCTGGCGACTCTTCAAACGTTGAGCCATCCACAACTCTTAACCTCTTCACACCACTAACTTTATAACCCTCATCCACGACAGATCCCACAACGCAGCCGCCATGGTAATGATAATAAGTCCTCACATTGTCTTTACAGAAGCTCTTAAGCTCTTCATCACCAGCCAAAAGCTTCTCTCGATTCTGTAACCCTAAGTAAAACGTCACGGTCTCTGACCTAGCAACGTGTTGAAGAAGGAGAACCATCTCTAAGCATGCGTCAAGGTCTTCCTTGCTTCCCAAGTAATTGAATTTCACTGAAGGGTTCTCTCTAGGGTTAGTGCTGTTAAGCTTGAGCCTCCCTTTTGACTTAGGGAACGCGATTTTCGCTGCTATGGAGATTCTTGTTGTGGTGATGTTCGTTGGAAGAACCTCGGATTCGAGTATGTACTTGTAACCTTCTGCTATAGCTGCCACTTGAGGTGGCTCTAGTGTGCGGTTCTGCGAGAATCTATCAACAAGAAGAGAGATGGCTGGATTATCCGACATTCTTCTCCCTACTTCTCTGAGGTTGACAACGACAGGGATGTTGAGATCGTTTAGATGATCCTCAGGTCCTATTCCACTTAAGAGGAGAATCTGCGGACTACCTAAAGCTCCAGCCGTGAGTATAACCTCCCCTCTATGCTTCTCAACGTGAACTTTATAGTTCTTACTTGAGCTCCCATTACTCTTCATAAACCTAACTCCAACAGCACGTGTCTTATTACCATCAAAGAGTACACTCTTCACCGTCGCGTTTAGAAGAACAGTGATGTGTTTTGGTTGACCAAACCCCAAAAGATCTGCAGATGTATGCCTTTTCCCACACTGATCATATATGCTTCCACCAATCTTTGTCCCTTGCGTGTGCTCTAAGTTATATCCATTATAAGGATAAAAACCAGCTTCAAGAAAGCCAAATTGCACAACGGATTGCCATTGAGACAACTGCGGCATGAAGACAACCTTAGACTCAACCCATTTATAAGAATCTTGAACCAGATCCTTGTCCCAGCCAGCTTTCTTCACGAATTCTTCGCTAGCTCGGCTGTAGAAGCCGCCGTTTATAGCAGAGGAACCACCAAGAACGCGTCCTCTGTAGTTCTCTACTCCATCTCTTGAGGTGAAACTTTGCGCAACAGATGAGTACTCATCTGTTTTCAGCAGTGAGTATCCAAAGTATTTTCTTTCTTCTACTAATGGATCTCCATAAGGAGAGCCACCACGTTCAATGACAAGAACAGAGAATTTCTCAGACAGAGTTGCGGCTAAGGAACATCCTGCAGTTCCACCTCCAACAACGATGTAATCGAAGGACTTGCCGGAGACTTCTCTAGGATCAGAAGTAATGTAAGGCATTTGCATTGCTGCAGACAAAACAACACACCATTTAATTAAAAGCCATAAGATATATATTTGCTTCAAAAGAAGAAGACACTCTACTATACCTTGTGACAAGTTAACAAACATGCAAATGATGAAGCTAAACACAAGAGGAGACATGTTTTTCAGAATCAAAGACAGGAGTTTTGTCTGAAGCAAAGGGATTATTTGGTTTATAATGGAAGAGGTTGTGAGTCTGTAAGTGATGATTTTGTGTCTCTTAAGGCAGTAACAGTGTAGACATAAAGATAATGAAAAAATGGTCAATAAACACAGATAACTAAATAAAGTTTGGTGCTAAGGAGAGCGCATGGTTAGAGATCATGATGGTCTCTTTGTTGGATAATAATGAAAATTTCCTTTCATAATCATATATCCATGCCTTAAAGTCAGTCTCTAGATAATTATGAGTTTTACCTTTTGCGGTTCCAACTAATGTTCTGAGTGGACGAAGCAACAACGTTAGTTAGAGAAAAAAAAAGATTTGAGGTAACCTAAAGTTTATGAGTAATGGTAAACCGAACCAAAGAAAGTTATCGATTGGATAATAAACCGGTTAAGCTGGTAATGCCAGCATGGTAGTAACAAACAAAGCTCTAAACACAGTTGTTTACACATCTTCCATAATGAATACTTTACAGTCCTTTAATCATCATCCCAGATTAATACTAGTCAAAAGGTTAGAGAATCAATCTTTGATCTCTTTGCTTTCTGTTTGCAGCTACCATTGAGCTTTCTCTTTCCCTCTGGAATGCACAAGAGACACTTGATTTTCCATGGCAAATGACTTACTTTTCTTGATTTTTCTTGGAGAGTCTTTGCTTGAGTTTCCTCTCAATGAGAGGCTTTTCCTTATCCTGTTCCTGTTTATCATTACCATGGTGTTTCTGGGCGGCACGTTAACAGCACTTTCAACACAGTCACCAACCTGAGCACAGCCCCATTGTCTTGTAGTCGATGGACCATCTTCACAAAGCGGTTTAAGCCTCAGGACAATGTTGTGTGATTTGTTGGAGTGTTCTCCTTCCTGCTTGATGCATATTGGACAAGGTGGGTCATTACCGTGAGCCTTTGGAGTAGATTGGTCAAGACATTCAGCGTGAAAGACGTGTTGACATGGAAGCACTCCTGTGACAGGCATGTCTCTGTTTCTCATGATGGACCTAGACCCCCAAGGAGACTTCTGTGAGATGTATCTGTTACACAATCCGCATTTAAATGAACTTGAGGCCACTCGTTGTGCGTTGATAGAGTTATTGTCCCAATCAAGAACTGGCTCGGGAACATCCGTGGAATCAATGCTGCTTGTTGTCCCGCTGCTCCAGCTGCAGGCATCTGCAGAGTCAAATGTTGTTTCTCTAACGTTATCAGAAGGATGATGTATAGGATGAACTGGCTTAGACAGGAAAAATCGCTTGCGGGTAGGTTCAGAGTCACCAATATCAGAACAAGACGAGAATGAACTCGGTAGTTGCTTAGGAACTTGATCTGCAATGTCAACAGTGGATACAACAAAGATCAAAGCAAGAAAGGTGATGAAACAAGCTTTGTAAAATCATGAGAATGTGGCAAACCTCTTCTTGTTGCAGATTCAAAGTCACTGGGTGTCCAATGAAGAGTCTGTGAGAGGTCAGGACTACGAAGAAGAACGTTAGCGGTTGATGATGTGGAAGATCCATAGAAGCTAAGACCATCAGTTAATCCACGGAGATCACATCTCGATGAAGGTGGAGAGAAACTTGAGTTAGTCCTCCAATAAGGCTCATGAGGACCAAACGAAAAGTCAGGACTTGCAGAGTTTGATCTGTCTGACTTCGCAGCCACACAACAGAGCGAACCCATTTTCAGCTAATTTCACTAGTTAGACTTTTTTGGGTGCCAATAAAAAAAAAACTGAATCTCACAACAGCTTAGCTTCTCTATATGTATGAAGACTCTCTCCAAATCCTTTTGCTTATAGCACACCTCTGAAAATCAAATAGCACCAAAAGATTCAAACTTTCAATCATCGGAACAAACATTACTCAGGACTTCACATTGTACTCAGAAAAACATAAATATTAACTTAGTTACCACACAAAACCAATCCACATAAAAATTCAAATCTGGAAACTGATGGAAACGAATTAATCTACACAAACCCACCCAATAATCTCTCACTCATCCTATGACTAGCGAAGATCTGACCTTTTGTTTTCAAAATGCTATCTTTTTCTCCATGAAGAAAATCAAATAACCAAACATTGTCGAAATTCTAGTTTCATTGCAAATGCATATTATAATTCTTGCAGACATTAAGTGAAGTGGAAGTAAATGGCTTACTGTTTTGAAAGGAAAAAAAATCTGGACTGTTGTCGGAAGAAAATGATCCTACTTGTCGCGAATTGGATTCAGAAACCCCTAATTGCTTTAGAAAAAGAGGGGAGGGGGTGGGGGGGGGGGAGGGGGATAGTGCTTCTTCTTTACTGCACTGTACTATATCATGAAGAAACTTTTTTACAAAGGATATATATCAAAATCACTAATTATTATTGTAATTCAAAAGTAGAATGCATTTGTTGACAAAGGAAAAGCCAGAATTCATTTGATTTTGGATGAAAAAAATGAATTCATTGAATTTTAGTCAAAGGAAAACTAATAGTTTAATACTATTACCTTCAAATACTACTAGT
The DNA here is from genome assembly GCA_012274485.2 of Sinapis alba. Lineage (NCBI taxonomy): Eukaryota > Viridiplantae > Streptophyta > Magnoliopsida > Brassicales > Brassicaceae > Sinapis > Sinapis alba. Next base: position 541,392 of record MU105721.1, on the reverse strand, counting down.
ATTTATTTACCAAGAGACATGCATTGTTAAAAGAGAAATTCCCTTAGATAGCCTCTTTTAGGTTGTTTGTCACAAAAATAGCTTTTAAGGAAGAAAATAACTAAAATGTTTTTTTTAGAAGCTAAAAAATTCATTTATATGCATTTATACCCCTAGGGTTAACTAATTTGGACTTTAGGGTTTAGAGTAAAGGGGTGGGTTTGGGGTTAGGATTTCAAATTTCAAAAAAAAATAAAAAAATCAAAATTTCAAAAAAAAAAAAATCTATTTTGGTCATTTTATTTTTTGAGGGCTATTTTTGTGACAAAAACTTAAAAATGGTTATTTAAGAGAATTGCCCTTGTTAAAATGATTAAACGAAGGATTATAGATTCAGAGTTGCGCAGCTTGAATTAGAGTATGGGTGAGACACTTGGAATTTTTAAAATAATTTATATACAAATGCTACTCCCTCCGGATCACAACAAAGTTTAATATTTTTACACACCGATTAAGAAATTACAAACTTTATTCAATTTTTTCGTTTGCCTAAAACAATAACAACTATTGTTATTTCAATTAATAAAAAATCATACGGCAGAATACAAATAGTCAAAAACTTTAAATCATATTATTTTTTTACATAAAAATTTGAAAACATCACTTAAAATAAAACAATTTTTTTTCTTAAACACGACTTATATTAATACGGAGGAAGTATTATTTAAAAAATAATTAACAAGTGTTACAATAGTTTTTCAAAAATTATTAGAGCTCTATTATTGTGAATTAGGCCTAGTTAGTTTCTCTTATTTTGAGAAACGGCTTTTAGCTATTTTCAACCGATCATTGATTAACGAATAGTGTTAGAAAATTTTAAAAGACGTTGACTATCAAATTTCTACGCATATATGCCGACTAGTTTATGCAGCCTATCTATTGGATAACTTAAATATACTAGTTTGCCTTAGTTTATATGCCGATAACATATTTTTTCTTATTTCTTTATAATTTGGATATGAAAGTCTCAATCTAGCACATGCCGAACAAAGACTAGTTCGTTCAGACTAGTTGGGTAATTATATATCAAGATATCTATAATTCACAGCTACACAATAATCCTATGCCACCACCACCAGACACAAGTTGAATAAGAAAATTACAAGTCAATAATATTTAGTTTTTTTTTAATATTCTTTTCATCAATTGTTAGTGCTAAATGTTAATCTATCAAAAGTTTCAACTGTTTATATAAACGACACTATAAAATGCAACATCTAAAAGCTAGAATAAAGATTTCTACATTTTTGTCAACCTTTATGTAGTCGTTAACAATTCAAAATATTAGTTCACCAAACTATAACGATGGCTGAAAATTAATTTCCAATGTAGTTGGTGATAATAAGGTTTTGTTATCACTAACCTTCGAAGCACAAATCAAAAGATTAAATTATCACATTGTTATATCAAAGGCATACTAATTATTTCGTCATAACCCTTGAAGCAATAATTGAAAATATATTTATTTTAATTTTAGGTACATTTATTTATTCATAATTTTATACGATGGTTGGTTACACATTATTAATACGTGCCGTCACGTCCCGAACAACAGTTATTAGAGAGTTACAATAAAAAAGCCACCTGTAACGCATAACCTCCAGATGTTTGTTTATATTTATAGACGTTAACCCGATTGCTTGTATTTCTCTGCTTTCGAACCCAAAGATAGAGCCAGAAGAAAGACGAAGAGATAAGCGGTTTACATTTTTTCCGACAAGAAGGACGGATCGACTACCGATCATTGACTTAGTTTCTTCTCCGTAAGTATTTTGCATGTTCAAGTTTCTGAATGTTGGTAGAATCGAGTTCATCATGTTAACTTTGGTCGGTGATGTGTCAATGATCTTGATCGGTTGGGTTTGTAATGGTTCTCGTGAGCTCAATGTTCTATATAACTAGCATCTGGGTATAGATGTGATCTAATGTCTATTTGTTTCCTGATTTAGCATAGTTGACCGAGGAAGTCAAGCTGTTTATGTCTGAATATTTCCACTTTAAGAAACTAAAAAGCTTGTTTATTGAGCTGCTGAGATCTGATCATTCTTAATTCTTCTATCTGTTGTTTTCATCCAGCTTCTTGAGGCATTGTGATTTTGCTTTGGGGTTCCACTCTTGAAATGGCTAGTACTCTGAGGAACATCCATGGTAAGAGATCTAACTTCCAATCTGAGTATACTGGAAATGGAGGAAGTAAGAGAAGAAATCTTCATGATGATGATACAGATCATAATGTCATTGGCTCTGAAGACACCGTGTACCGTTACTTGTGCCCTGTGAAAAAGACTGGGAGCATTATCGGCAAAGGCGGTGAGATCGCAAAGCAGATAAGGTCCGAGACAAAATCAAACATGAGGATCAACGAAGCTTTGCCCGGTTGTGAGGAGCGTGTTGTTACCATATATTCTACTAGTGATGAGTTGAATCATTTTGGGGATGATGGAGAGCTTGTTTGTCCTGCTTTGGATGCTCTTTTCAAGGTTCATGACATGGTTGTAGCGGACAAGAATGATAATGATGATGATGATGATGAGGATCTTGTCGGGAAACAAACGGTTACTGTGAGGATGCTTGTGCCTTCAGACCAGATCGGTTGTGTTATAGGGAAAGGCGGGCAAGTAATCCAGAATCTGCGTACTGAAACCAATGCTCAGATTCGTGTTATTAAAGATAACCTACCTCCTTGTGCTTTGACTTTGAGCCATGATGAGCTTCTTCAGGTGATACACTCTCACAAGTCTTTATTAGCTTTAATTTAAAAATGCTTGGGTCTCGCCTTAGAGTATGTGTGTGTTTGTTGGTTGATTTTTTTCAGATAATTGGGGAGCCTCTGGTTGTTAGAGAGGCTCTTTATCAAGTTGCTTCACTGCTTCATGCTAATCCGTCGCGGTTTCAGCACTCTCTCCTGTCTTCTCCAAGTACAATGTATCCACCCGGTGGGATGTTGATGTGTGCACCATTAACTAGCTCTCACAGAAGCTACACTGCACGTAGAGACTTAGCGGATGCGACCGAGTTTTGTGTTTGTTTCATCTGTCCAGCTGAAAATGTGGGAGGTGTAATAGGGAAAGGAGGTGGTTTCATTAAGCAGATCAGGCAAGAAACTGGTGCAACCATTAGAGTTAATACCTCAGAAACTGAAGAAGATGATAGCATCATTTTCATATCATCAAAAGAGGTAACCAAAATCTCTTTGCATATAGTATATCTCATGCAAAGGTCTTATAACTTAAATAAACGAATCTTTTTCACTGTTTATAGTTCTACGAAGATCAATCTCCAACGGTGAATGCAGCCATACGTTTACAAGAGCGATGTAGTGAGAAAGTTGGTAAAGATACAAATGATTCAACGATCTCCACTCGTTTACTTGTGTCGAGCTCCCATATAGGTTGCCTCATTGGAAAAGGTGGTGCTGTTATATCCGAGATGAGAAGTGTAACACGAGCTAATATTCGTATTCTTCAAAAGGAAAATGTACCAAAAATTGCACGTGAAGATGAGGAGATGGTTCAGGTAACTAAAACACACATGATTCAGATTGTATTATCAGAACCATTCTCTGTATAAACTAAGCTAATATTCTGTTTTGTTGTGGTCAGATTACTGGAAATCCTGATGCAGCTATGAAAGCTCTCACGCAAGTAATCTTGAGATTGAGAGCTAACGCTTTTGACATGAATCATGGACTTGTCTTGCTACCAACATCTTTCCCCTATATCTCTCAAGTATCCGAATCTTCAAACAGGTCCAAACACGCAAAGCGCGATGGTTACAAAGATCAAGACTATAGTAAACTGGTATGTACTGGTAACAATGGAACAAATGTTAGGCATCAATTTATATCAAGAGGTTTCACTTAATTAAGTTTATGATTTGCTCTTGCAGAATTCGAATTCCAAGAGAAGAAACCATGTTTCTTAAATCGAGAAAGCTCATCTTAGAAAGGTAATGGTTTATGGTTTTCAAGTTTTATTCAAAAGACAAAGCAAGACTGAGAGTGTTCCACAGTTTCAGAAACTTATATGTTGATGTAATTTTTTATTACTTCCTAATAATTTAAAAATAAAAAAGTTCCTCTATGCAATTCACATAAGATATGTAAACAGGATGGTGTCTTTTCATCTTTTTTGTTTCCTAATTTATTTTTATTTACTTTGGTTATACTATTTGAATTTCAGTAGACTTTTTCATTTCTATTTTTGCTAACTAAGTAAACTCTTTTGCAAACAAACATGGCATGGCACAAGGAACTAGCTATTACTTGTTATCCTACAACATCTAACTGTGAAAATGATTACAGATTACATCGTCAAAACTCCAATCACTAGGTTCAGTATATATATCTCTATGAAGCCTCAATCTTTTGACTTTTCTTTCATTATGCCTGAGATTTATGTTAGGAGGTTCTGAATATTTTTCTTCCTTGCACTTATTTCACTAGCTCAAGCTTTATCAGTTCTCAGATAAACTGCAGTCAAATTAGCAAACACTTCAAAGTAATTTATTAGATTATTGGCTAATTAAGGACATGAGGTAAATGCCAAAATAGAGAACTCTTCTTGGTTGTTGTTGGATGTAACAAATCAGAGCAGGTAAAGAGATGATAGGATATTACACAAGACTACAAATTAATCTTTGCTCATTGTATGTCCTCAGCAAAAACCTAAACTCTCTGTCTTTATATGAATACTACACTTATGCTTTACAATTTTCTTATATTCTTCACTATAATCAACTATTCAAAGTCTCAACCACTTATTGAACTTATTCACTGTGGACATCCATATAAATTGTGGACAGACCATTTATGTAACACCCACAGAGAAAGAAAAAAATGGAGGAAGCAAATGAAACTGACGTTGGGGAAACATCCACAGCATCTAGAAAAGTTATAACTCTAGAGCCAAAGGTGGTTATAAAGAAAGGAATATCGACTCTTGGATTTGTTTTTCGGTTATTTGCTGTTTTTGGAACTATAGGAAGCGCACTCGCCATGGGAACAACACAAGAATCAGTTGTATCTTTGACTCAGCTTGTACTCCTTAAAGCTAAATACAGCGACTTACCAACACTCATGTAAAAAGATGCAATAATCAGTTATTATGTTAGTTTGGTATATTTTTTTTTGCATAGATAATAACCATATTGCTCTGTTTCATAGGTTTTTTGTGGTTGCAAACGCGGTTGCTGGTGGATATTTGGTTCTTTCACTACCTGTGAGTATCTTTCATATCATCAGTACTAAAGCTAAGACCTCAAGAATCATCTTGCTCGCCATCGATACGGTAATTTTTAGTTACTCCTCCTCTAAAATTGCACCTATATATAGCTAGTCTTTCATGAGCTTTAAGTATATGGCTGTACTCCTCTTCTATAACACTACACCTACTATTACAAATTTACAAGATGAATAACTTGTGTCTCAAGACAACCTGTATCTTATATACAACCCATATATGTAATTGCGTATCTAAGAGCATGTTCATTCGGGATTCTTAGGGAGAAGTTCTTAACTTCCGCTAAGAACCCCTCCCTAAGAACCTCCAATGGATGTTTTAACAAGCCAATCACTCAAAGTGTTGTTTATATGTATATATAACACAAGGTGATGTTGGGTTTGGTGAGCTGTGGTGCATCTGCAGCAACAGCAACCGTGTATTTAGCTCACGAGGGGAACACTACCGCTAATTGGCCGCCGATTTGCCAGCAGTTTGATGGATTCTGTGAACGCATCTCTGGATCTCTCATCGGTTCTTTCTGCGCAGTGATCTTGCTCATGCTTATTGTTATTACTTCAGCTATCTCTCTCTCTCGCCACTAAGATATATATATCTAATTTACCATCGAGCGAAGTCTGTATCTAATCTACACTAAGCAGGTTTTCAAGTTTATTATATAATGTAACTTTGTAATGAAATGTAACGTAATGTAATGAGTATCAGAGATTTCACGTGAAGAAATACATGTTAAGCAAGAAGCTCCACCACGTCGTCTATCGATTTCAATGTCTTCTCGTAGTAGAGATACGACTCGTACACCTTTGGCGTCCGTACGTAAAAATCCAACTATTTCATCAAACACAATTAACAAAATTATTACAAAACATTGATAAAAACAATACTACCTCCTTTCCACAGACATAAAAGATTTGGCAGAAAAAAAATTGATTCACAAAGATAAACATTTTATGTTTTTCTAAAATTTTATATTATTTGATAATAGTAAATCACTAAATTGTAAATTTCAATAAAATTAGTTGAGATTATTGAAATATTAGTGGTTCAACTTTACTGAAAACTGATAATTACAAAAATAAAATGATGTAATTATGATATAAATTTTAATTGTTTTCTTAATATGTATGTTGAAATGAAAAATATTATCTCTGTGGAACAGAGAGTATGAAATACTATTATCATCCTTAAATATGAAAATACAAATACAATAAGTTAGTAAATACTCCCTCCGTTTCAAATTATATGTCGTTCTGGAGTAGAATTTTTGTTTCAAAATAAGTGTCGTTTTCGGTTTTCAATGCAAAATTTATTGGTAATATTTTCTTTTTTTATTTTTCTATTGGTTGATATATGGTTAGGTGTATTGGTAATAGTGTTTTTATTTTGAAAATATATAAAATTAAATGTTTTCTTAATATGTGTGCATAAACCTAGAACGACAACTAATATGAAACGGAGAGAGTATAATATAACTTTTATGTGAAATAATATTGTGGTATATAAATTCCATATCATTTAAATCTTTTTAGCAGTTATATAATTTACCTCAATGATATATATATATATATATATATATTAAACGTAAACCCCAATCTTTAAACATTTTATAAAAAGCATTAATTACTTAAGTTACATACCTCACTCATGTTGTTGACTAGCTGATTTGCCGCTTGAACGTAATCATTCCGGCGACTCTCCGGCAAGATGTTCATGGCGTTGGTAAGATCCTGAGACAGATAAGCTTGTTTTAATCTTATATAGAAGATGACGTACCTCCACGACATATGGTCCAGCATCTCCCTCATGTCTCTTAATCCTTCCGCCGTCTGTTTTATACGCGCTGCCGCGTCCTCCGGCGATAACCCCGGCTGAAAATATTTCTCCTTTATGAATGACCTCGTTCCCCATTTCTCCTGTGCTAATGCTGATGACGTGGCGACGGTACCAGCGCCGATGGCCGTAAAGGTTATAAGCGATGTCAGGGTTCTCCTGCGAGTGAAGTTGTCTTGTTGGGATTTTCCGACGCAGGAAATGACGGAGAATGGTGGGTTTACTCGGCGATGGTTGTTTGACCGGGGGAGATACGGCGGTGGCGGAGTTCTGGTGGCGAAGGAGCTCATTTGATTGGTGGAGTTTTCTCTTTCTCTTTGTTTTTAATTTTTGTTTTAAGGATAGGGAATGGGAGGAGCTGAAAATACTGTCTAGTGCGGAACTTCATCTTTTGCCACATTCGAATGCACGTTATCTCTTAAATTTTATATTAAAAGTAAAATATACATTAAAATGAGTGAACATAGGCATATTACGACTAAAGCTCAACATTTTTGTTTTTACAAAAACCGCAATTTCAAACTCACAATGAAATGGCACCATCAAATATTTTAAAAGTTAAGATATATATATCTATATATATAAAATAGAATACTCTCTTCTAAATATTTATATCTGGTACATCTTATTTACTATTTTACTTTTATGTCGCTGAGATTCTAGGCCTACAAAGCCCATCTTCTATATATATATATATATATATATCAAGCTCGGCACTGAAGAAAAAGTTAAGAAGTGGATGTAGAGAGTCAATGCCATAACGGCAAACGTTTTGCAATCGTCTCTTGGGTGGGAAGGGGAAGCAGGACGGCGAGGGTTTCAGGGTTGAAAAAGATAGGAAATTGAAACCGACACATCCTCTCTGTCAAAAGATGGGCTTTGTAGGCCTAGAATCTCAGCGACATAAAAGTAAAATAGTAAATAAGATGTACCAGATATAAATATTTAGAAGAGAGTCTACAAAACAAACAAACATAGATAGCCCAAATGAAAAGAAAGTTTATCTTACGTAAAAAATAAATGACACGTGGCATGTAAAGCCTCCTTCTTGCTGCTGATGTGTCACTCTCTCTGAAGAGAGTATTCTATTTTATATATATAGATATAGATAGATGGCGTGAGAGTCTGTAGAGGCATTCATTTGCTCCTTCATCAATCATAGAACACTCAATCTCTTTCAGCCATCTCCGACCGTGTAAAATCATTAGCTCCATTTTGTTGAGCTTAAGTCTGGGCGCTGGATGAATGTTGTTAAACTTTTGTCAAAAGGAAAATCACTTATCTCACTAATTTTTGGGATAATGATTACAACAAATTCTCTTGGAACTTATTTTTAGTGATGTTTCTATGATGAGCAGGAGAAAGAGATAAGTGACATCAAAGGGCTGCTTGATTTAGCTACAGTTGATCCAAATGTAAAAGGTGGTTTAAGGTGGCCGTTTGGTAAATCTTCATCTGGGGATGGATACATAGTCTTTAACAAATGGCTGCTTGATTTAGCTACAAAAACCAAAATCTAAGGCTTAGGGTGAGAGAGACTGATAGATTCAATGAGAGGATTGGAACGGGGGAAGTCAAGAGGGAGGTGATTCTGATGCTCAAAGACATGAACTCTAAGTTACAGGTACATTATTGTGCTCTTTTGAATCTTTGAAACTCTACTGGAAGTGAAGCTTATAGTGTTTGTTACTTTTTGGCCTGCAAGAGTAGAACATTGACAGGGGTTGTGTTTTGGAAATGCTCAGAGATGTTCTTAGAACATTGTGGGATTTCTTGCATTGTGAAGCCTATCTTACATGATAAATAACGATATGATATTGATGGTGATGTTGAATTTATCACTCTCTTTTAGATTCTGTTGACCTTTTGATACAATATATGGTTTTTTGAAGTTTTTATGTGGGTGGGTTGTGAAAGATTAGAACTTTGCGTGTTGTCCAAAAACTAAAAGAATTTGTGCTATTACATTTCTCTTTTTCATCCAGCTGCTTTTTTTGTTGCAGTAATGTTTGGTGCAACGATGAAGGAAATAAGGAAAACGGCCGTAAAAATGGTGCCATATATTGAATTGACTGCTTAGATAAAAAAAAGGTCACCTTGACGATGTGAAGTAGTGTTTTGCTGTGAAACAGTGTGTGTGGGTAGAACATGTGGACAATGCGTGTTCTTTCGTCGGTTGACTGACAGAAAGTGGCGTCTCTGATATTAGTATGCATCCTTCCAATTAAATTCCTTTGATATCATCACACCATTTCAGCGATCTCTTTAACATGTTTTCTACCATTGTAAGGATATCTAAAATGTTCATTTTATTCTGTTAGTAGACTATTATGTTGACAGTTTTATGAATATAAAACTATTCAAAAAAGAGTTACAACAATTTTTTGACATTAGTTGCCATCAAAAACTTTGTTAACGTTCTAAACGAAGTCTTCTAAAATCTACACTTTGTTAAAATCTTAAGTGAATATTAATATATATATATATATATATATATATATATATATATATATATATATATATATTCATCTATACAGAAGCGAAATCTACACTTCAAATATGAAAAGGAAAGAAAACAAGTCAAATAAGAATACAAAAAATGTACAAAAGCTATAAATATAGGCAGAGAAAACTCAAACTATAATTAACATAATATTATTAGCTAAATATATACTATTATTATTACTTCTATAAACATTTTTAAGTTTTTTAGGAACTAAATTATTGGAAACATCTATGTTAGAAAGTGATTCTTAAAAAATATTACAAATTGCACGCAGATCATAAATGGCTTGATCAAATTTGAGTTTCATATTTTGCATGGATTTATTAGAGCTACAAAACTTTCGGACGAAATAGAAAGCAACATGTGAGACAACAACAAAAAAGACACCTATCAAACAACTACAGTGAATTCAAAAAACACATATGAAACTTACAAACATTATCAACGACCATTAGGGGTATGTGGGTAATCAAAAATCACACAAACAAAAACAAAATATTCAGTTTAGTCTTAGTTCTGATACGCAAGGTCAGAAAATGATTTAGCTATTTTTTGTTGTCCCAACAATACAAGCTAACCAAATACATTTTGAGACCGAGAAAACTAAAAGAAGGCATGCTATATATGTATGGCGTAGATTCACAAAAAAAAATCTTAAAAGAGGAAAACCTTCACATATTTGATATTCTTTCTAAACACAACTTAGAAGTTGCTAAAAAAATCTTCACTGAAAATAACAATTACCCGTAAGCACACAAAAACACAACTTAGAAGTTGCAAAAAAACTCCCATATTGTGTTTTATGTGAACAAATTAAATATTATAAACCAACTTGATATAGTTTTTAACACAAGAAAATTGAATTACGTTAAAAATACAATAAAATACAACACGTAAATAATTAAAATAACATCCCGCCCGTAGGGCGGGCAAACCACTAGTATATATATATTTGGAGAAAGTGAAGAGAGAAAATCCCAAAGAGACAAAAAAAATCATAACAAGTTTTATGCATCTCATGTCAATATGACACGTGTTGTTTTTATAGTTTGAAAAATAATGACATGCTAAATTTAAGAAGATTTCTACATGTATCAGATTTTAAAAATAAACCCAAAAGCTTCATAGATATAAATTACTTTAGCTAGATATGTCAAAGATTAATATAATAGGTAGAAATAAACTAAAGTAAAGAAAACTGTATCAACAATGTGATTTTTTTTGCCAAGATCAAGAATGTAAAATATTAAATATGTAATTTTTAGTGTTAAGATATGTTTCACCTGTAATTAAAATTATAATGTAACTAACTTCAGCTTAGTGGGAAAGTATATCAAGTTTATCCTGTAATATTTACATAAATGATTATACTGGTATGGATTTTTTTTTTGTATCTTTATCATTTATATATTAATGTTAGACATGTACATTTCATATGTTATTTTCTAAATTGAAAATATAGCTCCTATATTTATAGAGATTGTAAAAGAGGTTAAATCATCACGTCTAAAAATTCATCATTTTTACCAACTTTATCTTGTTCTTATGGTTTTATAAGCTTTGTATAGTATTATGATTGAGTATTTATCAAGGTGAAAATAACAAGTGAAACAACGTCGTTTTCATAGGCAATAGACTAATAACTATGCCAACCAAAACGACGTCATTTTAGTAGGTAATAGAGTAGGGAGAATATCAGCATATCCGCCGGTGGAAAATGGTGACCGGAGAAGCACCAACGCAAAAGAGGATCCTGCTCGCTTCACTATCGGCGATGGTCGCAGAGTCAGTTACGTTCCCGATCGATCTCACAAAGACCAGAATGCAGCTCCATGGTTCCGCTTCCGCTTCCACTCACCGGGTTGGAGCTATTGGAGTCGTCTCTGAAATCATGAGGCAGGAAGGGATGATGGGTTTCTACAAAGGTCTCTCTCCGGCTATTATCAGACACATGTTCTACACGCCGATCAGAATCATCGGGTACGAGAATCTGAAAGGGCTCATAGTCAGATCCGAAGCTAACAACGGCGAGTCTCTTCCTTTAGCCACAAAAGCTCTCCTCGGAGGGATCTCTGGTGTTATAGCTCAGGTAAAGGATGCTTCTTTATCCATGAATCTTCAGAGTCTTGTAGTCTTCAAGTTTCTTGATTTCTTGGCGTTTCTTGATTTGGTTGAATGATCAGAAAGTCATAATCTTTGTTTTACGTTTGTTTATATCTTTCGGATTAAGCTTTGAGTGTGATCTGTTCTAACGAAAATGATTCTTTGTGTTGTGTTCTTACTAGCAATGCAGGTTGTGGCTAGTCCAGCTGATTTGGTGAAAGTGAGAATGCAAGCAGATGGTAGATTGGTGAGTCAAGGTCTGAATCCGAGGTACTCGGGACCGGTAGAAGCTTTCACCAGAATCCTACAATCAGAAGGAGTGAAAGGGTTATGGAAAGGTGTTGTTCCGAACATCCAGAGAGCGTTTCTAGTGAACATGGGGGAGCTAGCTTGCTATGATCACGCCAAACACTTTGTGATTGAGAGAAAGATCTCCGGAGGGGATAACATATACGCGCACACTCTTGCTTCTATAATGTCGGGTCTTGCTTCGACGACTCTGAGCTGTCCTGCTGATGTGGTGAAGACGAGGATGATGAATCAAGGGGAGAAAGGTGTGTACAGAAATTCTTACGATTGTTTGGTGAAGACGGTTAGGTATGAAGGAGTAAGAGCTTTGTGGAAAGGCTTTTTGCCGACGTGGGGGAGGCTTGGACCATGGCAGTTTGTGTTTTGGGTCTCTTACGAGAAGTTTAGACAGCTTGCTGGTCTCTCTTCCTTTTAGTAAAAGCTAATTTGAGGGGGGTCTAAAACATTTTTGATAAGCAACATCTTACTCTTAGTTTCCCATCAGACTAAGAATGAAAACTAGTTTGGTTTCAAGTCTAGTTTTGAATAAATTGGTTAAGTTCCTTGGGGTTTTATATCAGTTTTCAACTTTTTCTAACTAATTTGGTTATGAAGTGAAAATGTGAACAGAAATATAAAAATTCAAGTACTTTTTTTCTATTTAAAATTTTGTGATTTTTTTTGCATATATTTAGTGCATGAATATCTAACTGAAATGGATTATCATTAAACTAGTGATTTTCATTTATTTAGTGCATGAATGTGGTGTATATCTAACTAAAATGAAATATCATTAAATTTATGTTTTTTGCATATATTTAGTGCATTAATGTTGATGTTTATATAACTGAAATGGATCTATACTATTAAAAACAAAAGCAATAAAATTTACTTACAAACAGTTTTACATACAACTAGTTTATTTATTATTAAATATACAACATAGTCTAATACATTATTTAAATATCTAAAAAGATATTTTTTTCTAAGATTACGTTTTAATAAATATTTTAAATATTATTATTTCATATCGATTTTTTCAAACATTTTACCACTTTGTATTATCATTATCATTACAATATGTTTCGTAATATCAATATGGATTCTTGCGTCCTAACGGTCAATTTCTTTTATCACTACTCACGTTTGTTATCACTAGTAACGTTTTTGTATCATTAGTCACGATTTTTGTCATTACTCACGTTCTTCTTGTCATTGGTAGGGCTTTCTGTCATTAGTGACGGGTTTTTTCGTCATTAGTAACGTTTCTTATATCATTAGATAATACATCTTTATCATTACTCAAATTTTTTATTATTATTCACGTTTTTTTGTCATTAGTAACTTTTTTTTTTATCATTAGTCAATTTTGAAGAAGTTTCGAACGTTTTCTTCTGATTCTTATGTTATATAACATTGGACTTTGGTTGTGTTGAGTAGACAAAGACCTCTCTTCCCAAACTCTCCTTTGAAGATAATGTCGGACACCGGTGTAGTTTTCCCGACGATAGACTTGGGAGAGGTATCTTATGAGATCTCGAATCAGAAACTCCGTGAAGCCAGCGAGAGATGGGGTTGCTTCAGGGTGATTAACCATGGAGTTTCTTTGTCTCTCATGTCTGAGATGAAGAAGACCGTTATGGATCTCTTTGAACGTCCCTACGAGGTGAAAGTACGTAACACTGATGTGCTACCAGGGAGTGGTTACAGAGCTCGTCCAAGCGAAACCAATCCTTATTATGAAGCATTAGGTCTCTTCGACTTGGCTTCTCCTCAAGTTGTCAATACTTTCTGTGACCAGCTCGACGCTTCTACGGAACAAAGGTTTTTGTCTTTTTCTTGTTTTTTGTTTGGTCTCAAAAGGGTATGGAACATTGGTTTATGTGTTTGATATATTCAGGGAGATTATAATGAAGTATACAGAAGCTATTCTTGGGCTTGCAAAAGATTTATCAAGGAGACTAGCAGAGAGTTACGGGTTGGCTGATACTACCAACTTTCTCAAATCTTGGCAAACACAGTTTAGTATCAACAAGTATCATTTCAAACCCGAAACAATCGGGAAGCCTGGTGCTCAGCTACACTCAGATTTTGGGTTCTTGACGATACTTCAAGATGATGAAAACGTTGGTGGACTTGAAGTCCCTGACCCTTCTTCAGGAACGTTGTTTCCCGTTAGCCCGTTACTAAACTCGTTTGCTATCCTTCTTGGGGACATGGCGAAAATATGGAGCAATGGAAGGTGGTGCAATGCGAAGCATATAGTGCAATGCAATGAAGGTAAAACCAGGTTTTCTATCGTCTCCTTCCTGTTGGGACCAATGGATACAGATTTGGAAGCTCCAAGTGAGTTTGTGGATGCTGAACATCCGCGGCTATACAAGGCTATTAGTCACAAAGAGTATCGAAGTCTTAGAATGACAACGAATTTGCATGATGGAGAAGCTCTCAAACTTATATCCTATGAATGAATGAACATTGATGTAATGACAAAAAAAAAAGACTCTATTCGCAATATATATAAATAAAAGACTTTTGTACTTTGAGTTTATGCAAACATTCTCTCACTTTCTCTAGTTTTCATAGCTAAAACTCATGAGGTATCTTGAACGAGCTTGATTCCCAAGATTCTATCCTCACAATGTCTTACAAAAGGGACGATGTTTCCTGTGTTGGTTTTGAGTTTAGAGGGTTTCTCTGTGGTGGTGACTTGAGAGCCTTGATGAGTATCTACTTCTGGTAACAGTTTCTCTCTTTGCGTACATGCTACAATCTGATCCATCACATGCTTGATAGGACTTGTTCCTTCTTCTAAAACTCTTACTTGGATTCCAAGTATCTCGTCTGCTCTTGATAAGTAAGCAATGTAGGACCTTCTGACCATACCCCAGCCAACGCACTTTCCCTATGATCATTTGGTTATCTTCACAGAAGAACATCTTATCAAGATCACCATAATCATGGAAAAGATAAAGATAAAGTTGTGACGGGATTGAAGTGGAGTTAATGCCATGATTCTTCAACATTGTTCCGTAACAACGTGAGTGTTCCTTGTTGAAGCTATCAAGCTGATCCATCAATGGAGAGTCAAGAGGTAGTAACCAGGAAGTACCAGTTAAAGGCTCGCAGAAGAGGTCGCTTGTATCACTCCTTTGGTCAACAAGCATGATTCTCTCTGTCAAGAGAGCATAGAGGAACACAGAAACCATAGAGATCATCCTGTTTCCTAACCCTAACCCTGACAATGGCGACATCCACAACACATACCGGCATTCATCACTAGAGTTGCTTACATGATTATAATCGTTGTGAACAAGATTTTCTGTAGCTCTCTTGTAAGCTTCTGTGCCTGGACCGCAACGCTTGTGAAGCATCTCATAGCGTCTAAGCTTAGAGATGAGATATTGACAAGGCTTGTAAAGTGAAGTCTTGCGATACAAGGAAGAATGATACCTACTCAAGCAAGAATCTTCATCAGGGTCTGCATTAAAAAGCCCTCCTAGTAGTTTGTCCCTAGGTTCTTCATAATCATTTGGACCTAACAAAAACATGAACAGAAAGAGAAGTCAAATGATCATTCGTATGTTTCGAAAAAAAGAGAAGTCAAGAGAGCATTCTTCCTTACGGGTGACTGTGAAAACGGACTTGTGGTGGTTGAAGATAGTAGAGGATTTTAGTAGTAGCACCAAGCAAAGTAGTAGTAAGCAAGTGGATATTCCTATTGTGAGCTTCATCATCCCAGAGATTGATTATAAACTGCATGTTCTCTTTCATTATTTCTATTTTGTTGCATGTATATATTAAATATTTATCCTGGTTTCAGGATGATGGAGAATGGGCTCTCATTCTAAAAGGTATGCTTAAATCATCACCTTCAACTTCACTACTAAACTAGTAAGAAGGTATGTTTATAACCATTATCATTGTCATGTTAAATGTAGACGTTGGCCTGTCACGTTTTTTTGGTTTGTTTTATCAACTAAATCGTACTCTATTCTTTCTGATTATCTAAGGTAAACTTCAGGGTGTGACGTAGTATACAACCATACATACACAAAGATCTAAATAGTCAAAACATAATTTGGTTGTGTTGCTTCTTGTATATTTGCTGAACCCCTTCTCCACTTGGTTGATAGACTTTAATGATATCTCTCCTGTTGAACTTGGTCGTTTCCAAAACATGTTCCTTAGTTCATTAGAGTACTCTGGATGCAGAGATGTGACAAGAACACCTTTTAGTTTTAAGATCCTAATTATGTTCATTACTTGTGTGGTAAACAAGCATGACTCTCTCTGTCAAAAGAGCATAGAGGAAAAGAGAGACCATAGAAAACATTCTGTTTCCTAGACCAAATAGCTGGTGCTGCTCCTTACACAGCACTAATAGCTGCTCCTTACACAGCACTAATAGCTGGTTGTTGTAAGATTTGAATATTTTAAAGATGCGGAAAGTATCTTTCATAGAGTGACTATAAGAGGGTTAAAGCATGATCTCTAGCCTTATATATGAAGCAATAATAGCAGGCTGGTTATAGGAATGTATCTGTCAAAGCTTATCACACTCAAAAGAGTCTCTTTGTAATTACACTGATGCATCCCGGTCTGCAGTACACCATGCTAAATTACAGGCGAAGAGACTTCAATCTCGAAAATGATACAAGAATCTATGGAGAGCCTATATTGAAAAGCTCAGGTGAAGATGTGCAGACACAGTTAGTTATAGGTACTGAAAACAGAGTCCTCTGTTCATCAGTTGAGAAGAAATTTAGGATCTGCATGGGCGTAATGAAGATGTGTGCTCACTGTTCATGTAATCATACAGTGATAAAAGCCAGGGACAGAAAAATACAAGGATAGAACCGCAGCTTTGCTATGCTTGAGAACAGATGAGCCATAAAGGTTTAAAAAAACTCTGTTTATAAGTATCACAAAACATATGGTTCTATGTATAACAATGTGTTTCTATGCCTTATAATATTGATACATAAGATACAATTGTGAACTGTAAAGTGTAAAATCTTCTATTAAACATTTAAATGATTATTAATAGACAAGAATCAAAGGATAGATAACATTGATCCTCTGTTTGAGTAACTCAAAATAATCCAATGGAATAAGCTAAAAGATAAACAAAAACTACTATAACTCATCAAATAGCTTGAGACCACCATTATCACGATCCTCACAATGCTTCACAAACGGAAGAACCTTCCCGGAGTCAGTTCCCCAATCAGCATCACATCCATGAGACGGTGAAGTAAGGTGACAAGGCTCAATTGAAGTGGATCGAATACAAGGCGGATCAGGAGCTGATGCACCTCTTGGCTCATATAGTAACCATGGCTTTAATCCTCCAAGACTATGAGCAACATACCCGAATGTGGACCTTGCACTCGTGACAATTTTATCAGTTAAACTTAGAAGATACATTTCTGTTAGTGCCTTTTGGTCGTGAATCTTCTTGTCTGTTTGTTGATACCTTTCTCCACTTGGTTGATAAAATTTGATTGTATCACCTGTGGAACTAGGTTGCTTTGAATACATTTTCTTGAGATGGTCAGAGTACTCTGGATACAGAGATGTGACAAGAACAGCTTTAACTTTCTGTTTTTGAGTTACATTAACTTCTTGTGCAGCTACTTGAGGTAATAGCTTCTCTCTTTGTGTACAGGACAAGACCTGGTCCATGACGTTTTGTAAATATCCTGCGTTACCGCTGAAACTCCGTATTTGAATCCCAAGTCTCTCGTCTGCTCTAGCTAAGTGAGCCTTGTAGTACTTAGTGATCATACCCCAAACTTCATTCGTCGGGTGATAAAGATACCGAGCCAAGAGATGAAACACTGCTTCTTTCTGCGGGAATAGCTTCACCAGTTCGGTTTGAAAAGTTGGATTAAACCATAGAGATGGAACAAAATAGACATTGGCTTTAACAATCAACCAAGGGACTTTATTGATCAGTGTTTGATCCTTAGGACAGAAGAACATCTTGTCTTCATCCCTTGAATCATGTAAGATATGAAGATACAGATGTGGTGGGGTTGAGTTTGTACTAATGGCATGATTATTCAACATTGTTCCGTAACAACGTGAATATTCTCTATTGTATCCATCAATCTGCCTCATCAATGGAAAGTCACGAGGGAGTAACCATGAAGTACCTGGAAACGGCTCGCAGAAGAGATCATTAATGTCTTTGCTTTGATCAACAAGAACAACTCTGTCTGTCAAGAGCGCGTAGAGGAAGACAGATGCAAGAGTTAGTATTCTGTTTCCAAGACCATAAACTGCAACCCACACAATGTATTTGCATTCACCAACGGTTTTGTTTGCATAGTTCTTGTGATCATGAGCAAGATTCTTGGTTGCTTCTTTGTAAGCTCTTGTCCCTGGACCGCAACGCTTGTGGATCTTCTCATAGCTTCTTAGCTTAGAGATTAGATACTCAGAGGACTTGTACGGAGAAGGCTTGCGGTACAAGGATGATTGATAGTACCTACTCACGCAAGAACGTTCATCGAAATCTGCTGTTAATAACCCTCCTAGTAGTTTATCCTGAGGGGCTTTGGATTCATTTGCACCTATTAATCACAAGAAAAATGAAAACATAAAGCTAAAAATGAGTTCAACAAGAGATGTATGGTCTTTTTGGTATGTACCGTTGATTGTAGCATAAAGAAGTTGGTCGTTGAAGTTGTCTGAGGATGATAGTAAGAATACAGAACCAATGAGTACTCCAGTGAAGATGAATGTTATCATAAACTTCATCTTCAACTCCAAAGACTTTAGAACATCGCCGGAGATCTGTAACAGGTGATGCATGTTGACTTTAGTTTGATTGGTTATGGTCAGAAGTTGATTCAGAAAGAGTTATAGTTTTATATATCTAAGGTGATTACAACTTTTATATGTGATGCAAAGTGGACGAACCTTGATATTTATTAATAAAAGTTTGAATATTCTAATGTGTCATTGTTAAGTTGTGCCTATCAACGAACCCCCGAACGTGACTCAAGTTTTGTTTAATGAATAAAAAAGTCATGATATTCGATTTATACGAATCACCAAGTTGTATTGTGGATTTAACAAACAAGGAAATGGCCAATGAAAGAGCTGTTTTGAATAATCAACAAAGAGCTGTAATTTTGAGACGCTTGGAATTTATACAATACATCACATGTCATGTATTATTTTGATCTTGATCATTTCCGTAATCATGTATTATTGTTGAATTGACAAATCATATTCATTTACTTATTCAACTAATGATAATCTTTTGCTCAGATGCGAAAGTTCGCGTTGTTGACTGAAAATATAAAAAGTAAACAAATTTGATAGGCCAAAAATGAGTTTCCTAGAATGGCCTACATACATCAATTCAATAGACAATGGCTTTTATTAATGCTTTTACCATTTGACAACTTGTATTTGAAAAGATATCTCTATTTTAAAATGATAATTTTTGTAAAATGATGACTTTTATATAATATGTCTAGAGAAAACTTACTGCAAATACCACAAAATATTTTTTTTAGAAACTAATATACTTCTACTTTTCATTTGTTACATGTGATGAAAACTTACTGCATGTACCATGCAAAACTTATATATTAATTTTTAAGTAGATTTCGTTCTCTGGAAACAAACTACTCCTAAACCATACTCCCTCCGTTTCAGATTAATTGTCGTTGTAGAGTAAAATTTTCGTTTCAAAATAAGTATCGTTTTATAGTTTCAATGCAAAATTTATTGATTTTTTATTTTAATCTATTTTCTATTGGTTGAAATGGGGTTAGGTGTATTGGTAGTTGTGTTTTTATTTTGGAAATATGCAAAATTAAATGTTTTCTTAATATGTGTGTCGAAGTCTAAAACGACAACTAAAATGAAACGGAGGGAGTAATAAATAACTAATAAACGACCTTCAGCAGAGTCGTTACTCTGTTTCCAACGGTTTGAAACAGACTGATGTAGTCAGTTTACTACGATTGTTGCCACTGGGCCTTTAACAACTAGGCCCAAAATTAATAGATACAGACTCATACAAGCCTAGACCTTCATTCCATTTAACCCAATCTAAATAGGGCAATTCTCTTAAATAGCTTTTTTTTTGTTTTTGTCACAAAAATAGCCCTAAAAAAATAAAATGACCAAAATAGACTTTTTTTTTTTTGAAATTTTGATTTTTTTTAATTTTTTTTTTGAAATTTGAAACCCTAACCCCAAACCCACCCCTTAACTCTAAACCCTAAAGTGCAAATTAGTTAACCCTAGGGGTATAAATGTATATAAATAATTTTTTTAGCTTCTAAAAAAAAACATTTTGGTCATTTTCTTCCTTAAAAACTATTTTTGTGACAAACAAGCTAAAATGGGCTATTGAAGGGAATTTCTCATCTAAATAACAATTAAACCAGCCTAACGAAGGTTATCACTTATCAGCTAATAGATTATCATTTTTTAATACATTTTAATAAGTTCCAATGAAATTTTAATATTGAGACCTCTACACTAAGATGATCACTTTTAATTCATGCAGACTTTTATCAAAATAGGTATTACTTCTAATTATTAAACGAGTTTTAGATATAAATACACTAATTATTTATTGAATGTGAGATTAAATATTAACAAAGAACAAATAAACGTATAAATATTAATAACATACGTACCTTTATGAGTTGATCATATGTTGTTGGTTGAATTGATCTTTCATAGTATGTCTGTTCTCCATCATATGAATCAGATGATTGTTTGTAATACATAGTGTTCATCAACAACAACAAACAAATAGAAAAAAGAATTTGTTCAAAAAGAAAATGTGTTTTTATTCAAAACACATATAACTTAATAAACAATGATGAAGACAGTAAATCATGTTTTAGTCAAAAACTATTTTAAAAAAAAAAATCAAGAAAGACCAAGGCAAAAGAAAGAACAGAATACCAATAACAAAGAAGAACAGAGAGGTTAGTAAAAAAAGAGAGCAGAGAAGTTTTGGCTTAAACAAAGAGAGAGAGAGCTTAAACTAAAACGTTCTTATATATATACACGTACTGTATTGATGTTAATTAGATCTCAATATGCTGTTGAAAAAGAAAAAAAAATATCTCAATTTGCTAAAAAAATATTAGGGCAATTCTCTTAAATAGCTTTTTTTAAGTTTTTGTCACAAAATAGCCCTAAAAAAATAAAATGACCAAAATAGACTTTTTTTTTTTGAAATTTTGATTTTTTTTTATTTTTTTTTTTGAAATTTGAAACCCTAACCCCAAACCCACCCCTTAACTATAAACCCTAAAGTCCAAATTAGTTAACCCTAGGGGTATAAATGCATAAAAATGATTTTTTTAGCTTCTAAAAAAAACATTTTGGTCATTTTCTTCCTTAAAAACTATTTTTGTGACAAACAAACTAAAATGGTCTATCTAAGGGAATTTCTCAAAAATATTACTATATTTTAATAACTTAGATTAACAACAAGTAAGGTAATATTGACTATTTTCTAGGACGAATGTAATATGTTTATTTCCATATCTTTGTTAGTATATATACACACTAATTTGGGTCAATAGTCACTAATAAGTATATACCAATCCATGGAGAGCTTGATGTTATCAAAATGTAGATTTAATGTTCTAATGTGTATCAGTGTATTGACTATTGACTATTTTTATATAGGACTTTCCGTACTTTTTAGTATATACAAATATCCACGCAATGCATGTAAGAAACTTGGTAATGGGGGATTTTTTATTTTATTTTTTTGCTTAACAGGGGGATATTTTGTGAAAGAAAGCGTTACATATTACGCTGATATTAATCACGTCAAATAAGCGTCAACTCTTATATCAAATATCAGTCAATTAGTCATTTTAAAACCATGCAGTAAAACAAATAAAATCCCATGATTCATGGGACTTCCCTGATTAGACTTTGATCGTTTCCGCATAAAGAACAATCTTAGGATTCGACTGGTGACCATTCTAAAAACAAGAAAAACGAATAGAAAATGAACGTAAAGAAATAAAATAGCAGAAATAAAAATAAATGGTTGTTTTTTCTCTAATTTAATAAAAAAATAATTTTGTTTTTTTTTAACAAAAAAAAAAAGAAATGAGAGAGAATAAGAAAGAAAATTTATTCATTTGTGAATGGTGATTTATTTTAGGAACATTACGAAATACATTATTCTTCGTTTTCCTCGGTCAATATTTCATACCCTACCCTAATATAATCTCCATGATCATGGAGAATATGAATAAGAATATGAAGGTGCGACGGGATTGTAGAGGAGTTAATAGCATGATTCTACAACTCTGTTTCCCAACCCACGCACACACCATGTATTCGCATAATTCACCCTTATATCTCCTTGCATGATCCTCGTCGCCATGACCAAGATGCTCTTATAAAGCATCTTTTCCTGGACCGGAGCGCTTGTGAAGCATCTCATAACGTTTAAGCTTAGAGACGAGATATTAAGAAGGCTTTGTATTGTGAAGGCTTGCGATACAATGAAGATTGGTTCCTACTTTGATTCACTAATATGGTTAGATCTATTTGCGATTAAGTTAACAAAACTTTAAATCTTGTATTATTGTGACCATCAACGAACTCCTGAACTTTTTTAACATTCATTCACTAACTAATTATTCATACTACAAATACAAAATAAATTGTTATAAATCAGTGATATTATTCGATTTGGAAGATCTTGTTTATCTGTAGATATAAGTTCCAGTCTGTATGTCATAACTCTTTAAGAAAATGCTCTAACATGACCAAATAAAAACGACTTAGACAGTGAAGCATCTTCATTGTAGGTGACACCATAGAATATTTAGACTTGGCATAGACAAATAATGAAAATCAAGCAAAAATATCTGGTCAGGTGATATAATATATATTTACAAATGTTCCACTGTTTTGATTACTTAACATACAATCAATATTCATAAAAGCTCTCTGTTTCAACAGAATAAGATCTATGACTCATCTTTGGTATCATCAAATAGTTTAACCCCGTTATGCCAAAGATTCTCCCAATGTCTCACTAAAGAAAGTATTTTCGCCAAGTTGTTGAGCTTTAGATCGAATTCATTAAATCTCTTCTGAAATCCAAACTCTATATCCCTTAACACCAAAAAGATAACCCATGAACACTCTTTTAACAACTGTATGACTCGTCTTCTCTTGAATAATGTTAACATATGTTGTGCAACCAAACCTCCTCAAGTGTGATAAATCAGGCATGTTCACTGACCAAACTTCCTAGGATAGTTTGAAGTATAAGGTTGAATTTGGCGTCCTGCTTATCAAATACACTGCTGTAGAAGTAGCTTATGCCCAAAATTCTTGTCCCAAATCAATCTCTGTAAGCATATTTTTTTCCTTATCTATAACGATATGGTTCATTCGTTCTGAAACTCTATTTTGTTGATGCGTATAGTTGCAAGTTCTGTACCTCTTGATTTCCGCCCTTCTACACAATTCATAGAAATGAATGTTGCAATATTCCAGACCATTGTTAGTCCTTAGACATTTGATCTTCTTCTCTTTGTAACTTTCAACTGCTTCTTTCCACTCCTTGAATTTTGAGAATGTTTCGTCTTTAGTTCTTAGAAAATAGATCCACACTTTCTTAGAAAAGTCATCAATGAAATTTATAAAAATATTTGCAATCTCCAAAACTTTCAGGAGTTGATAGAGAACCCCAAAGATCTGAATAAACATACTTTAGAATATCTTTAGTAGTATGCTTAGCCTTAGGAAAACTTTGTTTATGTGACTTTCCCAACACGCATCCTTCACAGAATTTCAATTTTCCTACTTTAAACTTTGGAATGAAGCCTTCTTTTACAAGCAACTCCATATTCTTTGAGCTCATGTGCCCTAACCGTGAAATTCATATCGTAGTATTTAAATCAGTAGATTCACTGACATTAACTTCACCACGAGACATGGTTCCTTGTAGATAATAAAGACCATTCTCATATTTGCATGTGATCACTTTCTGTCCATCTTTGTATAATGTAATAGTGAAGTCTCCACCTTTATATTTGCATCATGACTTCTCTAGCATTTCATAGGAGATTAAGTTTTCACTCATGTTTGGCATATAGTGAACATCTTTTAGAATGATCACTGAGCCATCTTCATTTGTGATTCTGATCTTGCCAATGCCTTTAACTACACATTGAGTATTGTTAGTCATTAGAACTTCACTTCCATCTCCTTCTTGTAGATAGAACAAAACATTTTTGTCTTGTGTGATGTGAAATGTATGACCTGAGTCTAAAACTCATTCTTTTCTTGAATCGTGTATACTTGATGTGAGAACTAGAGGTTGCTTGATTTCAAATACTTCATTAACATCTTTATCACCATTGTTTCTTTGTCCTCTGTTTGGACATTCATGTTTCCAGTGACCTTCTTTGCCACACGAGAAATATGCTCATTTCTTTGTCTTGTTTGATCTTCCTCTAGACTTCGATTGATCACCTCTGCTTTTAGATATGTTGTATTTCTTGTTACCATTCTCTGAACGTTTAGAGGACCTTCCTCGTGACACAACATAAAAACCTTCAGAAGTTGATTTGTTTTTATTAAATAGACCATTTTGTCTAAGCTATGCTTCTTCTGAATATGTCGAGGTAACAACTTCTGACACTGTGAGGGTTTCTCTGCTTGTTCTGTATTGAAGAGTGTGGACTAGAGTCTCATATGCAGTGGGAAGACAAGAGAGAATACATAGAAGTATAGATCAAGTAGAATCGGATCAACCAAAGGGAGAGAAAGGAGAGTGCATGTTTTGCTTGTTCATGAAAGCAGGTGGTTGCAAAGAATCATTCACGGCTTGGGATGTGTGCATCAAGGAAGCTGAGAAGAACAAAGAAGACATCGTCAGCAAGTGTGTGGAAGTCACGAGTACGTTGCATAAATGTATGGATGCTCACTCCGATTATTACCAGCCCATTCTTGCACGGGAGAAAGCTGCTGAAGAACAGGTGAAGAAGGAGTTTGAAGCCGAGAAGAAAAAGGTGGAAGAAGAAGACTTCTCTGAAGAGGAAGTGGCTGCGAGAAAGCAAGCTCAAGGTTGACTGAAAGGATAGGTAAAAAATTTAATGTTTTTTTTTTTTTTGTTCAAGGAACAGAGAACATTTCATGTTGTTGTTAGATTCAAAAACTTTATTAGACCATTGATGGATGGTGATACTTTGATCTAAAGGTCGTTACTTTGTTAATGCCCATGAATATTCGTAGAAAAGTTTACTTGTTTGTTGTTTCACTTTGTCTCATCCGTAGCTGTTATCAGCCTCCATAGAATGATTATTTGGTTAAGTTGATATAATGATGTTTAAAATTAAACTAGGATAAAAGTCGGTTTAAATCAGACAAGTAGAGGCAGAAAGAATCTCATTCTCATAAAAATTATTGTTTGATAACTCATCTCATTCTCTTATCTTTTCTATTTTCTTGTTATTATATTATAAGATATTCTTGCAAACTAGTGTCAGAGTCGTTAGTTGAATAGAAAGAATCAGATACAACTAAAATAAATAGTTTGAAATACTATTTGTATTCTCTTTACACCATTTACAAGATAAGACAGTGTAAACAGTTTGATGGACTATGGTGGCTAGAAAGCAAACTCACAATCTTCTGAAACTCTAATCGTCTTTATCTTCATCTTCATCGTAGTTAAATGGTAATGGAACAGACTTGAATGCTCTGTATTTCCCAACGTTGTTCAAATGCTCATTCTCTAATCTGTTTCCCATAAACCAAACCAAGAAACACACACACAAAAAAAACAAGGAGTTACTAACTAAACATTAACAGAACACAGCCTGTTGAATCAATAATATGAGCTTTGAAGTATTTTTTCTCACCTGAAGAAATTCCATATACCACGACGAATAATCTCAAGGCTAGCAACAATGGTAACCATCGTCTGTCTATGCATGAAGGAGAATTTGAAATCCAGAACCGTCTGAATCCACGCAAACCTCAGTAGGACATTCAAAACCTGATACATGTTCTTATACATCAGTTGCTATGAAACATGTTTTGATTGAATGAATATTCTTTTATTTATTTATTTTGAGACTCACCATGGCGATGAAGTATACTTTCTTTTGAGGTATGAGGAGTTTATCTCGAAGCCAGCGGTTTTTCGATGTCCGGTTTAGAAGACCCCAATCATGAACAAAGTCCCAATAAGTAGAGAATATTGCAGCTACAGCTGAGGAGATAGCTGCTACAACCCTCCAAGCCATATCATCTTTATGGAAACTGAAAGCAGTTCTCAAGCAAACGGCTACTATAGTTAAGAAGTACTTGAGTCCATTGTACCCTTGCTCCGGGTTTTTCTCCTCAAACAGCCGTCGCAGGCACTGCATGCATTGAGTACAAGTTTAGTTACTGAATGAATGATGAACATATGTTGGTTGGGAGAGAAGAAGCTACTTACCTGAAGGAGGCGGGAGACATAAGGGATGACAGCTACAATGAACAAGAAAGTGTTGTAAGCACTAGTGTTACAAGTGTTGATTCTGTGTCTGAAGTCTCCCCAACCATAGTAACAAATGTAGAACTCGATGCTTCTAAGAGCTTGAACTTGGCTTGTAAACTGATCCGCCAAGAAGAAATCAGGCAATGTTACCTGCAGGAAAAGTGAGGGTAGGAATACTCAACATTCTCGTTTGTTCAACCATCTTATTATTAGATCTCTGGTTTACCTTGTAAAGAGGAGCGGCGAGGCAATGAAACACACAAGTGAGGAAGAAGAAGCGACTTGAGCGGTAAAAGAAGTTGAATGGCAAGACTAGAACCACAAACATAGCCTGCACGCAAAAGTGGAAAACAAACATAACAGAGTTATTATTATTATGCCATTGTCATTAGTACAAACTCCACATTTTCCCAGGTTTTTAGAACTTACAATAAGTAGGAAAAGAGGAAGAAGTTCAGTTAATGTTTGATAGCCTTTGGTTTTGGGATCTGCTTCCATGTCAAGATTGGCAAGAACACAAAGCAATGCAAAGACTCCAATACTGAAACCCACAAGGAGGACTTGTCTGTATCCAAGTTCAGTTCCTTGCTTGAACCCAAATATGAAGGAATAGTTTACTTTGTATCGCCTCCAGTAGTATATATTAGCAGCATACATTATTATATGCAGCACTATAAACCCAAACAAGCTGCAAGAAACATCACAGAAGACAACAACATCTAAGCAACATTGTTCCAATAAAAAAAAACACATGGCTAAGTGTACTAAACCTGTTACCTATAAAGAGGGAACATAGTATTCATGTATTGCTTCTGGCCATCCTCTTGTAAGAGATTCCGGGTGCGGATGATCGCTACAAGAGCTACTATAAGAGAGAAAACACACCCAGCCGAGAAACCTGAAAACAGTATCCTCATAAGCATACCACAAAGTATGAACTTTGAAAACTAAATGATGCAAGTTTTATGATTTTTTACCAGTGGAGAATGTAATTCTGTGTCTCTCTCGTTTTGCTTTAGGCCGTAAAATGTTCATTCCTTTTGTTCGATTAGCATTTGCAAAATGCTTTATGAATGTTGCTTCAACACGCTCCATGAGTCGTACAACCTGTCACAACAGAGAATCCAGAGAAGATCAAATAAAAAAAGAGGACTTGACGAGGTATGAAATATATATACTAATAAACCTATTACATCATCAGAGCTTCCAAGGTATGAACTATCAACCACTTTCATGTAATGCTTCGTTGCATCCCTTGAAGTTATCTATAAAAACACATTTCAGTTATATATTATATATAAACCCTTTCAAGAGAACCCAAATTAAAGTCTCAAAATCTTTTACCTTATCATACTTCTTCAATACCTTCAAGAACGCTAATACATTCAAAAAGCTGCATATACATAATTTAAAACCTATCAATCATATTTTACCAAAAAAAAAAAAAAACATTCTCAATCCTACAAAAAAAAAAACATTAAACGCACCTGTAACTCTTGAGAAGCCTTAGCTTCTGATAAAACACGATGAAGGCATGCCTCAGCTTCTCCTCGACTTTCATCAGATTTTCTCTGCTGAACTTCAACTCGGTCTGTTTCGGTACCTGGAGAACTCCTTTGATGGTGGAACGAGGCGTCTCTTTGGTGTTATTGATCGTCACTCTATCGAGAATATCTAATGGAGCTGGTCTCACTGCTCTCATCCTGGTCGTCTTCACTTCATTGACCGATTCTCTAGCTGCATTGTCTTCTCCTTCTTCTTCATCATCTTCTAGTTGCCCTGCTCTGCTCGACCCTCCTTCCTGTATTGCCTCCATATGGGCTTGACTTCTAACTTTCACTACAAATTTGAAATGTCGGTCTGGTAAGTTAGGTGACAATACGATTTAGTGAACCGGACTCCCGAGCTTAATCAGAACCAATTCTAATTCGCTTTGGATGTAGTGGTTTATGCTGACCGGTACAATAGAGAGCTAAGTTTATGTTTCATTTTTTTCACATATTAAAACGATTAAATAATCTGTTTTATCTCTAACTAATATTTTATTTTATTTAAACCTGATAATTAATTAAAAAAAATAGAAAATAAAAAGTTAATAAAGATATACAGTAAATATATAAAATGACACTTAAAATTAAAAAAAAATCAAAATGAATTTGAATAGGAAAGAAAGTATTTAAGTAGTCATAAAAAAAAAATTAACAAAATTTAATAGATCAAATAATATTTGGTTTCCTGTTCGAACCGGGAAAAAAGATTGAACCAAATCAAAGTCCGGTTTTGTTGCAGGAAATAAATTGGGACGAAAATAAAATAACCGGTTTAGTATGTCAGATTTGATTTAACCGGACATAAAGACCGGACCACCTTTAAATTTTTATCGTTTTCTGTCGGAAAGTGAGCTCGTTAGGTGGAATAGTAGAAAGTGTCTGTTACGTGCGTATGATTGCTTACTGGATTTAGCTCCGGCAGGAGTAGAAGCGGAGATAGCCGCCGCGGAAGTAGCTATATCAGAAGCCAGGCGAGTGATCTCCACCGTCCGTTCATCCCATCCCCACCCATCTGGATTCTCAACTTTGACACGAAACGCTATCAAAGCATCCATCTGTTTGTTAAGCACCACCGCTTCTTTCAACACTTCCTCCACTTTCTCTTTATAAAACTTACTCACTTTATTAAACTCATCGTCTAGTCTCCGGAAAAACACCAGCTCGTACTCTCCTCCTTCCTCCGCCGCCATCAGAAACGTCGTCTCGCAACCGCGATCCACCGTGGTGTTCACAAGAATGGGCCCCGTAGTAGTAGTAGTCGTCGTTGATGTTAACTGTACCCCTTCCTCGACGTCGTGAGAGTTGCCGTGTCTTTGTCTTCTTGAAGTTGAGACTAAGCCGCTAAACGCGCGGTAAAGTGTCATATTACGGTTTAATCCTTCACCGCCGTGGCGAATCTTGGCGCCACCACGAGGAGCTGCATTGTTGGTTCTGAGTCTGAACCGGATGATTTCTTTGAGTAGGGTTTTGAGAAAGTCGTAATCCATGTAAGCTTGTTGCCACTCTGGCACCATTTGAGATGAGAACTCCTTCCCGAACTTCATCTTTTTTGTTAGGTTTATGTTTTATGTTTCTCTGATGAGTACCACATGACTCTTGTTTGTTTATATATACACCAAGGTCAAGGAGAGAGACTGAGACAACGAGAGTTGTTTATGATTAATTTAACATTTGTATAGTTTAATTATGATTAAAGAAGTTTTATCATAATAAGAGTGCTTCAACTTTATAGCTTTTTCATCATCTTTATTGAATTCTTGTTAATTAACGTGTATTCAATCAGGGCAACTAGAGCGCGTGTTGAATTAATTATATGTTCATATATAGGTAATTAATAATATTCGATGTTTATACTGTATTTACCATCAGTATGATTTATACATTTTAAGTTTTCAGGAATGCGAAACCGAGCATTTCGTTTTACGAGTTTTCTTACAATATAGTTGCATCATCGTATTTTGGTTTTAAAACTACGTTGATCTATAAAAGAGTAGCTGAAAAATGTGTGAGATAATCGTTTTAGTTTATTCACTAATCAGTATCGTTTATTTATTTCTATATTCGTAGTGGACGACCCTAGTATCATTGTTTTAAGACTCGGTCAATGGAATTATTGTCATTTCAAAGGCAGAGAATGAGAGAACCATATTGAATTTGTCGTTGATGGAAATGAATACAGGCAAATAATTTATTGTGGAACTATAGACATAACACTTTGTAAACAAAGCATAAAATTAATTAGATACAACGCAAAGAACTGAAATAAGGTTGCATGGATCTATTAAACATAAAACACGAACGTACTTGGATATATATTAATGATGTGATATATATTAAGAGTCAATTGGCCAATATACTAAACTTTATCTTATATTGGGAATATACCATCTGTACAATACAGCCTTGTCGAAAATACGTAAAACACCTTCCTGTAATCTAAGTGGATCTTTCCCTAGGTAGCGTGTAGCCAGCTAAAGAAGATTGTCGACGGATTTAGGTTAGATTTAGTGAATATATAGGAAAGATTTTATCAGTTACCGAGGAAGTGAAATAGTATTCTTAAGACATGAAGTTAAATCTCGACCGTGTATTTTATTGACACAACCTTTTCATTTAAAGCGTATCCTTCGAAGATCTTTGGGCTTTACATACAAAAAGAATTGTAAGGAGGAGAGAGATGATACCGCAAGTTCGACGACGGGTCTATAAAACGCAGTAACCGGCGATTCATTTCCAGTAGCTGCAACTGAGTCCTTTTCTCTTACCAAAAAAAAAGCAAGTCTTTAAAGAAGCATTTTCCGGAACCGGTTAGATTTGGAAAGGTATGTCTCCCTATTCTAAGCAAATTTCGATAAAAACTGAGGTTTCGTCACATTTATTGACATGCAGAGTTTAAAATTTAAGTTTCACTGCATCCATTAAAGTACTCCGATCCTTTTTCATCGTTAGTAATAAATAATGTTTTTATTGAGAGGTCAACTTCAGTTCTATTGTAAGCCGATTTTCGATCGCGTTCCTTTGATTGCTTATTTTGAGTATTTTTTCAGTTTCTCTTTCCACTATATAAGACATAGATCTCTATTTTGTCTGAAATATACCATCAGTAACTTGTCTGAAATATAGGGTGTCCGGCTAAATATTTGTATATCAGATTCTAAAATGATGTAACCGAGTTGTGATGGAGATAGTATCTGGCTATATATTACCTAAACCCATAACGTGAACCCTTATATAGGAATAAATGAAGAGAAATTGCAGCTCATGCACACAGGTTATTGGCAAATTAGGATAGTACACATTTGCGTAAAGTGGCCACTGTTCGCACATCAAAAAACCGTCTTTGCCCCTACAGAAGATAGACGAATCTAAGGGCCTAAAATATTGTGTCAGTTTTGATAAGATTTGTTTAGATTTCGAAATCTTAGAGCAAATCTTTGTGCAGTGCAAGTGAATATCTCGTTTTAAAGACCCCAAAAACGCGTGCTTTGAATCCTTTACTTTCAAATTCAATACTCTTTCTTGTAACGAGGACTAGAAC
Source organism: Sinapis alba (assembly GCA_012274485.2). NCBI lineage: Eukaryota > Viridiplantae > Streptophyta > Magnoliopsida > Brassicales > Brassicaceae > Sinapis > Sinapis alba. Next base: position 509,780 of record MU105721.1, on the reverse strand, counting down.
AATAATTCCCCCTTAGTTACTGAGGTTAGTTAGTATTTAACGTTTGTGTTCATTTATTCTCAAGAGATCATATATATATATATATATCCAGATACTATCCATCGAGACGCGCTAACATCATATTATGATCAGATATAATAATATGTATCCGGACTTGCTATATTTATGATGAGCTACCGATCATGATTATACGGTAAATCATTATGTTTTTGAAACAAATAAATTTATGTTAGTTACTTTTTAACATTTGGGTTCATTTATTCATATATAAGAGTTGACCTAATTGGTTAAGGGAATAGATTTGAACATTTAGGGCAACTACAATTTGGTTGTATAACTATCCGAAGAGAGCATATTATATATATATCCACATACTATCCATCCCAACTCGGTTATATCATATTAGGATCCGATACAAAAATATTTAGCCGGACTCTCTATATTGTTTTGAAGTTAATAAATTGAGGTTAGTTACGTTTTGCCGTTTGGGTTAATTTATTCTTCTATATAGGTTCACCAAATGGGTTTAGGGAATAGATTTTAGCGTTTATTATATATATATATACAAACACTATCCATCGAGACGCGGTTACATCATATTATGATCAGATATAATAATATGTATCCGAACTCGCTATATTTGTGACAAGCAACTGATCTTGATTATACGTTTATGATACTCGTTGATTTACTAAAGTAGTAAATCATTATGGTTTTTTAACGAATAAATTAATGGTAGTTACTTTTTAACATTTGGGTTCATTTAATTGCTATATAAGGGTTCATCTAATGGGTTTAGGGAATAAATTTGAACTTTTAGGTCAACTACAATTTGGTTTTATAACTATCCCAAAAGAGCATATTTTATATCTATCCAGATAATATCCATCCCAACTCGTTTACATAATATTAGGATCAGATATATACATATTTAGCCAGACTCCCTATATGTCTGACATTTTACTGGTTGTGATTATACCTTTATCATACTTGTTGATTTAATAAAGTTGTAAATGATTATTGTTTTGAATTTAATAAATTGAGGTTAGATACTTTTTGACGTTTGGGTTCATATATTCTTTTAAAAGGGTTCCCCTAATGGGTTTAGGGAATAGATTTTGTCGTTACAGTGAACTACCGTTTGGTCTTATAACTATCCGAAGAGAGCATTTTATATATATATACATATACTATCCATCGAGACGCGGTTACATCATATTAAGCTCAGATATAATATAGTTGTATCCGAACTCGCTATATTTAAGACAACCTACTGTTCTTGATTATACGGTTATGATACTCGTTGATTTACTAAAGTAGGAAATCATTACGGTTTTGAAACGAATAAATTTATGTTAGTTACTTTTTAACATTTGGGTTCATTTATGAGTCAATTGGGCCAATATACTAAACTTTATCGTATATTGGGAATATACCATCTGTACAATACAGCCTTGTCGAAAATACGTAAAACACCTTCCCGTAATCTAAGTGGATCTTTCCCTAGGTAGCGTGTAGCCAGCTAAAGAAGATTGTCGACGGATTTAGGTTAGATTTAGTGAATATATAGGAAAGATTTTATCAGTTACCGAGGAAGTGAAATAGTATTCTTAAGACATGAAGTTAAATCTCGACCGTGTATTTTACTGACACAACCTTTTCATTTAAAGCGTATCCTTCGAAGATCTTTGGGCTTTATATACAAAAAGAATTGTAAGGAGGAAAGAATTGTATCTGGATATATATATATATATATAATATGATCTCTTGAGAATAAATGAACACAAACGTTAAATACTAACTAACCTCAGTAACTAAGGGAGAATTATTGTTCTAGTCCTCGTTACAAGAAAGAGTATTGAATTTGAAAGTAAAGGATTCAAAGCACGCGTTTTTGGGGTCTTTAAAACGAGATATTCACTTGCACTGCACAAAGATTTGCTCTAAGATTTCGAAATCTAAACAAATCTTATCGAAACTGACACAATATTTTAGGCCCTTAGATTCGTCTATCTTCTGTAGGGGCAAAGACGGTTTTTTAGATGTGCGAACAGTGGCCACTTTACGCAAATGTGTACTATCCTAATTTGCCAATAACCTGTGTGCATGAGCTGCAATTTCTCATATATTAATGACCTAAGAGCATGATTAACCCCATGTTCTTAAATGGGGTTCTTAGCGTAATTTAAGAACCGGTTCTTAAATTATGCTAAGAACTCCATTTAAGAACCCGGAGTTAATCATGGTCTAAGACCATCTTTAACCCTAGAAACCCATTTTGGATTTTTTATTTTTTTTTCTTCGTAATTTACAAAGAAATATCCTCTAAATATAGCCCTTGGGCCTTATACATTAATGGGCTTTCATATAAGATTTCTTATCTATTTCAATAATTATTATTATCCACTCAATACTCAACTACCCGCCAACGGTAAACCACCATGACAGCCTCCGTCACCGTCGCGACGGGTTTTCTCCGTTCACCGTCAATCCTAAAGTCTCAAAACCCTTCCTTTCTCTTCACTCGTCAGAGAATCCTACCCAAGAAATCTTCGGTGAGACCCATTTCAGCTTCAACCTCAGAGCTGCCGGAGAACGTTCGGCGTTTCTGGAAGTGGCTCGGAGACCAAGGAGTCGTATCCGGAAAATCCGCCGCGGAGCCCGCGGTGGTACCGGAAGGTCTGGGACTTGTAGCCCGGCGCGATATCGGAAGAAACGAGGTCGTTTTGGAGATTCCCAAGCGGTTGTGGATATACCCAGAGACCGTGGCGGCTTCAAAGATCGGAGCTTTATGCGGCGGGTTAAAGCCGTGGGTTTCAGTTGCTCTGTTTTTAATCAGAGAGAAGTATGATGAAGATTCTTCATGGAGAGTTTATCTTGACGTTCTTCCTGAGTTTACTGACTCCACCGTCTTCTGGTGGGTTTTGTCCTTGTCTGATTTATCATCATCATTCAACAATGTTATAGCTTGTCAAAACTTGTCTGATGAAATGTCTTCTTCATGAAATGTCTCCAGTACAGGTCAGAAGAGGAGCTTGCTGAGCTCAAAGGTTCCATCTTTTTACCCATTTGTCTTCTCATTTCCTTTGTTAGATCATTTGAATTGTTTAGATTCATGCTAGTAGTGGCTGACAAGTTAAACATTGTTAACATAGGAGTGGTTTCTGTTGTTTGTCTTAGGGACTCAACTGTTGAGCACTACATTGGGTGTGAAAGAGTATCTGGAGAATGAGTTCTCAAAACTGGAACAAGAGATACTACAGCCCAACAAAGAGATGTTCCCATCCCGCATAACACTTGATGACTTCATCTGGGCATTTGGGATTCTCAGGTCGAGAGCTTTTGCTCGCCTCCGTGGCCAAGACCTTGTCTTGATCCCTCTTGCAGATTTGGTAAATCCCTCTTGTATAGAACTAACCAAAGAAAAGGATACTTCTCTTACAGCTTCAGTTAAAGATTCGACTAAGAATCTTACTATAATGTTTGGTTTTGAACAGATAAACCATAACCCTGCCATAACTACAGAAGACTATGCATATGAGATCAAAGGAGCTGGTCTGTTCTCTAGGGATCTCTTGTTTTCCTTGAAATCCCCTGTTTATGTTAAAGCAGGTGGGCAGGTAAAAGCTTCAAACACTATTACTTATTTTTTACTCTCTCAAAGAATGTACCTTTTAACGCTTTTCTGGACTCTCTCTTTCCACAGGTATACATTCAGTATGATGTGAACAAAAGCAATGCAGAACTTGCTTTGGACTACGGTTTTGTAGAATCAAATCCTAACCGGAATGCATATACTTTAACAATCGAGATAGCAGAATCAGACCCATTCTTTGGGGATAAGTTGGATATCGCTGAGACTAATGGGATGAGTGAGACAGGATACTTTGACATAGTAGAGGGCCAGTCTCTTCCCGCCGGCATGCTTCAGTACATTCGGCTTGTGGCTCTTGGTGGTTCAGATGCTTTCTTGTTAGAATCCATCTTCAGCAACACCATATGGGGACATCTTGAGTTGCCTGTAAGCCGTTCAAACGAGGAACTTATATGTCGTGTTGTCAGAGATGCTTGCAAATCTGCTTTGTCTGGTTTTACTACCACCATTGAAGAGGTATATGTTTGAGCTCTTACTTCTTCTGTCTTTGTAAGCCTCATTTCTTGATCTGTCTTTTGTCGTGCTTTTGCAGGATGAGAAGTTGGTGGAAGAAGGAAAGGTTGATTCGAGGATGGAACTGGCTCTCAAGGTAAGGATTGGTGAGAAGAGGGTGCTTCAGCAAATAGACCAAATCTTCAAGGATAGAGAGCTTGAGCTTGATGTTTTAGAGTATTACCAAGAGAGAAGGCTCAAAGATCTTGGTTTGGTTGGCGAGCAAGGAGAAATCATCTTCTGGGAATGAGAATTAGCTCTTCCTGCAGAACAAAACTCATGGACAGAAAGAAAATCTTTACTGAATCAGCCTTGAGACAGAGGAGTTGAGAGAGACCACCATCTCTTGTATGTTAGACTATTGCCAAAAGTGGCCTTTTTGTGAAATTTCTACAAGATGAGATACATAATCTTGTTCTAGTTACATCTTAATTTATGTAAAAACATATAAATCAAGATCAGCAACTAGCCAGTATAGCAGAAAAAGTATTCCAACAAGTGGTTCAGTTGATGGTTGGATTCCAAGTTTTAACCGGTTTTTTTTATTTATTAAATTTTTAAATAATGATTAAAAAAAAAACTGAATTACATATCGAATCACCATGTATATTGTTTCGACCGTAGTAGGGATGAGACTTATTATTCGAGATTCGGATCCGATCAGAGATCCAATCTGGATCCGTTTTGAAAATAGGATATTCGGAGTGCCGGGATCCGGATCCGGATAGTAAAATGTTGGATCCGTCAAATCCAAATCTGAATCCGGATATCTTAATTTTTAAGTCTGGATATCCGGATATCTCAATATAGTTGATATATTAATATTTATACATAAAATTAAGTCTATAATATTATATTTTTAATTTTTTAATCTGATATATATATATATATATATATATTTATTTATTTATAAATTTTTATAAATTTTAATTTACCTATTAATTTAGAATTTTAGTATTTTTAAAAAAGTTATTTTTTTATGGATTCGAATCTGAATACTCGCGGATAATACAATACTTAGATGGATATTCGACTTTCAGATATCCGAAAAACACGGATCCGAATTCTGTATAAAATCACATGAATCCAAATCTGAATTCCAGATATCTTAAATTTTCCTGATATCCGGATCCGTACCAGTTGGGATCGGTTTCAAAACACTGATTTGGGGTAAACACAAAGATTTAGATAAAAGTCCAATATTTTAATTGGGTCTTAATTTTATAAGCCCACTGTTTGAATATCGCTCGCTTGGTCTGACTACTCAGCCCAAAAACTAAATCCACGTGTTAGGACGAATGAAACACTTACGCGTGGCACCGCAAGTGTTGACTTTCTTTGTCTTCTTCATTAGCCTAGAGACAACGACACATTGAAACTCGTCAAATCGACTTCTCTCCGTTTCTCTCTCTCTATACATCGGAGCCGCCATGGATCTTCATCGGAGCTCAATAGTACTATTAATCCTCTCAATTTTATCTCCGGCGACTCTCTCCATGCGTTACGAGCTACTCTCTGGTCACACGAAATGCATCTCCGAGGAGATTCACGCGAACGCATTGTCCGTCGGCAAGTACAGCATCGTAAACCCTAACGAAGAAGATCATCCTCTTCCCGATTCCCACAAGATCACCGTCAGGGTAAACAAACATCTCATCGTCAGTTTCTCTTCTATTGATTTCAGTTATATATGCAAAATGTGTGTTAGGTAACGTCACCGCAAGGAACGGCGTATCACGAGGCGGACGGAGTGAGTACGGGACAGTTCTCGTTAACAGCGATTGAAACGGGAGATTACATAACTTGCATCTCAGCCGTTGATCACAAACCGGAGACGATGCTGATCATTGACTTTGATTGGAGGTCGGGTGTTCACACCAAGGACTGGTCCAGTGTGGCTAAGAAGAGCCAAGTCGAAGTAAAGTCTTTAACTTTGTCACTCATTATTAGCTTCTTGAAGTGGTTGCAGAGTTTTATAAAGATCTGTTTTTGTTATTGGCTAGATGATGGAGTTTGAGGTTAAGAAGTTATTTGACACTGTTACGTCCATCCATGATGAGATGTTTTATCTCCGGGATAGGTAACTTTACACGAACCAAGAGAATGATTCAAGGCTTAAAACTTAAACTTAAAACACACATCTTCTTCTGGTTATGTTGCAGGGAAGAAGAAATGCAGGAACTGAACAGATCCACAAACTCGAAGATGGCATGGTTTAGCTTTCTGTCTCTTGGAGTTTGTTTATCAGTTGCTGGACTTCAGTTTTGGCACTTGAAGACTTTCTTCCAGAAGAAGAAGCTCATCTGAAGAGACTCATTACCATATAATATACACAACTTTATTCATTTTTGTTAAAGCATTTATATGATCTTAACATCTCAGTGACCTGCAAACTCAATCCAATCCTTGGAATAACAAAAGCTTCTTTTTTGTTTTTATATCACAAATGGAAAGAGAGAAAATAAACAATCTTTACAAAAGACAAGAAACATAGAATAATAGTAATAAGCAAACATAATGTTTTGATATTGGTGTATTTATGAGGTGAATAAGCCCCAGTGATGATCTGATGGTAGAGTTTCCTTGATCTTTTCAAGTCTCTTGAGGATGTCCAGAAACGATGGTCTCTGGTTCATGTCTGCGTCCCAGCATTTCACTATTAAACTGTACAAAAGAAACTGGTTAGGTTATCGGTAGACTAAAACGGTGCATAGGGGGCACTTGAGTTTATGCTTACTCTCTTAAATCAGGTGTGCATCCTTTGGAACGGAAAGTAGGTCTGTGTCCATCTGATACATGTTTTGCCGCTTCATATGGCTCGTAGTTCGCAAACGGTGGCTCTCCTTCAAGCATCTGAATACAATGTGATAATGAAATTAAGGTTAGGAGTGTAGAGAGACAGAGATTTTCTATAGTTAAAGATGTTAGTACCTCGTAGAGTATCATTGCAAAGGAGAAAACATCGACTTTCTTGTCGTATTTTCTATGCTTGAATACTTCAGGAGCCATATACCGGTCTGGTTTGTTGCAGGAAGAGGAGTAACAAAGGAGATGAAGTTAGAGTAAAGAAAGAAAACAATAGTTTTACTATAGAACAACACTTACAGCTTCCAGTTTCTCCAGTCATTTTGTACACATCATGAGAGTTTTGAACCTTTATTAGCTTACTAAGCCCGAAGTCTCCAACTTTCAAGTGGTCTGCACTGGAGTTGACCAGAAGAACGTTCCTGAACACAGAACAGGCGAGAATCAGTTTTACAAACAGCAGATTTTAAAGTACAAGTACAACCGAGGAGCTATGCAATTGTGATTACCTTGGTTTAAGATCTCGGTGAATGATAACATTAGGCTCATTGTGAAGATATGTCATTCCTCTGTTAGCAACAAATTATAAAGAAAAAAAAGCACTCAGGCCAATGATTTTTCACATAATATCTCAAATGGTAAGATCTAAAGTACCTTGCAATATCCAAGGCAAAGTTGACAGCAGTTGCTGGAGTAAGACCACCCTTTTCTTTGAGGTACTGATGAAGATCTCCCTGTGACAAAATAGATTAATCATTTTAGTTTTAAACCACGGTGAAACCATGCAGAGATAAAAGATAGAGGATAGTGAGAAAGAGTTACCCCGCGTAAGTATTCAGTGATTAACATAAGGGGCTTTCTTTCGGTTACCGCTCCTAAAAATTGTACTATATTGGGATGGCGAAGCTTAACTAGCAAATCAACCTCATGCCTGAAGTCCTGACTGCATCAAAGAAAGTATGAAACACAAGAATCTTAGGAGAGGGAGAGGCTCATCAGCTAACAACAGCAAAAGAGAGAGAGATAAGAACTTACATAACCAGTCTATCATCTGAAAGAGACGGTAGAATACGTTTAACTGCTACTGGTGTTCCTCTCCAATAGGCTTTCACAATCTCACCAAAGGAACCCTGACAGAAAATGTGACCAACATCCCAATTAGCCAAAAAAAGAAAACAAACCCATTGCACGAACTCTGTTGCATTCAGCTAGAGACAGATACTGCTTAGCTCAAAACTTGGCTTCAAAAGAAAAACACAAACCTTTCCAATCATGGCGGCATTAGAGAAATCCAGCTCAGCAGGTTCAATTTCCCAGTCACATTTCTTTGGAATTGGTGGTTGCACAGGCTTTGGTTCAAAGTGACTTCCGTTTTGACCCTGCGTTAGAGAATGTAATCAGCAACGTTCAATGACTAAGAGATCCACACACACACACACACAAAAAGACTAGTGTAATCGAAACACTGTCTCTTGAATCACTGAACACAAGTTCACCAAACAACACTGCATTTAAACAGCTGCTTCAGAGAGAGAGATGAGTGTGTCTAAATTTTGTAGTAATCTCATTCATATTCCATACCAATCAGTACATCAAGAATGAGAGCTGCTACATAATCTGAAGCTACAGAAGACCATAGAGAAATTCAAAACTCACATAAGATAAACCGCCATGAGATTTCAGTAGCTCAATCATTTTCTGCTTCCTAGCTCCTTCTGCATCAGCCAGAGGCTTCAAACAAACCCAACAAAACATTCAGATCAAAGATATAAAGACAAGGAATCACAACAAAAAGGAAAAAACACTTACAGTGTTCTTCCACCTGTCCTGAGCGTTGACATCAGCACCAAACTCGATCAGACATTTAACAACATCGATCCATCCATGAAGCGACGCCACGTGGAGAGGCGTCCTCTTGTCGTAATCTCTAGCGTGAACCAGAGACGGATCTTCCTCCAGGAGTTTCCGAACTGCAGCTGCGTCGTTCTGGTGCGCGTGCCACAGAATCAGAGACGTCCTACTCACACGTGCCTTCTCCTTCTGTTTGTCGTAAGACGGTGATGGTCCAGCGCTCGTTCCCGCAGCGGAACCGGCTTGCTCGCCGCCGTCTGCAGCCGCCGACGAATCGGAGCTCATCTGAAGCGTAAAGATGAGATTTTTGAGAAAAGGGATTCGTTTACAGAGACTTGATTGCTTCGATTCAGGATTTTTTTATGGATTTTGCTTCTTTGGGTGATTGAGGAATCGATTCAGAGCTTGTAGCTTGTTCTCTTGTGTGAACGTCGCCGTTAACTTAGCCGTCAAGTTGGAGACTTTTTCCTCCGTCTATTTTAGCGAGTTTGTTAACTCTGTCACCGTTATCTCATGACTTTTTCTTTCGGTCTTTATACTATTTAGTGGCCGACTAGTTTCACATTATTTATTCCCAATGGATTTTCATGTTTTTTTTTAATTGATTTTCATGTTTGTTGGGATTTTTTTTTTTGAGTTTTATGAACAATATAAATCTAAATTGATGTTAAGTTCTATTTTGTCACAGTCGCTTAAAACTGAAATGAAGAACTAGTCGTATTTGAAGAACTAATATGAATATATAAATAAATTATTAAATTGTTATGGTCCTTGGATGTGAAGGGGACTAAGTCAGCGATCCGGATAACATGGCATCACACCTATCACATGACTGCTATAAATACACACGCATATGCCTTTAGCATCTATTTTCATGTGATTAAAATGTCATTCATGTTAGAAATAATCAATGCATTATTAGGCTTAGTTTTTAGTTTCTTTTAATCAACTAATCAGGTATGGACAACTATAAACACTCGTAAATGTTTGGCCAGTACAAGGTCATGAAAAAACACCTAAATTTTAATCTCTGAATTAGAAACACATACTATTACAAAAACGTATAGAGATTATACAAAGAACTCACATAATGATCGTCGACTGACACTAACTAATTAACTAACCAACTGTGTTTGCTCCAGCTTAGGGAGAAGGTAGGCCATTCTAAGGGTTTAAGATGGTTTGGTCATCACCAAGCTGTGTGGATTCTTGACCAGGGAACAGCTCGAGCAGCGTACAAGACGCAATGTTATTATATATTGACGTGAAGCCATGTGGGAGATGTGAGAAGTTGCACCTCATGACTAGTTCATGACCTCATGACTAGGTTCATGCATCGTGTGGCGAGCAACACGTTGCAATAGCTCACCTTTCGTTCCTGCTTGGTGAACAACACGAAAACAAGTGCTGACAACAGTGCATCTTTTTATTTTATTTTTTCTGAATTGTAAATATTCATTAATAAAAATGAAAAGTCATATAAATGCATCTATATTGGTTGCTTAACTGACGTTCTATTCTTCATGCATGCCAGAAGAACCTGAAGTATCTTTATTAGCACAACCTCTTCTGATGCAGGATCTTTCACTTCAAATCAGCAGCTTGTCACAGAATCAACTACCAAGTGCAAGACGTCTTCAATATTTGTAGTAATTTGATCAAAAAAATTGATGACAAAGCAATGCTTGGTAGTTATATATCATAAATAGGCCACTATTTCAGTGGGCCTGTAGCAGGCTTGTAACTAAATGTCCCACAGTCCTTACTATATAAATTGATTTGTATTCATAGCACTTTTCTTATTTCCAACAAGCTGGAAAAACTAAATCATATTAAATTCTATTAAAGAGTGTATGTCACAGACAACTGTAACACTGGTATATACAATAAAATTCGGGAACAGTTGAATGATTCTTTTTTCTTAGATGTTGTTGATGTGGTTGCCTTTGCTCCTCCGGTTAGTGGGAGACAATACTTTCCAGAATTTTATAACCCAAAGAATGATTAAATATTGATTAATATGAAACTTTTCAACATAAATTATGTAAGGAAATAGTATACAATGAATTTTTATATATCTCCACATTTATCTAATCATAATATTATGACTTCTTGCCTTGTCTGATTAGGTATTCTTGCAGCCAAAGGACATGTCTCTTTCATGTTTAATTAGTGTCAAAAACTGAACAACCATTTAATAAAGTATAGTATGTTATGTTATCATCTATGATTTATCCTATGCATGGTATAAATATCAACTACATAGCTGCTAGCTAGTATGAGTTGTGGACGAAAATAGGTAAATGTTCTATGAGAAGTGATCATGAAGTCGGGTGAAAAACAAATGAGATATTTTTTTGTAAAATCAAAATATGTAATTTAGATATTCACATGATTCAGATGTAAATAATCTTCGTATAAAGAGACTTTTGTTTTCAGTTGACATGCATCTAGGTATTTGGTATTTGAAAATGAAATTGAATATCAAACAAATAATCATTAGACATCCACCCTAGATTTATAGATATTTAAATAATGTGGACTACAGTTGGCAATGTTCTCTAATGAGCTCTTAAAGTTAAATTAATAGTTAAAAAGATGATTTGGGGAGTTAAGAACCTTAGTTTGTGTAATTAATGTTTTTCGCCTCCAATGGGAGAACCCCTATGGGGTTCTTAAATTTTTTTTTTATTTTGTAAGTAGAATGATTTAGATACATTTTATTTTTATTAAAAATGACAAAAGCATATTAAAAATAGAAATACAAATCTATTAGTTGAAATCTTGAATAGTTCCAAATTTTTGCCATATATTTTCTACCAAATCAGCTTTCAATTGTTGATGCATCGTTTTATCACGAACTCGATTCCGAATGCTCATCATATTGCCGAGATTTGAAGGCATATCTGTAGAATACGTGAAATCCACTTGTGAACTTCTGTTTGATTCTGGAAGTGCAAAAACCGATACATCAAACTGAGTGTACCCATCTCGTTCGTCTTCTACGATCATATTATGTAAAATGATACATGCTCTCATTATCTTTCCAATTTTTATTTTATCCCACAAGAGTGCCGGATTCTTGACTATGGCAAATCGAGCCTGCAAGACCCCAAAAGCACGCTCGACATCTTTACGTACAGCTTCTTGATGAGTAGCGAATAAGGATGCTTTCGGACCTTGTGGAAGTGGAATAGATTGGACAAAAGCCGCCCATTTTGGATAAATACCATCTGTGAGATAGTAAGCCAAACCGTACTCGTGTCCGTTCACAATGTAATTTACTTTTGGAGCTCGACCTTGTAATATATCATCAAAAACTGGTGATCGATCAAGAATATTTATATCGTTTAATGTACCTGGAGGTCCGAAAAAAGCATGCCATATCCAGAGATCTTGTGAAGCTACTGCCTCTAAAACAATTGTCGGTTTTCCTGATCCACGTGTATATTGACCTTTCCATGCGGTCGGACAATTCTTCCACTCCCAGTGCATACAATCAATGCTTCCTATCATCCCGGGAAATCCGCGTATCTCTCCAATATCGAGTAGTCGTTGAAGATCTTCTGGCGTGGGTCTTCTTAAATACTCATCTCCAAATAAATTTATGATTCCTTGAACAAAATGTTCCAAGCATAAAAGGGCGGTGGTTTCACCAAGTCGGAGGTATTCGTCGACCGCATCAGCGGGGCAACCATATGCCATCATACGAATTGCTGCTGTTGCTTTTTGTAATGGAGAGTGACCGAACCTTCCAGTAGCATCTCTTCTTTGTTGAAAGTAAGGGATTTGTGCTGAGAGTCGATCCACAATTCGCATGAACAAGGGTTTGTTCATTCGAAACCGGCGTCGAAACATGTGAGCAGGATATGTTGCATCTTCACTAAAATAATCCTTCCATAACTGCATGTGTCCCTGTTCTCGTTGTCTTTCAATGTAGGCTCGCTTTTTTCGACTTTGATGCTTCTTGGCGATTTTCATGATGAGTAAGGAAATTTTCGAATTGTTGATCAAATATTAGATCAAATTTTTCATCCAAGTCGTCAAAATTATTAGAAGAAGAAGATGCCATTAAGATAATGTGAAGAAAGATATGAGTAAAAAAGAAAGAAAATATACAAAGTTATGAGATTGTTTTGCTCTCTCTCGTTTTGGTACCATTTATAAAGAAGATATAGAAAGCCACAAAACATACAAAATATCAACAACATCACAAGCCACAAAACAAACAAAATATCAACAACATCACGAGCCACAAAACATACAGACCAAGTCTACTCTCTTTTGTCTTCATGTGTCACGAGCATCATGAGCTTCTTTTGTCTACATCACGAGCTTCTTTTGTCTTTAAGTGTCACGAGCGTCTCCACCATCTGCAATAAAAACGTACAGCCCAAGCCATTTCATTAAGCATACTGATATAACAAAGGATAACCATAAGAAGCATAAGAAGCCATTTCATTAAGCATAATAACCAGTACAAGCATAACAAACATTAACCATTACAAGCATAACAAGCATTACAAACATAAAAGTGATTTCAAAGCATTACAAACTACACGAGATATAACATGAAAACCATTCTAAGTTGACAACATGTCAGTTATGAGTTTATCTTTCAAAGCGATCTCAAGCTCACTTAGTGAGCCTGTCTTGGCAATTAAGCTATCAAGCAATTTTTGCTTGTTAAGCTTCTCCTTCAAGAGAAAGTCCTTTTGCCTTATCTCCCATATGTTATGAATAGCTACTCCCTCTTCTGATGCTACTGCCTTCTCCTTGCTTTTTCCTTTGGCCTTAGCTGCTTTTACACCGACTGGCCGAGCCGTACCTTCATCTTCTCCAAGGCAGCCTTGCACAGAGGAGGAGGATTGTGCAGTCTGGTCATCCAGCTTTCTTCTTTTGGAGTTTACCTTGTCTTTAGTGGAACTGGATCCACACCATTTTTGATCATGGCGCAGTTCCAACCAGGCATGCTCGAGTGTAAACTTGAGTTTGTAGTCGTTGGCGTATATCTCATGCGCCATCTTCAAAACATCATCCTCATTCATCCCACTGGATTTGGCTTTCGTTGCAGCTTCATAACACCCAACAAACTTGCATACACCTTCGTTGATCTTCCCCCACCTTTGTTTACAGTGAGTGGGCTCCCTCTTCTGCAAAGCAGAAAGCTTTGGACTTGATGCAACATATGCTGCAATCCGTTTCCAAAAAGCTATTGCCTTCTGCTCATTCCCCACCACCGGATCCTTTGATGTATTCAACCAAGCACTGATGAGAACGAGATCTTCTGTTAGTGACCACTTCCTTCTTTCTTTACGGTCAGAGACAATGTGTTCTTCTTCATTTGCATCTTCAGCCCACTGTGTACCGAACACAGTTGCATCCGATGAAGAGAGTTCTATGCTAGGAGTGAGAAAGGAGAAAGAGGTATTTGGTTGTTGACTGTTTAAGAGTTTTTGAAAGCTACCAGCTTGACTTAATGGATCCATGGCGAAGAAGAAGGAGATATGTGTGTGTTGTAGAGTTAAGTGTGTGTTTTGTAGAGTTAAGTGTGTGTCTTGTAGAGTTAAGTGTGTGTGTGTTGTTGTATTTTAAATGCATCGTAATTGAAGTTGTTTAAAGTTCAGTACAAGAGTTAAGTGTGTGTTGTTGTCGAGTTAAGTGTGTGTTGCTGTTTTTACAGCTCTGTAAATGTTGCAGTTTCAATGGCATTCAATGACAACTTAATGATCCACCAACAAAGTTCAACCTCTAATCAATATACGTAATCAATATCAACCTAACTAATACCAGCATACAATCAACTCCATTTAATTAAACCTAATAAATATCTAACATCTTCATAAAAAATATGTGTACTTACCAATTAATGAAACACTTCAGTGGACAACGTCTTCCTTTGATGATTGTTACCGTTCACCGTAATGTTGAAACACTCCACTGCCTCATCCACAAGACATCAATCCTCACAATCAACCAAAAACATAACAAAATCAGCATGTATGAGAAAACATAGTGAAATCGATTAAGAACAGAGCAAAATTAAGGAATCATGAATCATGTTTCAACCATTAAGAACAAAGCAAAATTAAGAGCACACCAACTCCACAAAATGTATAAACAAGGATCGATCAGAAACAAACTTCTAAAACAATTGTAAAAGACATCACAAAAATATTCCACCTTTCTCGACAAACAGACGAGAGCACACCAATTTCACAAAAAAACTGTTCTCAAACAACCAATTTTTTCGAACAAGAAAGCGACTTACACTTTGCATGACATTGTCGGCGAGATGATCCGTGAAAGTGGAGGACTTTATCTCGCGGAGCTGGCGGAAGAGAAGCTTCGGTGTCAATCTTCTGGAAAGAAGCGAATCTTCGGGAAGGAAGACGGAGCGACAGAGAAGATCGAGTGAGACAGACAACAACTTCATCGACACCTTTCAACAGAGCAGGAGAGACGACGGACTGACGAAGAAGATGGACCGACAGAGACGACGGAGCCATAGCTTGCGAGAGAGGACGGAGAAGATCGAGTGCGAGAGACGACGGAGACTCCGAGAAAGAACACCATCTGTTTCGCTTTGCTCGAAACACCACGAAGAGAGAGAGACATACAGAAGCGGTCCAATAAGCAAGTGACACGTAGGCGTCTCTTACCAGTTCCATAAAGCCCAGAACAAACACCGGTTCTTCTAATTTTGGGCTTTTTTCATTTATTTTTTTTTTTCTTTTGGGCTAAGAACCCTATAAGCACCCCTTGATGGAGGTGGTCTAAGGTCTACACACGTTCAAGTATTTGTCTGGAACGTATCTGCTCGTAATTTTTTATATACGGAAACTTTTATGATATATATTTGGTATCCACGCAACTACACCGTTTCTGTTTAAGAACTATTCAGAGTATTATGTAAACTAATTAGACAACAATCGAGATTTATAGTTTAGTTTTCTCTACTGTAGTATAATTGTTGTGTTACTGTTACTGTAGTATATTTGGTGCGTTTGCGGAATGTTTATGACTGATTAACAATCAAATGTAGTAATGGTTAAATAATAAATTGTCAATATATACATTTTATATAATTATAAAATATTAAAAATTATATTATTATGTTAAACATATAATTATATTTATAAATTATAGTATTAAATTTTTATAAATTAATAGAAAATATATTTGTTTAAAAGTTTTATAACATAAATCAAATATAATATACATATGTATATATTACTTTTGAATTTAATAAGTTTAAAACAATTTAAAATTATTTATAATATTTTTTGTGATTGTTGTAAAATGCCAACAACCACTGCTAATTAGAAAAAAAAAATTAGTTATGGATGGTAACAAAAAAATCGATCATGCCTTAAATCAAGAAAAATCATAAACCTGTAAGAATAAATAATATGAGCCGTCAATAGCACAGTTGAAATATATTGGAGAATCCATTGTTATATCCTTTTCTTTTTATGACATATATCATTAACAACTAAAAGATCTTATAATATATAAGTATGGAAAGAATGGATGCAAGAGAATATGTGCATAAACGGCTGTAAGCCTGTTACGATTAACAACTAAGAAAAGAAATTATACTCTCCTACGAAAAGACTTTGAACTAACTAATAGGATTATATTCACTTCTTAGATCAATAATACTTCTTTAGAAAGTAGTTTATTATATTCTTGGACGGATTTGATATATTTATTTTTGTTCACGGAACGGCTTTGATATCTCAACAATCTATTATGAGTGACAAAAGGAAAAGTTATTGTAAAATTGCATAATGACTGGATTATTGCATAATATTTGGACGTAAGACATGATTCTATAAACAAACAACTTTCCTGGGATAACTAATTAGTGATGTTGTTTTTACAACACTAAGTTATGTATGTGTATATATATATATATATATATATATTATACAAATGGTAACTATTATTTTGAGATGTTTATGTAAATTAATTAAAACCATATTTATTGTAAAATGAGAAGGTATATACTCCCTCCGTTTTTAAATGATAAATGTTTTAGGATTTTCACTTTTTAATAAAACATATGAAAACTTAGTTATAAATACATAGTTTTCTGTAGTTTTATATTTTATACACTTTTAAACCAATAAGATTTTACAAAATGCAATTAATGTTTTTGAATTTCACAATTTTTTATTATTAGTTGACAAAAATTGTATTGAAAATGTAAAAAAAATGTATTTTTTTGAAACAATTTTTTCTCTAGAATATGTATTTTTTTGAAACGGAGGGAGTATGATCTAGAGCGCGTAGCATAAATACTTATAGATACAAATTTATTGTGTATACTAGCTATGAAGTGTGCATCTAACTGGAAAAAAAATGGTCAGTGTATTTAATTATCAACATGCATTAATTAATAAGCATTATAGGTCGATGATAGATGAATACAACAGTAAGCATGTGGTCCTCATCGAGAACTTCACATACGGATCTCTTTTGAAACTATGCTCTACTTCAAATGTCACTACAATCTTGATTAGACATTTTCTATCAACAACTGCATATGTAGTAGCTTATGCCTTGCTATAATCTTCCACAATCCACATTTGATGAACTAGAATACGAATATAATTTCGCCTTTATACGTTTTATTTCTCTTACCATTTTCCAGTCTTCTCATCAAGAATAACCCAAACTTGAAATTCTTTAAAAATATATTTGAAGATGGATGTAGATATTTTGTTGACATCGATGAGAAAGAAGACAAGAAATATTAAACAAGGTTAAGAAATTAAGAATTTTGCCATAAATGGAGACACATGCTGTAAAAAAAAAATAACTCATGACTTCTGTATTAAAAACGGTTGCTTCTTACCTGCGCGCGAAGTTCATGGGGTCAACCACTAAAACAAACTCACTTTCTCTATAATAAAATATCATTAAAATTGAACAATTTTTGTAAAAAGAAAATATTAAAAAGCAGATAGAGATTGAAACGAGGAAGAAGACTTGGGACGGATCCGAAGAAAACGGGTTACTTAAGAATCAGTGGTGTCAAGATCTCTCTCTTATTTATTTAATGACATTAAAATTTTACTTTTTATTGACACGAAAAGACAGAGAAACCAAACACAAAAAAAGGGATCGATAGGCAGAGGAAAAGACGAACAGAACAGAGGATTTTTTTTTCCAAAGATCCTCTTCCTCCTCTGTTCTTCGCATTCTTCTCCTGGTTTGTTTTCTTCATTTCAAATGACACAAAAGTTTAACATTTTTTAAAAATTACTGGTTCTTCTTTTTTTAATGGGTCTCAAGTATATATTTACGTCTCTGCTAAGAAATGATCCGAGTTTTGATTAATCTCCGAAAACAATGCTTAACTGTGTGTATCAAGATTTTCTTGTTTTTTCACGTTTCAAATCTCAAATGCTGCATTTTTAGAGGTTGATGACCAATTGATTTTGTATATTTTTTTAATCTTTTATGAAGGTCTTGAAGATATACATGAATCAACATCCCATTGTTATGAATGTTGATGCACTCTCTCATGTATACATAAGCTCTTACAGGTGACTTCTCTGCAAGATTCTTTTTTTAAAAAGGTAAAAAGATATAATCTCTTGCATTTGATTTTTTTTAATTTCAGACAAGTTCATATATATATATATAAGGTGTGATAGTCTTATCATTCCTTTCTTTTTATGTCTTGATTCTTTCAACAGATTCATCAAAAAGAATTTGATTTCTTTGAGCTATTAGCCGTTGAAAGTAGTAGAAGCCCTCCAAAACAAAACAGATGGGTGGCTGCGTTTCTTCACAAAAAAAAATCAGCAACAAGCTTCATCAGAAGAAGCATAAACATGGTGGCAGACCTGGCAAGTGCCGGTCCAAAATCTCTGCTTCCATGCCTGATGTTCCTATGAAACGCATGAGCAATGCGAGCGTCAGGGATTTTGTTCATCTTGATTTCGAAAAAGGTGCAGCCAAGATGATGTGTAAGAGAGCTGAGATGACCAATGCTAACTTTCATATGACACAACTTCAATGGAACTGCCAGTTCGATGGAAACCGTAAGAACATCTTGAAAAAGATTTTGAATCTGTTTTTATTGAATCTGATTAGTTTTCTTCTGTTTACAGGAGTGTCACATGAGGAAGCTTGGTATGATTCCTTTAGTTACATTGACTCTGATTCTGATGATGGATCAAATTGTAGTGTTTTTGAAGGTAAAACATTATATAGCTTGAGACTTTGTTTTGTGAATCTTCATTCATATCTTTCTTGGTAAAATCTAAGTCATTGGTTTTGAATTATTAACATTGATATCTTTCTTGTAGATGCAAATCCTTCTGCAATGGGACAAGTGATTCAGTATGAAGAATTCTATGAGAGTTACCTGAAAATAGATGGAAACAAAGCTGAGACATACTCAAGCAAGAATGAAGTTAGCATAAAGAGAAACCAAATTGCTGATGAGTGTCACCATGAAACTTTCAAGACTACTACTTGTCAAGAACATCAAGATCACAATAAGAGATCATCAAAAGTTGTTATGGTTTCAGTTAGAAGAACATCCATTGATAGAAAATCAACATCATCTGAACTCTGTAAGAAGAAAGGATCAAAGTATCTTAGAGTTTCCATCATTTTTGAAGTTTTCTTTCTGACGATTTATCTTTAAACTTTGTATCAGACCGACCAAAAGCAGGTTCTGTGATTCAACGTTCTTTGGGAGAGAAGCTGACCAATCAAGGAAGCTGGTTAGAACTCTCTCCATCGAGTTTCAAGCTCCGTGGATTGAACTTCTTCAGGTTAGGATTCAAAGTTCAGTTCAAGAAAGTAGACAAAACAGTTTTGGTGTAATCAATCTAATTGTATTGTTTGTATCATTTGCAGAGACAAACAAAAGAGTCCAGCACCAGATTGTAGTCCATACACACCTATTGGAGTCGATCTTTTCGCGTGTCCTAAGAAGATAAACCACATTGCTCAGCACATTGAGATCCCTAACTTGAAACCAGTGTCATCCCAAGTCTGTGATGTCCCTAATATCTTGATTGTGAACATCCAACTTCCAATGTATCAAACCTCTATGTTTGGTGACTATGATGGTGAAGGACTTAGCTTAGTCTTATACTTCAAACTGAATGAGAATTATCACAAAGAAATCTCATCTCACTTTCAAGAAACCATCAAGGTATTATGATGATAATGGATCCAACCCCTTTTTTTTGTTGGTTCTAAAGATTTGTTTTGTTTTTGGCAGAGATTTATGGATGATGAGATGGAGAAAGTGAAAGGATTCACAAGAGAATCAACAGTGCCATTCAGAGAGAGGTTGAAGATCATGGCTGGTTTGGTGAATCCTGAGGATCTTCAGCTAAGTTCTACTGAGAGGAAACTTATCACAGCTTACAATGATAGACCTGTTCTTTCTCGTCCCCAACATGATTTCTTTCAGGTTAAATTACATGTCTTAGCTATTTCTGAAACTTCATTGCTAGAGCTTTGTGGTAATGTTATGTGCTTGTGTATGTGTTGATCATTTGAACACAGGGACCAAACTACTTTGAGATCGATTTGGATATACACAGGTTCAGTTACATTTCAAGGAAAGGACTCGAATCTTTCAGGGATAGGATCAAGAATGGGGTTCTTGATCTTGGTTTAACTATTCAGGTACTTGAGATAATAATCTCTAGGTCTTTTGCTTTGGAGTGTTGCTCAAGTAAACCTTTTTGTTCTTTTTTTTCTGACACAGGCTCAATCACCAGAGGAACTTCCAGAGCAAGTACTGTGTTGTGTCAGGCTGAACAAGATTGATTTCGTGAATCATGGACAGATCCCAACGCTTTTAACTAACAAACAATGATGAGTTTCACATCTAAGAGACAAAAGCAAAACAGAGAACCTTTCACATATTTGTATTAAAGAGACATTTTTAAGTACAAATCAATGTCTTTTTTTTGGAAACCATAGAAGCAAGATTTGCTCTGAAATATATTTAATCTTATGAAAAACATTCATTTGTACAGACGTCACAAGTTCTTACTCCATTATTCAAAAATCCAATAAAAATAACAGTGAGATTGCTCTGTAAACTTCATTCAAGCAATGACTATGAGAGACAAACCAAAGGAAGTGTAGGTCACTGATGTAATATGATAAACAAAAGAACACACACAAACAGTTTAGTTGTTACAACAGATAATTTCATCCACAAATTGTATAACCTATGCTCTGAAACAATTAACACAACAGCTTTCTCATGTACAAAAGAATTCACATACGTAAACAGAAAAAAAAAAAACTAAAAAGCTTTTAAGTTTTACTCTTTCTTTCCTGTAAACTTCTAGATTTCTCAGACAAGTGTATATAGAAACTTCAACCAAAAGATTCCATCAAGGTTGCAAGCTTTGTCATGAAAAAGATCAGAGCTCTCATCTCTTAAACTATGTGCTCTTCTTTCAGCCTTAGACGCGCAACTGGCTGCTGGTTTAAGTTAGCCAAACCGCCATATCGATTTTCTGGCCTTAACTGTGCTGCTGCTGCAGCGGCATGGCTACTTGATTTAGATGCAGGAAGGTCATGGTTATGTTTTCCTTCATATGTTGTTACTACAGCTTTTGGATCTGTTGCTGCTCTCTCTACATGTTTCCTCACTCCACATCCTTGTGTTGTGCACTTGTAGTAACTCCTGTGAATCAAAAAGATAACATTTAACAAGAATGTTTCAAGAAATAAACTAATGTTTTGTGTATTACCTAGGATAAGGATTCCCTTTGACCACTTTTTGTCCATACTTGCGCCACCTATATCCATCATCTAAGAGATCAACTTCACTTGTCGTTTGGACAATAATCTTAGGTTCTGTCACAGTTCTATGTGAAGTAGAAACAGCAGCAGCTGGTTCTGTACTTCTGCACATTCAAATATTGCTCTCATCAGAAACTTAACTATCAATCATCATCAGAGCATATAACTTTACCGTCTCTTGGGATCAGGCTCGTCTTCAGCTTTCTCTCTGACACCACCACTTTCTCCATTACCAACTTCTTCACTGTCACTAGCCTCAGACATTTGCTCTGTTGTAGCTTGACTCGCTGCTTCATGTTGTTCCCTCTTACTCTTGTTGAAGCTATTGTTATTAACCGAACTCCCACTTAGATTACTATCTTTGTTGTTGTTGTTGCCTCGCTTAGTGTTCTGAGGAGGTTCATGATTGTGCTGACCCTTGTAGATGATTTCAGTTACTTGTCCATCAAGAGATCTCTCAACCTTCTTCTTGACAGGACATCCTGGATTCGTGCACTTGTAATAGCTTCTAGGAAACTCACTGCCTTTAACTTGCTTTTGACCATACTTTCGCCAGTTATAGCCATCATCAGCTGGTTTGTCAACATTTAGAGGCTGCTGTGACCTCTGCTCAATGATGGTTGTAGTTGAGATTTCTCTTGTAGCTAGTAGTGAAGAATCCGGAGCTGATGACAATGGTTGAACCTGAGAGGAAGAAGGGTACTCGGTTTGTGGTTGCATGTTGGCATTGGCTTGAACTGCTTGTGCTGTTACTTGTGCTAGAGCTTGCTGATGTGTCATTCCATATGATCCCTGCACATTGTTACATGGTTAGATTCTAAATCACCCTACTAAAAGAGATTATAGCACAGGCCTTCCTAAAGACAGAAAAATGTATTGTTCCAGAATCAAGCATATCACATAAGACAAGGAATCTCTTAGATATAGCACCAATTAATCTTGATGAAGATTTTTAGATATATAAAACCTATGAGCAATTCAAAATCTTGATGAGTAATTTGATCCACAACCAGCTTTCTTTCCTGAAAGTTCCAACCTTTTCAATACAGTTGAGCTGCAAAATTCCCTAAATTGCTCTAGTAAACCTTAACTCAAACTAATAATCTGATTCAAATGTTTTTTCTCTCAATCTATATTATAGCTAAATGTTATTACAAGTCTATGATCTGTTGGAAATGGAATTTACATAGATTTTCTAACAAAAAAAAAAAAGTGTTTCTTTTCTTTTCTGAGCAGCCAACCAAGCAAACAAACAAGAAACAGCTTAATAAAGAAAGCCATAAATTTTCAGTTTCCATAAATAGATTTTTAAAATTTAATCCCCCAAAAAACAGAATAATATTATGTTGATGAAATCTTGAACCTGAACGGGAGAGAAAAGACCCAAGAAGCTCGGCGAATCCAGCAACATCGCCGGACTTAGCCCTGGCGGTACGGTGAACATAGACGGCGACTGAGAAATCATCAAACCGGTGGGTCTGCTCTGCTTGAATCTCGGGTCAACATCTCCACCACTCGAGCTATTATTTCCTTCTTCACTAGCCATCGCGGCAGCTGCAGCCGCCGGAGAAGCCATGGCTCCGGCAAGGAGCTGAGAGAAAGACCTAAACTCATCGGAGTCGGGGAACATGTTTGAGACCAGAGTCATCGGACCAGGGCTGAATCCAACGCCAGCGTTGAAGAACATCTCATTAAACGGCCGTGGAGGAAGAGATAAAGAGGGTCTCGACGGAGCTCCGGTGGACTTAGATGTCGACGGAAGTTCTTTCTTCTCCGACATCGATCCCCAAAATAATCAAACAGAAAAAAAAAGTTTAAAACTTTTGTTTTTTCGCAGTATATAAAAAAGTCCACGCTGCAGATATGTTAAACTATCTCTCTCTCTCTCTCTTTCTAGCTTCTACCTCTCTCTCTCTCTCTACTTGTGTAAAGTACTTGAATTCTTCTTTCTTTTTTTTTGAAAAATTAATTCAATTTAATTTTACTCTTATTTGAGTAATGTGCAGAAATGAATTAACACTGTGTACGACACTGATCGTGTTTGTTTGTTTGATTTGAGTTTAGGTTTCACCTTTTTACAAAAGCGTCGGTATTGGATTTTGTACGATGAACCTGGAGTGAAGAGGCAAAGGACAAGGCCACAGCTACTCCACGTTGTCTGAAAACTCGGAACTGACAGCTGGCATTCTGTTTTCAGAGCCCATTCTGTGTCTTAATGGGCTGTCGTTTAAAAGCCTAATCATATGATTTGTCTAGGATAAATATTTTACTTCTGTCGATATAAATATAGACGGTTACATTTTATTTCTTT
Source organism: Sinapis alba (assembly GCA_012274485.2). Classification (NCBI taxonomy): domain Eukaryota; kingdom Viridiplantae; phylum Streptophyta; class Magnoliopsida; order Brassicales; family Brassicaceae; genus Sinapis; species Sinapis alba. The sequence continues at coordinate 485,862 of MU105721.1, read as the reverse complement.
TTTTTTTTAAATTCATGTGAAGAAAGCAAATGATTTTGTAAATCACTTTATTTAGGTGGACTTCTGGGTGTATATTTGTAATAGGAGGAGGGGGAACGTGAGGTGATGGAAATAAAAGCAAAGTAGCATTTGACTTTAGAGGGAAGGAGATAATATTATAAACATTCTTATGAATCTATGTGGGACTCACGTAGGCCGTAGAGGGTATTAACCTTTTTCCTTATATTACCACAATACATACGCAAGTTTATAACTATACCCACGAGTAACGACTTTGCTCACGATGCCAATAATCATGGTGGGAGAGGTTGACATTTGAGCAGCCAAAAAAAAAAGCAAACAACAAGAAGAAAAAAACTCTCAGGAAAAAGTTGATGACGATAAGATATTAGTAACAAAAGTATTAAATTCCAAATGTCCAAAGTAGAGAAACCAAAATGGTGCTCCTCGTCCGACATGGTTGCACCAAATATTCAAGAGGGAGCTTCGACGATGGAATGTGTTTTTTTTTTGTGTGGTAACAGCCGAAACGGATCCAAGTTAGTTACTACGATCGAGAAGGCTCGAGGGTGGCCGCGCTCTTTCTTCCGGGCTTTTGTAGTGAAGGCCTTTCTAGGGCCTTTTTATTCTTCTTTCCGTTTTGTTCTTATAGAAATTGAGATGGGCTTAAAGCCTTTGAGATAACAGAGCGTTTCTCCACCGTTGGATTACATTATGTGACTTGATTAATTACTTCTTCTAATAAATCTAGATTTGATCTAGTCCTAATATTTTTGATATTGTAATTATTTAATAATAAAATATCATTCTATTATTCAAAATTCAAACAAGAAGTGGTTAAGTAATCCTTTTACTAAGAGATATGAAAATATACAAATTATAGAAAAAATATCTACTAGAGATCTTTAGCATGGTAGAAAGTGTATTGTCGAATATGAATCTCATAAGATGGTTTAAAGTAGTATAATTATACATGAATTCTTATAAAATGGTAGATTTGTCAGATGTTGGATTATTTATGTAATAATATTCATCGTTTATAATATCATAATTAACCAAATATTAAAAATGAGATATGGTTTTAATAATCAAATCAAAATAAAATAACCAATAAAAAAATCTTATTATGAAACGATCGTGTGGTTCTAACTATTGTCAATACACATACACTAATGTAACAAAAGATATTGTATGTTAATTATTAATTATCGAAAGCAGTTAACCTAATGTTTATTACCATGTAGAAAGCCATACACTTTAAACTTTTTCATTTCGGTTTACATGACTTTTTCTGAGAGATTTTGCTCTTACACCGACTCTGAACGTAGCTCGTAACCGAACCACGCAAGTTGAAGATGAAAAAGACTGACGCATCTACCGTTTATGTCGTTTCAAAACATACTAACAATCTAGGGTTCCATCTCCTACTCTCAAATCTTCAATACATGTAGTATAAACCCAGGGGCATCCCTGCAAGGCTGCAACTATGGAGACCCTAAACAAAAAATAGATTGGGGGCCTATATAAATGAAAATCCATTTTATTTATAGTGTTTTTTATTATTTTATTTTTATTTTTAACTGACATATTAATAATAGACAGATTTTAATTAATTTTGACATTTATATTTTTTTTACTTTACAAAACAGTAAAATTTAAAATTAATTATAAAAATTTATAATGAAAATTTTAAAAATGGGGGCGGGGCCCAAGGTCCATATTTCATAAGGCTGTGTCAAGGGACGCCCATGTATAAACCACGTACTTAAAGCATCTCCAACTCCACTATATTTTTCACTTTAAAATAGAGTTTAGAGTAAAAAGTACTCCAATGGTACTCTATTTTTCATTCTATAATAGAGTGAAAAATAAGTTTACTCCAAATATAGAGTAAATTGTTTTTTTTTGTTCATCACTCTATTTTTCACTCTAAAATAGAGTAACATTGAAGCAAACTCCAACTCTATTATAGAGTTATTCTATTTTAGTGTAAAAATAGAGTAAACCATTGGAGATTGTCTTACACGTTATTTAAGATATTTAAATGGCGAAATTATATTTCCTTTTTTTTTGTAAAAGAACGAAATTATCTTTCATTATGGTTACTGAGAGAATGAGAGCATCTTTTCCACTTTTCACTCGTCTTTGTCGACAACATTCGGTGATTGGTCCTCTCAATTTCTAAATAATAGCATCACGAATAAGCCGTACACGAGCCGCTGAAAACGATGGAATATAATAATCAGAACTAACCTAATTCAAACTGAATGGACCCAAATGATATAACGTTTACTTTAAAATGATCAAAATGAACTTTAGTTCTAAATAAATATTTTAGACAATCGAAACTTATTTTTTTCATGACAAAACCTTGTGCCTTTAAGAATATTTATGAAAAAAGCCTAAATGTAAAATATAATTAAAAAAAGAATCACGTTGCATGTGGCAAAACAGATCGTCTCTGGCTCTCTGGTAATTCCGTTTAAAAACGTCTCTTTGGTACATGCTTAACATTTTGTACCTACATAATTATGCCAACATTTATCAAAATTTGAAAGCTAAAAAGGCAAATGCTTTTTCGGTGATCTAGGCCATATTGTATACTCCCTCCGTTTCAAATTATATGTCGTTTTAGAGTAAAAATTTTGTTTCAAAATAAGTGTCGTTTTCGGTTTTCAATGCAAAATTTATTAGTATTTTTATCTATTCTATTTTTCTATTGGTTGATATATGGTTAGGTAAATTGGTAATAATATTTTTCTTTTGAAAATATGTAAAATTAAATGTTTCTTTAATCTGTGTGCATAAACCTAGAACGACAACTAATATGAAACGGAAGGAGTATTTGGCAATGGGCTTAATATCATCAAATCCTAATACAATAGGGGAAAAGCAAAAGGAAAGAAAAAAGACAGGGAAAATCCTACTAAAAAAAGACAGGGAAAGAAACACACAAATAATGTGGATTGTATGCTTTGAAGTTTACCATGAGTCCACCAATAATAAAATTGTGATATAATCATGGGGAACTCTAATTTTACCTTTAAAAGATAATCATTTTCATAAATACTCTAAATTTATAATAAAAAATATTAAACCAACACTCTTTAATTATTTATAAATGTGAAAATTATTCATAAAATTTATAAATCCAACTCCATCCCTTAAATGCTAAACCATAAACAATTATCACTAAATCGTAAACCTAAATCTAGTAGTTTTGATTGAATAATTTTTTTGACAAATAGTATCCAGTTTGTGGTATTTCAATTAATTTTTCTATAATGATTTACAATAATCAATAGCCACTCTACATTTCACAATGGAACACGGTTAGGGAACTCAAATATTGGTCACTAGATCACTACAAAAGTTATTTAGGTATTTTTTAATTGCATATTTGTGTTTCAAAACTGACCATTTATTTTGACATTATTATTTTCACCAAATCCGTCACTAAGACAATTTTTGATGGATACGGATAACAATCCAAAATGGGTTATTTGTATATAGTTGGAAACAGTTTACCCTTAATATAAGCTTTTGTGAAAAAGGTTGTATATCAACTATCAAATGCACAACCCATTCTGATTGTGATTGACTCATGTGTTTGATTTTCTCAAATATTTGGCCTATAATAAAAGAAGAAAAAACAAATCATTACAGATCTCGATTAGCTATAGATTTTATTGGAATCTACTTTTTAAGGCTATAATAGGATAATTAAATGTTTAGGTCATTGCTTTGTGTGGACAAGCATGGTTTGTCTACGTTCTAGATGCTTTTCAAAAATTGATGCAAACTTTTCGAAAGGGACTATCTTTATGTAGCTAAGAAATTATTTAACCAGCGTCTAATAAAATATTGTAGTCTAAAAGTTGACGTTAAAGACGAGAGGGGATTTTAAAATGTTTTTTTGTTTTTTTGTAAAAGGGGATGCAGCCTGCAGGAGAGCTAGTGGGAGACGAGTGGCAAATAATTTACCTTTGAAACACCTTTTTAAAAAATATTCAAGTGATCTAAATTTTCCGATTAATGATATGCATAATGACTAACGATAGAGTAACATATAAATTTATAGTTTTCAACCACCATATTTCTGTAGAATCATGATTTATGAATTATTTTGGTATTTTTAAAATAAAGGTTCATATCACTTTATATTAACTTTCGATTCACCAATGTTCTCAGTTAAATTTATCTTGAAAGACTTCTATAATAAGAAATTTATTTTAACCGGGAAAATATAATTTAGTTTTAATAGAAATATTGAAGAAAAATGACAGTTGCATACTGGCATAGTTGTATATGTATATTTTTTGGTCAAAACATAGTTGTATATATATATGGAATTTTGTTTTCTCTTTGATTCTCAGTGAGATCAACTTAGTGGGACACACCAGAAGAACTATGATAGGACCCTTGACTAATACTCAGCTAATAAATCTTAATTTATTTTTCTGATGAGAGTGACATTTCCGAAAGCATACTTTGGACCACTTTTAAGGTCTATTCCCAACTTATCTTGAACCCAATAAAAGCATTATAACTATTGATATATGTATATATATATATATATATCTTATAAATAATACATTTCATTGGGTCTATTATTTGAGTCTTCGATTTTTTTTTATTAATTTCTTTAAATCTACTAAATTTATATATAAAGATGTTGTATCGCGTTGTTGAAGCTTAAATCGACTAAACCAGTATCATGCTATTTAAATTCGTTTATTCATCATAATTCTCTAATTCTGCGTTAAGATAGTCAGAGATATAGCAAAAAGTTAAAGAACAAAGTTTATAAAAATCTATAGTTAATGACCTATACTGATATCATGAGGTAACGTGTTGAAAAATATACATAGTTAACTTAATTAAACAGATAGATCTAGCTTCTTCTTTTTTGCGTTTAGTATTATTCTTGGATTCGAAAACTTTTAAATGAGAGGGTTTAAACTTTTAGACATTACCAGAAGAAAATATTAAATTAAATGTGGGTTTATGACATAAGAGACTGAACAAAATGATGCCATGCCACAAAAACAAGAGCCCAAGAGTGAAGCTTAGTTTTTTTTTTTAAATGACTGTTTTTTGTTTGAACGAGATATTTTTGAAGAATTTCCTTTTTGGGAATTTACCCCTGTATACACACAAAAAACCTTATTTCTCTTCCTCTCTCTAACCTCTCACTAAAAATCCAATTATTCTTTTTTTGGTTATTTATTTGGCATATAAACCCTTCTTTTTTGTCAACATATTTTTGAAGAATTTCTAAAAATTTGTGAGTATGTGAGAAAGAAAAATTATAAGGAATTTTTACTGTCTTGCATACATTTACAGCCTTTTTAAAGAGATTTGGTCACGTCGATCGTAAAAAGTGTAATGATTTTGTCACTCAAAATTTCCCATTATTGTTTACATAAATAAGTGTCCGGGTTAAAGAACTGAACCAGTTTTTGATGCCAAACCATTTTAAAAGATAAAACCCTCAGACCACCCTTGTTGTATAGTATTTTATTTATTTATTTATATTGTTGTATAGTTTCTAAAAATAAATTTGACAAAAATAAATAAAAAAAAAAGAAAAAGGAAAAGAATGAGAAAATATAAAACATGTTCTCGTAAAAAAATAAAAAGGTTAAGATAACACTAAGATATAACCAATAAGGATGTCTTAAATCATGTATCTCTCTCTTTTTTTTTTACAAAGATCAGATATCTCTTTTAAGTAGTCCAAAATTTAAATATAAATACATAACTACAATAATTCTTAAATATTAATAAATAATTATGGAAACCCCAAATTCCATGAAAATTAATGCTCTCAGGGTATCATGGTTACAAACATATTTTTGTTTAATCATTATAGGATGAGTTAAGATGGATAACAAAATATAATTTTGCAAATATTATGAATAATTTATGTATTTATCTTGAGTAGTTTTTTTTTGTCAAAGCTTTGTGTATTTATTTTGAATAGATAACTATACAATTAAAAAACAGCTCATTATGGAATAAAAACAAAATGACACTCCTATTTGTTAAATACACCAGAATCTATGCTATAAATTCAATATGTGAGAACCACATACGAAATTTACGATTTTGACTTCTATATTCTATAAATATATAAACTAATGTAGGGGTATTCGTTGGTATTAGGCCTGTGTATTTGAGATATTATTTCAGTTTAATTTGAGTATTTCAGTATCAGATAATTCAGGTAGAAGTTTAAAATATTAATTGACTATTTTTGATTTAAGTTCAATTTGAATAGTTTTCAGATTGTTTTTTATAGAAAAATTAAGAATCTAAAAGATATCTCAAAAAATTGATTTTCATTTAGTTCATGTTTCAGTTCGGTTACTTTGGTCAATTTATATAATTATGTTAAATATTGGATATTTTGAAAAAAATATAGGATAATTATGATGATTTAGATAAAAATTAGATATTTTTGGTTATTTTGAAATCCAAAATTATATGGATATTTTTTATAGTTTAAATACTTTCTAATAATTTAAGTTTTTTAAATATTTTAAATAATTTTAATAGTATTTTTAAATTATAAATATATATATATTTAGGTATGTTTTATGTATATATATAATTAATATTTTCATATATTTGGGTATATGTTCGGTTCAGTTATTTCAGATATATAAATCTAAAAATCATTCGAATATTTGAAAGTTTTGATCTAATTCCAGTTTTAAATATTTTGATTTAGTTTCGGTTCAGTTTTTCAATTCTATTTTTTTTACCCATATCTAGTTGATATATTACTCTAGAAATAAAATAAATAAATCCTTATTCCCTTATAGTTCTTTGAAACTCCAGAGCGATGCTCCTGGATTCCATCACCACCAGTATCCAAATTCTTATAATCGAAAATTAATTCTGATCACCAATAAAACTTCTTCTTTTGGTAAAAAAACTTCTGATAATGTAATAAAACTTCTGGTATATGAATGAAAATTTGTTTCCACAGTAGCCAACGCGAGTAGAGGTACAGATTTTAGGTGGGACCTACGATTTGTTTGCTGTCAATAGTATATTAATTTTTGCTTTTTCAGTTATATATTTGAAAAATACTGACGCTAACAACAAAATAGAAAAACAAGGATGCGTAATTAATGGACCAAGGATTAACGAAATTTATCCATGACGCATGTCCGTTTTGGATTTTCAATTTATTAATTATCTATTTTATTATACCATATGGTAAACAACGTTTAAATACATCATACATAAATATGGTATTTATATAGTTTTCAAAAGTTGAAACCCACTAGATCACTTAATCTATAAACAATTTAATATTTACTTTCCAAATTGTGCACAAAATAAAAACTTTTCAGATAACCAGATGAACTCTCATTAAAATATGTAATCTAAACTGATTTAAACTGAGTAACACGTTCCACATTAAGTTGAATAGCATTACTCAATTATCCCAAAACATTTAATCGTTTCAAAAATCTTAACATGATCATGCGGATGTTATCGAATAATGTGACATAGCATCTCGCATTAATTTTAATGCACTTAGATTATTCTAACATATAACCACACGGATATAAATTTTGTTTTATGATCCATTTAAAAATAAGGAAAAATATTTATCTATAAACTGTATTTTTTCTTAAAGATTAGTCTAGACTTAAATCTAAAATAGTTTAAATTTAAACAAAAAAGATAAAATATATTTAAAAAATGTTAAATATTTTAAATTTGAAACCTACTATTTAAATTCAGCATATTTATTTAATTCATATATAAAGCAATCGGCGGTTCAGCTTTCAAAGATTAATCAGACCTCAAGTTCGGATACTCTAAATCTACAAAAAAATTTTTTTACATTTAATTAATTATTTAGTTAATCAGATAATTGTATTTTTTTACTAAATCATCAAGTAAACCTAAAGACATAGAGAACCTAAATGATATCTATTTCACATTCTAGGATCCACTCATTTTAAATTAGTAAAATAGTTAAATATAAATTCAAAATGAGCCGTTTTCATAAATGAAATAAATGTACAATAAGATTCATCACTAAAATAAAACAAAGAGGTTAACTAGTCAAAATATTTATTATTATTTTTTGAAACACATACTCTTCTTCTTTTCTTTAAATGTATTAATTTATGTATAAAAAAGGACGAGAGTTATTACATTAAAACAAAGTACAAGTAAAAAAATAAAAAAAGGAGAAAGAAAAAGAAGAGAATAAAAGGGAAGGGAAGAGGGGATGTTGACAAATAAATTCAGGTCTCGTTTGTTTATGTGATTTTTGGGATCTTTCCTTTTCTCTCTACAAACACATCCAAAAGAAGAAGAAGAAGCAGAAGAAGAAGAAAAATAAAGGAGTTTTTTTTTGTTTGTTTGGCGAGAGAGAGAGAAGAGTGGCCCAGTAGATCGAAGATGACGATCTTATTTTTTCCATTAATGGTGTTTACGCTATAACAACACAGACTGTAGATTCCAAAATTTTCTTACTTTACCTCTTTTTTGATCCAGAGCCTTTATCTTCTTCTAATTTTACTTTGTAAAGTCCTCATTTTTTGATCTTCTGTCGAGGCCGAGTAGTAGTTGGCGATAAGAAGAGGATGTGGGTTTGAGGTAAAAAACAAAAAAAACTAAACTCATTTTTTCTTTTTAAACTTTATTTGATGATTTTGGAGATTTTTTCAATTTAGAATCTGCTCAATTCTCAATTTAGTACAATCATGTCCTTAATTTTTTTTGCAGATTCTTTGTAATCCATCTAAATTGGTTACTTTTGTTTTACTTTCTTTCTGAGATCCTATATTGACTCCTCGTCTGCTTAAGAACGACTCTCATCCTTTTGAATACGACTTCTCTAGTTATCATCACCAAGTCAAAACCCTTTGTCTGAAAAAGTCTCATCATCACTTCTTTCTTCTGCTATATGTTTGACTTTTGAGCTACCGTCTTGAAAAGGCTAATATGAAATTTGAGCTCATGGTTTTTGTTTTTACGAGTTAATGCTTGTTGTTGTGTTGATTGAGGTTTGGGGACAGTTTCAGTGTCTTTTGAATCTGGTTTGTTCATCTCTGTTCCAAGACTAAAAAGTCTTCTTTTTTTTTTTTGTTTGTGTGTGAGCAGGAATGGGAACGAAGGTGCACTGTGAAAGCTTATTCCCTGGACATCATCACTCTATGAGAGATCTCAACAACGAATCCAATGGTTGTAGATGGCCATTGTTCTATGCTGACAATAAAACCTTGGCTGATGATCAATCCTACAATGGCTACCCATTTGGTAATGACAAAGATGTGGTGAGAAGGACAATGCTCGAACACGAAGCTGTTTTTAAGGCACAGGTTAGCTAGTTAGATGATTTTCTCTGGACTTTTTTGAGGTATTGGTTGATTTATATGTTTTTGTGCATTTTCATCTTTTAACCAGGTTTTGGAACTTCACCGGGTATACAGGATACAAAAGGATATGATGGATGAACTGAAAAGGAAACAGTTTAACAAAGAATGGGTTCAAAACGAGGCATCATGTTCATCTCAAGCTACTACTAATGGTGATGTCCGTAAATGGAAAATGCCTATTTTCCCTTTGGCAAACTCGGTTTACGATAGACCATCCATGTCGGTAGTGGATGATAATGGCCATTATTCTCAAGGGGTTGTTGGTCCTGTTCCATGGCAGAATGGTGCTAGTTCCAAGCATGTTGAAACGTTGGAGGTTAGACCGACGAAAATCAGGAAAAAGATGATAGATCTTTGTCTTCCTGCTGATGAGTACGTTGATGATAATGAAGAAGTTGTAGAGTTGAAAGATCACAGGGTTAGTCAGCAGCTTCCTAATGGAGATAGTTTGAGAGTTGGGTATGGGTCAAGTAGTAGAAGCAATGGCTTGGCTGATTTGAATGAACCGTTTAAGGCTCAAGAAACGAACGAGTTTGCTTATGGCAGTGTAAGGGAGCATGCTCCTGTTATCTCTCTGAATCCAGATGAGAATGGTAAACAGAAAGTCTGGCCACATCAGCCCTTAAGAATTGGTAAGATGATCCATGAAGTTGTAAATGCAGATCATTACACTGGCACACATAAGCCTGCTACTCCATCTCTTCAACCGTCCAAGGCACTGGATTCATCCTCTCAGCCTCTGCAAGTTTTTATTAAGAGTTCACAAAGAGTAATGGGTTTACCTAACTCTGGTCCTCCAAGCAAGGCAGTCTTGTGGAGAGAAAGAACGTTTATTGACCTAGAAGCTGATACTGATACTAACACTAGTCATGAAGTCATACATGAATCAAGTTTTGCTTCTCATCAGCCACGCCACTTGTATCCATATAATCCTCCAGATTCTACTGTCCATTGGAACCATATGCATTCCTCTTGGCAAAATCCTAGCTTTGGCTTCCCTCAGAGAGTTGCTTCAGTGCAGAGGTACCCGGTTCTAAACGTATCTGACACACTGAGTGGTAATGCTCAGAAACAAGGGTGTATTGGAGATAGATTACAGTTTGAAAGCAATGCTAGATATAACTCAGCGTGTGGCTATAGTTATCCTAACGGAGGAAGAAGTGATTACAGGCCGGGAAATACATTACTGGATTCAAATGGCTCAGAGGTGAAGTTTGTGAGAGATTTGAACTTGAATGTGACACCTTCAAACACTTGTGTTGTTGAAGTTAGAAAGGATGAAGAGCATTTAGCTACTTTACCATGGCTTGTTAAAACCAAGTCTGCTTGTAACTCTGAGGTGGCTGATGGGAGATGGAATCAGAAGAATAATGATGCTGTTCCTAGTTCCAATATCAAAGAGGAGGCAGGAAACAATGTTCAGAATCTTATATGGCTTGAGAGATTAAAGTCTGGTTCTTGTTCCAATAAACCAGAGGCAGAGAAGATCAACATTAACTCAGGAAGAGATAAAGTCCATAAAGTTAGGATGATGATAGACATCAACGAACCGTGTGAACCACTTTTGGATGCAGATCATCAAATGGAGGAACAGACAGGGACAAAGGTTTCGGTTAGCAATAAGTGTCATATTGATTTGAACATGTCGGTTAGTGAAGAAGAGGAAGATGAAAACTGTTCTGTTCCTACCAGTTCAAGACTGAGTTCAAAGACACTCATAATAGATTTGGAAACTGTTCCTCAGTCTGATGTTGAAGAAGATGATGTCTCTGAAGAAAAACCTTCAGAAGAATCCTCAACTGAAGAAAAAACAGCAGCAGAAACAATAGTTGACATCTCTTCAGCTTGCTTCAATAGAGAGCTTGAAGTTGTTGAGTCATCAGAAGCTCCAGAAACAATCATCCTTCACTGGTTTGCAGAAACAGTAGATACTCACAGGGAAAAACTAGACGCTTCTTTCTCGAGGAACCAAGCACGTTCTATCGAGGAGATAGATTACTTCGAGTCAAAGACCCTGCAACTAACTGAGATCACAGAAGAAGAGTACATGCCTAAGCCATTAGTCCCTGAAGACCTCATACTGGAGGAAACCTCTGTGGTCACGAGCCAAAGACCAAGAAGAGGAAACGCGAGGAAAGGAAAACAGAGACGAGACTTCCAAAGAGACATACTTCAAGGACTTGTGTCTCTTTCGAAACACGAAGTAACAGAAGACATTCATATGTTTGATGGGTTCATGAGAGCAGCAACGGGAAGCTCCTGGACTCCAGCCGGTTTAGCAAGGAAGAAAACGGGGTCAAGAGGAAGACCGAGACGGGTCATTACAATCCCTGAACCGGTTTATTATCCGGTTCAACAACATGTGAGCAACAATGGTGAGATTGAAATGGGGATTGAAGATAGAAGCTTTGCAGGTTGGGGTAAAATGACAAGAAGGCCGAGGAGACAACGATGTCCTTCTTCAACTGTAACTACTACAAGTAACCAACGGCACGCGCCTTTCACGTGATAAATTTGTATCATTCCTGTCCGATTCTTTTCAAACGCCGTCGTATAGAGATATAATATCAGACTGTGATTTTCACCGAGGATTTTTTTTTTTTCAAAAAGTTTCGCTTGGTGATATAGATGAAGATATTTTATTCAAATAATCACTTTGTACTCTTATCTTTAGTGTTTTTAATGTATTTATTTGCTAACCTTTTCAATTTTACTCTTATTTTATATCACTAATTAATATAATTAAATAAATAAAGTTTTTACTAGGAGTACCAACGATGAAATTACTAGTTAAGCGCTTTGTAATTTAAGCGCTTCTTAATTACCTTTTGCGTCCTCCAATTGATCGATATTAGTAATAAAGTTCCCATAAATATCCGAGTTGCTTCGAAAAACCCTAAACCCAGACGACATCGTCTCTTTCGTTAGTGAACAAGAATGTTTCGTCGTACCTCTTGCAAGCTTTCACGGTCAATTTTCTCTTTCAACTTCGTTCTAATTTTATTTCATAAGATTTAAATTTTCGTTGAATTATAAAAAAATTGCAGTTTGGGTAAAAGATTCAGCAGCAAGTCGGAGGAGGAGACAATGAGCTCGAACTAAAAACTGGGAAACCCAAAGAAGGAATCGATTAACTTCGAGTACTTTCGCTCAAGCCATCGGGTTCTGGCCAAACCGTAGAGTCCAGCTCTGGTTAGAGAAAATCGGAGCGATAGAGCCGTTTTCAGGAAACGCAGCCACGTGTTGGACCAAGATCAAAGAGCTTGAAGCACTTAACCGTTACCACGTTCTAACAGGACATGACTTTCTCTTTCCTGAGTTCGTTACTTCAACAGAAGACTGGTTGGGAGCTTCACCTGATGGAGACATGTACGGTTTGGTCAACGAAGGGTGGTCGAAAGGTATGGTTGAAGTGAAATGTCCGTACGGAGAGGGTTATCCGTGGAGGAAAGTGGCGTGGCATTATGTTCCACAAGCTCAGGGTTTGATGGAGATTATGGGTAGAGATTGGTTGGATTTGTATTGTTGGGACTGTTAATGGGAGTAGTTTGTTTAGGATTGAGAGAGATTGTTTGTTGTTTTGGAGAGAGATGAAACCAGCACTTGTTGATTTCTGGGAGAGACATGTTGTTCTTGGGAGAGACAGGTTTAGTGATTGCTCTCTTGTTATAACAGATCCTTTAGTGGAACTTGTGGAGTTTGTGCCTGAATCTAGACATGAAAGATGTAATCAGATTTTGCGTGGGACTGAGAGGATTATGGATAACTCTTGTAAACGTTTGTTTTATGAAATTAATGGCCAAATCTTAGATTGATCATCTCTGTTTCTTCTTCAAGTGTGTTTAATTTGTTTTTTTTGGACGGGTAACCAAAACACAAAGCATAAATAAATGTATATCCAATGCTACGATGTAGTTGTTACTTACGTATAATATATGTAATTTTCGCAGCTCTGATGGAATACGCCCAGTAAAATGATTCTCTTGAAAATGTAGGTATTGAAGCTCCTTGAGATTTGCAAGTTCTTTGGGGATTTCACCTTTGAAATTGTTGAAGCTCAGGTACCTGCAATAGCGAGAGATCATGTTACAAACCTCAACGAAGCCCCTTTCAAGAATAAGCTACAACTACTTACAGAAAAGTTGAGTCCACCAATTTCATGAGGGAGAGCATGTTGAAGTTTGTTCCACCTCAAATTCCTGTTGGCAGAAAACAAAACAAGAATCAAGAGAAAGAAAGCAGCCAAGCTGAATACTTTAACTACCTAAAAGATGTGTGAAGAAACATTACAGTGTCTTAAGACGCTTAAGCTGCCCAATCTGTGGAGGAACAGGGCCTGTCAATTTGTTGTTGTGCAGGTCCCTGACAAGTTCACAATCAAACACACCCTGAACTAACAAGAACCCAAGTCGGTGAAACTTACAGAACAGTGAGTTCTAACAGACTCGTTATAGCCGTTGGGAGAGTTCCCACAATGGACATTGCAACCACTTCCCTGCAAAGATCACAACCCCACTTTAATCTTAAAGTGAATAAAAATCGAACCTTTTCAAAATTTTCAGAGCTTCTGAGTCCAAAGATTACAGCTTTGTGACGACACGGTACTTTCCGACGGTGGAGCAGGTGACACCAGACCACGGAGGCAAAACTCCGTCTTCGCCGCAAGGATCATCTCCGACCCAAGTGTACACAACTCTCCATCCCACCAACCCTTTTATCTCCTTCAACGCTTTCACTGCCAAACCAAACAAAACCATAAATTCAGGAACTAACCGAACCAGAGATAAACCGGAAGAGCTTACTGTCTCGTTGTAGCGTTTTGGCGAGGGGGACACTGATCAGCAACCAAAGAGCGTAGAATCTAAAACTCAAATGCGTCATGGGTTATGGTTAAGATGATCTGTGAATCCTTTCGTGGGGTAATAAGAAGAGAAGAACCAAATTTTATAAGCTCGAGCAGTGGAATGGTGTTGGGGAGAAAGAAGACTTCTTTATCATCGCCATGCTCAGTTCAGTGGAGAGAAGCATTAACAAGAATCAGTTCAACTTCCTCTATAAATAAAATAGGATTAATTTCTATATAGGCCGAATAAGGCTCATATGTTTGGGCCTAAATAGGCCCATATAGAAGGAAGCTGACACGTCATAAATCAACACATCGAACGATAAAACGCCGGCGTATTAAAACACTGTTTATATGTTCTTTGATTCCATCTCCGGCGACAATCATTCTTACTTCCCTCTCCATCGCCATGATCGTCGACTTCTCTTTCTTCATCCTCCTCTTCGTCACTGTCATCATTTCTTCAGCTAACGCCAAATCTACCTTATCCATCTCCCCCAAAACTCTAAACCGATCCGGCGATTCCGTCGTCATCCAATGGTCCAACGTCGAGTCTCCCTCCGATCTAGACTGGCTAGGCATCTACTCACCACCAGACTCTCCTCACGATCACTTCATCGGTTACAAGTTCCTCAACGTTTCACCGACGTGGAAATCAGGTTCCGGCTCGATCTCCCTCCCACTCACCAACCTCCGATCAAACTACACGTTCCGGATCTTCCGATGGACGCAGTCCGAGATCAATCCGAAGCACAAGGATCACGACCAGAACCCTCTACCGGGAACTAAGCATCTTCTAGCGGAATCGGAGCAGGTGAGCTTCGGATCCGGCGTCGGGTTGCCGGAGCAGATCCATTTGGCGTTCGAGGATAAGGTTAACAGGATGCAGGTTACGTTCGTGGCTGGGGATGGTGAAGAACGGTTCGTGAGATACGGAGAGGGGAAGGATACGTTGGGAAACTCGGCTGCGGCGCGTGGGATTAGGTACGAGAGAGAGCATATGTGTAATTCTCCGGCTAATTCCACCGTCGGTTGGAGAGATCCCGGTTGGATTTTTCATACCGTTATGAAGAATTTGAACGGTGGCGTTAGGTACTACTATCAGGTAAGCTAATCAGAATCAAAGGTTTTGTCTTTAAGTAGATGTAAGAACATCAAAGGTTATGTCTTTATGCCAGATGAACATCAAAGGTTATGTCTTTATTTAGAAGTAGATGTAAGAGCATCAAAAGGTTCTGTCTTTATGACAGATGAACATTAAAAGTTATGTCTTTATTTTGAAGTAGATGTAAGAACATCAAAGGTTATGTCTTTATGACAGGTTATGTTATGTTATGTCTTTGTATCAGGTTGGGAGTGATTCAAAGGGATGGAGTGAGATCCACAGCTTTATTGCTCGAGATGTCTACTCTGAAGAAACCATAGCTTTCATGTTTGGAGACATGGGTTGCGCTACACCTTACACGACGTTTATCCGGACACAAGACGAGAGTATATCTACAGTGAAGTGGATACTCCGTGACATAGAAGCTCTTGGTGACAAGCCGGCTCTTGTTTCACACATTGGAGATATAAGCTATGCTCGTGGTTACTCGTGGGTGTGGGATGAGTTCTTTGCTCAGATCGAGCCTATTGCCTCCAAAGTTCCTTACCATGTCTGCATTGGTAACCATGAGTATGATTTCCCTACTCAGCCTTGGAAACCAGATTGGGCAACTTATGGTAATGATGGTGGTGGTGAGTGTGGTGTGCCGTATAGTCTTAAGTTCAACATGCCTGGAAACTCATCAGAACCCACCGGAACGAAAGCTCCTCCGACAAGGAATCTGTACTATTCTTACGATATGGGGTCGGTTCATTTCCTTTACATCTCCACTGAGACGAACTTTCTGAAAGGAGGGAGTCAATACGGGTTCATAAAGCGTGATCTTGAGTCTGTGAACAGGAAGAAAACTCCATTTGTTGTTGTGCAAGGACACAGACCGATGTACACTACAAGCAACGAGGTTAGAGACGCTATGATGAGACAAAAGATGGTCGAGCATTTGGAGCCGCTCTTTGTGAAGAACAATGTCACACTTGCTCTGTGGGGACATGTTCATAGATACGAGAGGTTTTGTCCGATAAGCAACAACACTTGTGGCAAACAGTGGCAAGGGAACCCGGTTCATCTTGTGATCGGTATGGGTGGTCAAGACTGGCAACCGATTTGGCAGCCGAGACCGAACCATCCAGGGCTTCCTATATTCCCTCAGCCTGAACAGTCAATGTACCGTACAGGTGAGTTTGGGTACACTCGTTTAGTTGCAAACAAGGAAAAGCTCACTGTTTCTTTTGTGGGTAACCACGATGGAGAAGTTCATGATACTGTTGAGATGTTAGCATCTGGGGAAGTAGTCAGTGGGAGCAAAGACGATACTACTAAGACCGTTCCTGCATCTGCAACACTTGTGGGAAAACCTGAGTCTAATGTCTCATGGTATGTCAAAGGAGCAGGCTTGTTGGTTATGGGTGTGCTTTTAGGGTTCATTGTGGGTTTTTTTACCCGGGGAAAGAAAGGATCTTCATCTGATAATAGTTGGATCCCAGTAAAAAACGAGGAGACATGATATTAAACAAGTGAATCTATTTAGGGGTCTGATTTGTATAGTATTATATCTTCTTTCCCACGGTAAGAACCATGTTTTGTACGCTGTAATAATATACCTAGTGTATGTATGTATTAATGTTTTACATTGGTTAATCTTGGTTGGATTGGTTATAGTATATGATGTGGATTAAGAACTGACAAATGCTTTTATTGAATAAAATGAGTTAATATAGTATTTACAATTTTTATAGCAAAGAATGAAATAAAGAAGATAGTTTCAGAGCTGTACGAACGTAAAGAGAAAAAAACAATACGTATAGGAGAATAATAGTTTTTTTGTTTTGTTTGGGAAGTGGTTTATTTGGAAAGCAAGTGACGTGCCCGTTGATTAGCTCCTTGAACACGAGAGTTAAGCTCATCAATATCGCCGTCGAGATGATCAAGAGCTTTGTTTTGCCTGCAAATAATAATAAGAAATAAGTACTCTTACGTATAAAAAAAGGTATGAAAATACGTATGTTATGTGTGTGTTATCTGACTTGTCGAGTTCAGATCCCATGTCAATGGCCATGCCCTTAAGATCACCCAAAATGTCACTTAAATCTGAAAGTCCATCGTCTTGCTTTGCCTTCTCTTGCTGCAAAATCAAATCATACCATTTTTTTTGAGATTCACAGTTAATGCCAAGTTAAGAATTTAAAGAAGAAGAACACAAACCTCCACTTTCTGCAAAGCGTTTGTTGGTTGGTCTAACGGTTGGCTGCTCGATCGTCCTTTCTCAGCCAAACCGAGTTTCTCTCGCTCTTCCTTGTTATTCCCACTCTTCTTCGACGGTTTATCTAAACCATTCAACAAAACATGATCTTATCAAGAATCAAATATCAATGATCAAGAATCATCCATACTATTATTTGAGAGTTCCCAACAAAATAACAAGGATAATAATTTCATATACAAAAAAAGATGTCCAGTTTAAACATTTTGAAAGCATAAACATTAACTTATTATGATGATCTTAAAATTAATAATGAAAGTAACTGATTATTTCCGTATGGACCGACGAAACACCTAGTTAAATAATACAAAGATTGAGATGATACAATTTGTAGAATATATAGTCTCTACCTGGTGTAATCATAGGTCCTGTGATCTCTTTACCCTTCTTAGGTTTCCATGGCTTAGAAAACATTCCTCCTAAGCTGTTCAAAAGCTTCTCTCCCTGCTCTCCCAAAACACATTAATCAACAACAATCATAAATTAAAAAAAAAAAAAAAAAACAAAACATCTATGTGAGTAAGAAAAAAAANGTCCTGTTAATCTGTTCACCTTGCGCATGCAACATATCAAGCGTCCTTGTAGCATCAGATCTTATATCTTCAGCGATCTTAAGACAGTTATTGACACCTTTGGTTGTTTCTTCGGCTTTATAAACCGCGTACTTCTCTAAATCCTCTGTCGTTTGGCTCTGCAGATCACCAGAGTTGCTGAAACCGTTCTTGTACTTGTCATCATCTTCGTCGAAATCCGGTGTGATGAGCATTGGTTCTGAAGAAGTTCTTCTTCCTGCATTGATTGTTCCTCCTTTGTTGTTTGATGATGATGATTCATTGGGAACTTTGTTGTTCCCCGGAGATTTGAAAAGTCCAAACATATCTATTCAAACAATGAGAGAAAAAGACTATTGATTGAGACGTCTTCCAAAGAGAAGAAGATTCAGATTAAAGAAAAAGTCTTAGAGAATGGAAAAGGAAAATGGTTAATCCAAAAATAGAAAACCTGTGACAAAAGATATGTATATCAAAAGAATCGTTTATATCCTCTCTTTCTCTATCTCTCTCTCTTTATGTACCGTTGAAAGGATCTAAAGATGAAGGGGAGACGCGTCAAAGAAGGAACAAGTGATGATCAGCCACTATGAAGCTTCTCTGTTTAAGTGGCTCTGTTCTCTAATTACCAAAACACACTGTTTCAGAGGTGGTCTCAAGATCTGATCATGCCAACAAAGCAAATGTCATAGAGAACGAGAGAGCATTAAGATCTCAAAGTCTGTATTATATTAAAAAGTCAGTTTATTATACATCTTTTGAAGATTTTTTCTTCTTCTTACAAGATAATCTTAAATCTGATTTACAAAAGTTATAAACAACCTAGAGTATCAAAAATACAAACACAAAAAAAAAGACTCCAGGGCTTGAACTATACAGAGAACTCTCTCTCTCTCTTACAACATACAGCTTGGAGGATGATAATAAGTAACCATTTACACATTACACAAGATTCAGAACTAAAGCATAGTAACAATGGAGATTTGATACCATTACTCATTAACTTTCCCCTAGAGAAATCATCCCATGGGTCTTCTTGACCAAAGATCTCGTCGATAATGTTGGAAGTTGGAAGAAGATCAATGTTCTTACTCCAACAATGATCAAATGAATACGAATGTTCAGACATTTTTCGTATCCAATAGTTTCAAACAAACTCTCTCTGTGTTTCCATGATGTGCCTGCTGCACGCATCTGATGGACCCTTTATCCAGGCAAATGCATTCCTTTCTTCCTTTACCAATTTAGAAGAACTCAGTTTCATAGTCAGGCATTGGAATGACGCACTTCCTCATCACTTGTTCTTCACCGACTTCTTCCTTGACACATTCAGGAATATCAGCCTCTGGTAATCCGACCCGATTGGAACTTGTTTTCTAGGAGAACTCTGACACCAATCAACATCGTCTGCTGGAGACACTGGTCCAAAGAGGGAATCTCAGAAAGGGTAGACTGAGTCGTCGCATCCCTCCTCAGATGTCATCTAAGAGAAAGGTGCGTTGGTCTCAACATTATCCTCACATTCAAGCCCGTAGAGACCACTCAGATCGTCTTCTGCTAGTACCACAGAGCGCAACATAAACAACACATTAAGAAAGATGTGCATATTATTATTACCTATGACAACACCTGACTTCTCCAGAGAAACAGGATATGGAACTCAACTAATCTGTCTTGCATGCTTCACGTTGAGCTATAAGAATATAAAAGCATCTTGAAGAGTAAAACAAAAATTTGGAGATGCGGGGGATCGAACCCCGTGCCTCTCGCATGCAAAGCGAGCGCTCTACCATTTGAGCTACATCCCCAATTGTTATCTTGAACACTACATTATATATTTGTTAATAAAATAAGATTTTGGACCAAATAATTTATAATAAGTTAATAACATCCATTAGTTAGTAACAACCATTTACGAGTAAGTACAATTAACAGAACACTAGTTAGTTGTATGAGTTGCTAAAAAAAATAGTTAGTTGTATGATAAAGAGAAAAACAAGTCATACAGAAATGCGTTAACTACACAATTATCAAAGATGCGTTATGCAAACAACCCGAGAGGGCCCCGCATAGTTTGTCAATTTCTTTTTCTTTTTTGTACGTTATAATTAAACTTACAAAAATATTCTCTAAAATGTGTTATACTTTAATACAATCAGTTTATTCACTACAAACCATATATCGTATTTGGAACTTTGTAACCAAACGATTGACTTACAAGTTTCTTTATATATACATATATTTATCAAATCACCTATCATTTTCCAAAACTCTAAAGTTCTGTACATCTTCTCTCTCTAAAGCGCTATCATCTTGGTTTTCTGTGTATTTTGTGCTTCCTCTAAAGAGTGATCTTAAGACCAAATCATCATGAGAATGTTTGTAGCTCTCTTGCTTCTCTTGGCCCTGACCACATCTTCAAGTAAGTCTTTCTTCTCTTCTTGCTAAAGTGTCCAATACAGGATTTAAGATTTTCTTGCATCTGTCTCTCTTTCTCTCTAGGTGCTATCTACTGTATCTGCAAAGATGGGAAAGGAGACAACGAGCTTCAAACATCAATAGACTACGCTTGTGGATCCTTAGCAGATTGTAAACCAATCCAAGACAAGGGTCCTTGTTATCAACCAAACACCATCAAAAGCCACTGTGATTGGGCTGTTAACAGCTACTTCCAGAAAGCAGCTCAAGTCCCTGGAAGCTGCAACTTCTCTGGAACTGCCACTACCAGTCAAAACCCACCTTCAAGTAAGTTAACTAGGTTATAGCTTTGACAAGAGAAGTTGTGGTCTTGATGAGGTTCTTTTTGTGCAGATTCGGTTACTGGATGTATATATCCTTCAAGCCCTAGGTAAGGACCACAACCGTTAAACTAAACCTGTCTCATTTACATGGATATGACTTATAAATTTTTTTGGTGTGTGTATAATAGCTCTGCAGGGTCGCCTCCTTCAACTACACCACCAACAACAAACAGAACCGGAGGCTTTACTCCATTTCCGGGAACTCCTCCTGCGTTTGGTCCAACAGGACCCCAAGGCTTTACCCCAAGCAACGGTGCTTCCAGTTTGGTCATTTCCTCTGTTTTCACACTCTGTTTCTCATCACTAGCGTTTCTAATGTAGAGAGACAGAGACATCCACATGAGTCCATCTTTGATTCCCTTTGGGGTGGAAAAGGAAGCTTCGGTGCTCGTTGTGGTTTATATTTCTGTTCTTTCATTTATGTAAAAGATGCTCTAATTAGAATCTTGAGTAAATAAATACAAAAAAAAAGAAGAAAAACATAACATCAAATCTCAGTCATGAGAATGGAAAGGAAATGAAATAGCAAGTTGCAGGCTTTAATGATAAAGACATGTCAACAACAACAACCTTGCCAACTCGTGGGTTGTGTAAGAACATACCATTTTTAATTTCTCATGATCAATCATATACTAAGGAAATTTATTCAACTAAAAGACCAACCAACTATAAAATGAAGTGAAGTGCCAACTACTACTTAAGGTAAGAAACACACATTCAATAATGGGTCAATGCTCTCTAATATACACTTTCAACCTCTTCACACAGGCAAATCTCTCTAACAAACTCTGTGATCAAAGGAGTCAAAACACGGTCGCTTCGTTGTAAGTTCATCCGACCTGGCATAAACAAGAATCACAGCCACATTTTATTCAAAACAAGAAACAGAGTAAGTACAGAATGTAACACACTTCGTGTTTCAATAACACTGAACTTAAAAGTAACAGAAGATAATAAATCAATCAACAAGATTCCCATTGATTTCATAGAACAAACGGTTACAGCTTTCACTAAGTATCTCAGCTCTACGCATAATCTTCTTGCAATCTTGATGCCTTCGCTTAGGGCTAAACTCTCTCAGCTTCACATGAGGATCCTTTATATCCACGTCATTGTATATCTCCCTCGCAGGCACAACATGCTTCTCCCAAAACTCAACAAGTGCTGGCTTCATCTCCTCCCAAAACGCATTGTCTCTCCAAACTCTAAAGAGACTGCTCCCATTACGAGTCCAGCAATAAAGATCCAACCACTCAGTATCCACAATCTCCATCAAACCCTGAAGCTGCGGAACACAATGCCAAGGAACCTTCTTCCACGGATACGCTCCTCTCGACTTCTCACCATCATCATCATCACCCCCTTTGTAAAACGGACACTTCACTTCCACCACAGAGGTTGAAATCACTCCACCGTCTTTAACTACATTGATCAACCCATCAGGAGAAGCTCCTAACCAGTTTTTTGTCTCTTCACCCTTCTTCTTCTTATCATACACAACGAATCCAGGCCTAGTGATGACTTCGTTCCCCGTTAACAGCTTGTACCTCTCGAGCGCTTCGACCTCGTTATCAGCGTCCCAAAACGTGGCTTCGTTTCCAGAGAACTGCTTAGCTACACCGACTTTCTCTAACCAAAGCTCACGTCTACCTTCAGGCCAGAACCCGATGGCGCGTGAGAAGTTGCTAGCTGTTAACCTGTTCTTCCTCAAATCTTGCCAATCTTTGATCTCATTTTGAGGCTCTGATGCTTCTTTGATCTCAGAGTTGGGTTCTGGTTCGTTGTGGGGAACGTGCAACAAGCGACGACAGAAAGCTATCTCATCACTGCCAAAAAACAACAACAAAACAAAACAAAACATAGTGTAAGAAAGTAAGGATCAAAAGTTACTTCCTTTGCTATATCTTTACATAACTAGTGAACTAGACAAGGTGATCAGAAGGAGATAACTGACCGTGCGTGCTTGTTAAAGGTACGACGAAGCATATCGGCGGGGAGCGGATAAGATCGGTTCTGAATTTTGAGGGTTTAAGGGAAGCGGACTCTGAAGATAGAACTCATAACTAATGGGCCTCATGGGCCATTATCTAAACTCGTAACTAGGGCCTTACAAGTATAACATATAATTCGGTTCGGTTTTAATTAATTAAAACATTCTGGTTCGGAATCGGCTCGGTTCAGTCTTCTTCTTCCTTTTGTTTTCTCCCACGAAATTTCCAGAGCTCACTCACAGAGATCAATCTGTGTGTGCCCTAAGAAGAAGAGGACGATTAATTTGAAGCCCTAAGATGATGATGAGGACACAGAGATGGAATCATCTTATTATTTCGAGATTGGCTCGTCTTCCCCGTTCACCTGAGACAGGTACTCTGAGAAATGCTTTCTTCTGCGAACGAGGCTTTTCTGGTGGTGTCGATAGAAATCTCTCTTATAGAGAGAGATTGAGAACTGATTTACTCGTTGATATCAAGAAGGATGATGCTGTTGCTTTGTTTCAAACCATGATTGAGTCTCGTCCTCTCCCTACACTCGTTGATTTCAGTAAACTGTTTAGTGGTATTGCTAAAACAAAACAGTATGATCTCGTGTTGGATCTCTGCAACCAAATGGAGTTGCTGCATGGGATTGTGCATAACATCTACACTCTCAACATTATGATCAATTGCTTATGTCGTCTCCGGAAACTCTGTTTTGCTTTTTCTGTTTTGGGAAAGATTTTGAAACTTGGGTATAAGCCCGACACAGTCACATTTAACACACTCCTCAATGGTTTATCTCTTGAGGGTAAAGTCTTTGAAGCTGTGGAGTTAGTTGATCGTATGGTCCTAAGTGAACATGTACCAAATCTCATCACCCTCAACACTATTGTCAATGGGCTTTGTCTCCAAGGTGAAGTGTCTGAAGCAATGGCTTTGATAGATCGAATGATGGCTAATGGCTGTCAACCCAATACAGTTACCTATGGTCCCATTTTGAACAGAATGTGTAAGTCAGGGAACACTGCTTCGGCCTTGGATCTGCTCAGAAAGATTGAAGATCGGAAAATGAAGCTCAGTGTAGTTACATACAGTATGATTATCGATGGTCTTTGCAAAGATGGGAGCCTCGAAGATGCACTCTGCCTTTTCAATGAAATGGAAACCAAAGGGATCAAAGCAGATGTCTTTACTTACAACTCTCTCATAGGAGGCTTCTGTAATGCCGGCAGAAGGGATGATGGAGCACAGTTGCTGAGAGATATGATCAAAAGGGAAATCACCCTTAACGTTGTCACTTTCAATGCTTTAATTGATAGTTTTGTGAAAGAGGGAAAGCTTTCTGAGGCTCAAGAATTGTTCAATGAGATGATCACAAAAGGCATAAATCCTAATACCATTACATATAGTTCTTTAATATATGGGTTTTGCATGGAGAACCGCTTAGATGAAGCCAATCAGATGATGAATCTCATGGTTAGCAAGGGATGCAATCCTAGTCTTGTGACGTTTAGTACCCTTATAAACGGATACTGTAAGGCTAAACTGGTTGATGATGGTATGAGACTTTTCCGCCAAATGTCTCTAAGAGGAGTGGTTGCCGATACAGTCATTTATAGTACTCTAATTCAAGGCTTTTGTCAATCAGGAAAACTTAACGTCGCCAAAGAACTCTTCCAAGAGATGGTCTCTATGGGTGTGCCACCCAATGTTGTGACTTATGGTATTTTGCTTGACGGGTTGTGTGACAATGGAGAACTAGAAGAGGCTTTGGAAATACTTGAAAAAATTCAGAATAGTAAATTGGATCCTGGTATTGCTATATATAATATCATCATTCACGGGATGTGCAATGCAAGTAAGATCGATGATGCTTGGGATCTATTCTGTAGCCTTTCTCTCAAAGGAGTGAAGCCTGATGTTAAGACGTACACCGTAATGATTTCGGGATTATGTAAGAAGAAGTCATTGTCCGAAGCGGATGCATTGTTTAGAAAAATGAAGAAAGATGGGATTGCGCCAAATGATTGTACGTACAACACACTAATCAGAACACACCTTCGAGGCAGAGACATAGGCACTTCAGTTGAACTCATTGAAGAAATGAAGAAGTGTCGGCTTTCTGCTGATGCTATCACTATAAAGTTGGTTATGGATATGTTAGTGAATGGTAGATTGGACAAAAGCTTTTTGGATATGCTTTCTGGTCCTTTTCGAGACAAATCAACATCATCGTTGGAATGAATCACCATTACCAAGATTGATTCTGACTCTGGTTGCTCCTCTTTCCTCAGTGACTGGTTCGTCCCTCTTCACTTCCCGCTATTAATTTACATTGGGAATCTATGTTTCCTGAAAACTTTTGCGTGTTTCTGGTCAATATTGGTTAACTCATTTGTGTCGGTATAAAGCTATGATTAAGAGTTTTAGCTTTTTTTCTTTAAGATTCCCTTCTGACCAATTGATTGATCTGTGACGCCTTTGGAGCTAACTGTCTGTGGGTTTAAAAGGATCTCACTCACTAGTCACTAACTAATGTTTTTGTTTTCTGATATTTGGGAATCTTAGGATCAGAACCAGATTCCTTGCGTTGATGTTTGGATAAGTGACTTGAATTTGGTCATCTTCTGTGAAACCCGAGTTGACTTAGTATTGATCCTTTGGTTTTAGTTCTTTGAGTGTTCTTTTGATCTTTTAAGGAAGGTACCTGGCATCTGTGGATGACTGATGATTTTTGAACTACTTCATAATAGCCCCACTCTTTTGGACATGATCTTTCACTTCCCAATGAATCTAGTTGCTCTCTTCTTAACGACCTAATAGCTAGGTATAAATTGATAGATAAGGTGGATTTTCTTTTGAAATTCTAGTGTCAAATATTATCTACAACTTCTGTTATGTTCACTCTAATGAAAACCTTATGTAGTGAAAGAGTAATGATTGGCTTAAAGTACCCAGATCTTCTGTTGGTGTAATTCATCTTTTTATTGTTAATCCTAAGCATATTGTTCCTTCTGCTTATTTATTCTCTTGTGTTCTTGATTAACCGTATCTTTCTTTTTCTTTTGCGGGCCGGTTGCAAATTGCAGTCTTGCTGCTCTCTGCTGTTGCTGTGTGTTGGAGGAATGCTGCTTCTGATTCTTTCTTCTCTGCTGATCTCTTGCTTTTGTCATTTTCAGTCACACTATATGTTCAACCGAAGACATACGCTTATAGCTCATGTCTTCTGTACTGTTAAAGTTTCATTGTCGTTTAATGCTGTGTCCTCTTTGTTTGAGCGTGGACAACATGGATGAGAAAAAAACAGGTTTCTTGTGTATCTTCTTTGTAATTTCTATGAAATATCGACATGTTTGATGAACTTGAACCTTTTGTAGTTAAGACATTTGAAATAAATACATCTTTGTACAGCTAATTGTCTTTAGATTCCCAAGTTCAACTCTGCATTAACAGAGTTCAGAAACTAAGAATCGCCAAAAAAGGGTGGGTCTGAGTTTCAAAACACAATCTGTTCTTGTCTGAAAACGAAGTACAAAAAAGGCTGTGGTCTGGTTTGTTTGGCTCGAGGATGCATAGCCTGAACCTGATGAAGTTTGGACAGTTTTTTTCCGAGGTTTTGTCATTTTGTTTGCAGAAGTAGAGAATCGAGTGAAGTTAGGGCAGCCTGCGGAGATTGCAACTAGACCAATCTCAGTCACAGCTGTGTTGTTGTCTTGTTCATCGTGTAAATCAGATAGCTACCAAATAGAACTGAATTTAGTGCCTGGGGATTATGTAAGTATTTGCTAATAATATGCTTTCTTAGAATGTTTGGATCTTATCTGCAGGACAGGTCTCTCTACTCTTGTCTTGTGGTAAATAATCATAAAAACTGACTTAATCTTAATAGGAGTATCAACTCGTTAGCAACGACCTCAGGTTTCAGTTTCATTTTTCTTGTTGCCTACGCTTCGGCTTTGGCTTCAGGTGCTTCCACAAGTTCATCAGATAAACCACACTTTCTTTGAGAGTCGCTTTTCTTCCTTCTTTGAAGTTCCAAATCTCAGGCACTATGTACCTTCCACTCCTATTGTACTCGTTCCTCTCCATAAGCGCTTGTGCCACAGCTTCAAACACTTCATCGCCCAGCTCTTTCTTCAGTTCCTGCAGCTTTTCATCTTCCTCATTCAGCACCTCCTGCAAAAAAGTTGTATACATTCTAAGAGCATTGTTTAAGAGAGATAGGTGTGTTGAATTATATTGTTGTTACCTTGTGGATTCCGTCTATTAGTAGGACGACCTTAATCGACTTCAAAGTGATTCTCGAACATGGTTGAGTTTCTGAAAGCTTCCCAGTCTTTACCAAAGTAAACAAGAGCAAAACCAGTGAAACCAACTCTGCCGTTCCACAGTGGCTCGACTTTGTGGGGATTAAACCCTTTGCTAACCAGTTCTTCTCTTATTTTAAACAAGCAAGCCGGAGTAGAAAGATGCGTAACCTTTGGACAGCGATATAGAATGGCGACGAGTGAGTCTCCTTGGGAGCAAGCAGGTGGGCACGTAACCTTGTTGTTGGAGTGGAGAGGAACCAAGTGAAGAGACGAAAATTGTTGTTGAACTTAAAGTATCTTTGTTATAACATTTGGAATTTAAAATGGTTAGTTTCAATTATTTTTGGTTTTTAGATAAATTTGAGATATTCAGATGAAAAGAACTAAAATTTGTTGTTGAAGAAAAAGAAAATAAAATAAATAACTAAAACTGAACATTTATATGTATAAAACCAAACTTAAGGGAATCAAGATCATCTTTTATCTATAAGACATCAAATAAACTGAGATTGGGACCTATTTTAAAAAAAGGAAAAGAGAACTGACTATGAAGGAACTTGCATCAGCACACAAAGAATCCAACAAGAACTAAGAAGAAGGCTCTTCAAATGATAACGTTAATCCTCCTCCATGGCTCGAATGATAATTTCACATCCTGGAGAACGTTTTGTGAGTTTATTAACCTTGTCGTATATTACTGATTCCACAACATCTCGAGGATTATAAGCTGTTGGGCTCAGAATGAGTTTCTTCAGTACTGCTGAGTTTCCAAGAAAGTAACTGGTTGCTTTCATCTTCCCTTCCTCCCATTCAAGTTTTTCGTGTATCTCAACACACTCAAGGGTCGATGACACACACCGTGGCACATCTGTGAGTTCCAATCCCTCTTCCATCTCCTCTGAATGAAGAACCTTCTGCAAACACACACACAAAAGGCTAAGTTTTCAATAATACAAATATTCATAAAACCACAGTTAGTAAGGACAATAATGGTTTTACCAAGACTAGGTGTTTCAGATTGGGGCAACACTCAAGAAAGGCTGGCAGAAACTGTAACAAGTCGCTATGGAACACTGCTTGTAAACGGGACAAGTTGTTGAACTTGGGAATCATTTCTGCTTGTGAGTAATACTCAAGGGCCTGCAACACGAATATATGTATTTAATAAAGTGATAGGTTTTGAATAAGTCCATCAATAGTTATCAAATATATATATATACCTTAACTGTTTTGGCAGAGATGATCATATGCCTAACACTCGATATCCCATTGAGAAAATCACGGATCTCATTGCTGTTTGCTAAGTTCCATGGATTAAAGATGACGCCAAACTTGACAACAAACTTGATATCAAGGTCAACCACCAACAAAGAAGTCAGTTTCTTTACCACAATGCTATCAAACTGATCTTCTCCAAGACTCATATACTCTATCCCAGGAGCATCAATCTCAAGTGTGCATTTCACTCTCGGCCTGCAATCCCTTACCTGCCTAAGCGGCAGCACGTGAAACCTCTTCAAGTTCTGAGACCTCACACGCATAACCGTAAATTCATCATAGGTAACTGCATAATCATCATCCAGATCTCTCAACAAGGTCAGCTCTTCAAGAACAGGACACCCTGAGAGGAGTTTCTCCAGATGCACACGCCATTTAACTTCTTCAAGATTCATGAATCTGAGACAAGGCATGAAAACAAAACCAGGGTCCCTAAGTCCAGAAGAGGAGAGCTTTAAGTAAACCAATGTCTTGCTCGTGTAGAGATTCATAGGCATGAAGTCAACAATAGGATAGTGAAAATTGTCATCCTCTATATCATAGGTACTGCTCTCAACATCCAGATGCTGTGTCCTCCGGTTAATCATTATACCAATCCGATCCCTGAACCCGTCTATCATCGTGTATCTGCACTTAACCTTAACTTTAAACAGACTTGACTCAGGGCTAAACTCAAGAAGCTTGTCAATGAAGCTTAAGAAGCTTAAGAGCATTTCATCAGGAACAACAGAGCAGTTTAAGTCAAGACCGGGAACACTTAGATACAGATTCTTCCATCTTGTCGACAGAACACTTGTCTGCACCGACTGTTTTGTCGGAAGGTATGAGAGTATTTGAGTAAGCAATGATTCCGGTAATTCGCTGATCCTATCGATCCCAGACATCACGAAACGAAGACCCTAAGAGCATCAATAAACAACAAACAACATATAAAAGAGAGTTCTTTGATCGAATCCTAGGCGTTGAAGAGTCTTCTAATCAATCACAAAACTTTAGACTAAAAATGAAACGAAAGACTCGATGGGGGGTTTCTGAAGAACTCACCGTGGATTGGGTTTGAGTCGCCGGAAGATTGTATCGGCGGGAGTGATCGAAAGTGAGAGAGAAAAATGATAACTATTTTTGTCTGACGACCGAACTGATTGTTCAGAACTTATACGGTTGAAGCCGGTCCCGGTTCCGGTTCCATGAGAGCGTTTCAAAAATGAAGGCTGTCTTTATTGTCTATATATATATTCCCTCGGCATTTTAATATAGATCATTTTATATTTATACACATAAATTAAAAATATAATTAATTTTTTACATTTTCTACATAAAAATATCATTAGTTATTTATATGATTATAATTCAACAATAATAAAATATAAAGTATATTACCATTGGTCATAAATATTAATTGGTAATAAATATTGCATAAAAAACTAAAAACGTCATATAATTTAGAACTAATTTTATTTTTAAAACGACTTATATTAAAAAATAGAAAAAATATTATAAATATTTCTTTATTTTTTGACAAAAAAAAAACATTTCTTTTATTGGTTATGTTTTCATGTTAAATATCATTTTATAATTCATGGAAATCAGTTGTAATAATCGAGTATTTTTAGGAAAATTACATTTTTTCATTACCAATATTGGTTTTTATATTTGGGAGATTTGTTATCTCAAAAATCTTTCCAAAATTATACTTTTGGTTGTCTTGTCAACTAAAAAAAAATGAAAAACGAAAATATAATAACAAGGAACTGTTTACAAATTGCATTTAATAACAAGATGCATAAAATTTGAATTGGTATCACACCATATAAAGAGCTGCATTACACAATTTACAATCACCTTATACAAGAGAAAACCAACTACATGAGTCCATTCACTTCAGATACTGATGGATATGATTACAAACTTGATGTTTGGGCATCATTTGTTTCAGAGATTGATGCATTATATTTTCATGTTAAATGCCATTTGAAAATCTATGACAATAAATTGTAATAATCTAGTATTTTCAGGAAAAGTGCTTATTTTCCAAAATTATTTTTTTTGTTGTCAATTACAAAGAGAATGATAAAGGAAAATATAATAACAAATGTATTGTTTACAAATTGCATTAAATAATGAGCTGCATGATACAATCTACAATGATTATACATGAGAAAACCAACTACAAGGGTCCATTAGACGAGATTATTCATGTCATTTTAACATATTTCGTTAGCTCAAGTGGTAAATGAGTTTTGGGTGGAACTTTCGCCATCTGAGTTCGAATTGTCTTGGCCATCTATTCGCATCTTAATTGGAACAACACGTACTTGGATGTAATGAGATTAGTGTTTAAGCATAGAATTTTTTTGGAATTTCCACAGTTATTAAAAAAAAAAAGAGTTAACTAACTATTCACATTGTTTGTTGACCTTTCTGATTTCTTTGACAACTATAAGGGACTTCCATTAAACGAAACCGATCTTGTATTTATACGTTTGAAGTGGTTTCAGAATAAAAATTTGTATTTTCTACTACAATTTGGGATTTTTTGGTTATAAAAAGTAAAAGAAATTCAGATCCATTCATTCATTACTCAAATCCAGTAGTATTGATTACACATATATAGTTTAATCGAACTTTTTAACTTCCTTCACAAACTTTTAGACACAACATGGACTCACGGATGACACGACTCCTCCAGCTTTTACTATGTAAACGTATAGAACGGCCAGTAATGGTGAAAAGGTTGGAGATTCCGTCAACTTAGCTAACAACTAGACGTTACAGTTCACACTAGTACACCAGTTACCGCCATCCATTTAAATCTAAAACGCATTATTTTATTTATTTTATTTTATTATTTTTTTGTGCACGAAACGCATTATAAATTCCAATGAGAGGCATACTGTAGTTTCCACTACATTCAAAATCTTATACCTGTAAAAGATTTCAAGAACAAAACCGTTATCTTGGAGAATGAAGCAAGTTTCCTTCAAGCTTATGTTGCTGGTTTCTCTTCTTGTCATTGTCTTCCGTAAGTAAACTAAGTATATGCCGTAGGGTCCCTACTTCAATTAGTTATTTTACTTAAAACTTTGACTACTTCAATTAGTTTAATACTCTCTCTGTTTCATAATAAGTGTCGTTTTAGTTTTTTGCACACAGATTAAGAAAACATTTAATTTTGTATATTTTCTATAGAAAAACATCATTACCTATACACCTAATTATATTTCAACTAATAAAAAATTAAACTGAAAAATAAAATCAATAAATTATATATTAAAATCTTAAAATGATACTTATTTTGTAACAAAGAATTTCTCTAAAACGACACTCTTTGCGAAACGGAGGGAGTACTGTGTTACAAAAATCTCTTAAAAGTTTTGATTTTCGATGGACTTTCCATGGTTTTGACCGTCAATAACCTGTTTTCTTGGTGGAGCACTCGGTTATTAAGAAGTTTCACAACAATTAGACTAACTAATTAATGAAAACTTTCAAAATGGTTAAATGCAGTCAGTGAATGAAAGTATTAATTGACTCAGTTTAGTTGGAAAGTTTAATTCGTATCCATTGACCGCATTTAGTTATTGTACATCCGTTTTTATTTTCTTTGACTTTAACGATAGTGGACTAAAAAGTTCAATCTAATTATTAATAAGCTTACCAAAAATTACTAGTTCAAATACATTATAAAAAGCTAGGAATAATAGATTAGCTTCACAATTGAGAAACACAAAAACATATACCCAAAAATGAAGAAAGTGTTCCTTAGTTTTGTTCTGTTGTCTTTTCTTCTTGGTGACGCCTTCCGTAAGTACCACTTATCGTTCCTTTTCTAATTTGATACATGAAATCGTATATATGAATACACGAATTTATGATTAGAATATACAGAAATAATTATTTATGCTATCAAAATATATGTTTTAGAGGCGTATTAAACATTTATTCGTACAAAAAAAAAATGTTGTAAAAGTAGATATTGATGAGAACCTTTTGCAAGATGACAAATGTTTTATTTTGAATAGAGAAATAATTTTATTAAATCAAATACACCAAAACTTATGATTTTAATTAAATAATTATATGTTAGTAATATTATTTTGATTTTTCTTAAAATCATTAAACAAATTATCTATCTAACAAGATCCAATATGCATGAATTAAAATTGTATATTAATATCAATCTGATACTATTTATGATTAATAAATAATAGTATATAAATTTCAATTAATAGAAAATATCAAGTAAATAGAGAATCTTAAAGTTCTGAAATTTTAATAAAATTATCTGTAACTATTGATTTCTCCATTATATGTATAGTATCAAATACCATAACATTTTATATTTCTTTTCTTTTGATTATATATAATTTATTGCATTATTAGAATTATTAATAGTTTGACATTTGTATCTTATTATTATTTTATTGATTATATAAATAATATATTTAACTCATAAATTATTTATATTTAGAATATAATTTAATATTATTGAGATATTCTTTAATTTAAGATGAATTTATTTATTTTTAAATATAATAAATCAAATTACACTAACAACATTGAATTGCAAAAGAAAATTAATATTACAAAATATAATATTTATGATAATATTGGTAAGATATTGATGAATATTTCCATCATTTAAAATACATTATAAATTAGCTTCACTATTGAAGAAAACAAAGATTTCTACCCCAAAAATGAAGATTAGTTTTTTTCAATTTGTACTATTGGCTTTTCTAGTTGTTGTTGCCTTCGGTAAGTACACTACTTACCGTTCATTTTGTAATTTATGCATGTAATCGATACCGGATTGGGCACAGTCTAATGAAGTATTGGATTTGCTTTTCAATTTTTTTTTAAAAAAAATTTACACAGTTATAGAGTCATAAATGTTGGTTTTGGTTCCAAAATTTCTATAATTCTTAAGAAATATTTCAAACCTCCAAAATCTCGAATCCAACCACGCATGCAATCACATAAATAAATATATATATATATATATATATAATTAGGTTATACAAATAATTATTTATGCTATCAAAATATATATGATTTAAAGGTCTTAATGTTTATGTCATATGAAAACTATTTCGCATGAAAGGTTTGTAGTAAAAGTAAAGACTTTTATTATTATACTTATTTTTACTAATCTTTTGTTCTACTTTCACAAATGATATTTGATCTGAAACGTAAAAACTAGTGGTATAAACTAATCTTCATAAATCATTTCATTTTGTTAACTAACTATGTTTGGACTAACACATTATTCATATGCATGACAAGATCTTGCAAATGGAGCCGACGTGAATCATCTGGGGCAATGTGACACTGATCTTGAGTGTTATACCATGCGTTGTGACAGAGGTAATGGTTATTGCGATCAGAAAGACGGAAAGTGTAAGTGTCCTAAATTACAAGCGGTGGAGACGAAGAAACACACAAATGGAGTCGACCTGAATCATCTAGGCATATGTGACACAGATCTTGAGTGTTATACCATGCGTTGTGACAGAGGTAATGGTTATTGCGATCAGAAAGACGGAAAGTGTAAGTGTCCTAAATTACAAGCGATGGAGACGAAGAAACACACAAATGGAGTCGACCTTAATCATCTAGGGATATGTGACACAGATCTTGAGTGTTATACCATGCATTGTGACAGAGGTAATGGTTATTGCGATCAGAAAGACGGAAAATGTAAGTGTCCTAAATTACAAACGGTGGAGACGAAGAAACACACAAATGGAGTCGACCTTAATCATCTAGGGATATGTGACACAGATCTTGAGTGTTATACTATGCATTGTGACAGAGGTAATGGTTATTGCGATCAGAAAGACGGAAAATGTAAGTGTCCTAAATTACAAGCGGTGGAGACGAAGAAATACAAAAATGGAGTCGACCTGAATCATCTAGGGATATGTGACACAGATCTTGAGTGCTATACCATGCATTGTGACAGAGGTAATGGTTATTGCGATCAAAAAGACGGAAAGTGTAAGTGTCCTAAATAGAGACACAAATAAACATGACTATAACATATAAGTCTTATGTTCCCGATTTAAATATGGGCAATTTGTACCAAACTGCCCAAATATAAAATATGTATCCCAAAAATAAATAAAAATATATTATTAAAAGATTAATCATGATTGTTATCTATAAAATCATTTTTATAGTTTTTAATTGCAATTCTTGTTATACCAATACATTTGTATCCACGCTTGCTTTGGATGATTTTTTTAAGATATTACGCAAAAAAAAAGAGACCAAAACTATCAAAGCGATAGATTAGGTGAGAAGGACTGATCATTTGTAAGATAAGAGCACCCGCAAGGGGGTCCTTAAGGTAAGTCTTTAGCGGAAAAATAATTAAATAATCAGTGGATTCTACTAAAACCTAAGTATACGATCCTTAAAATCCATAAATAAAGATTGGTCCTTACACTATTTGCGACACGTGGCGACACGCGATTGGTTGAATTTTTTTTTTAATCTAAAAAAAAAAAAAATTGTTTAGACTCCACAATGGGAATCCACCATTGTGAATGCCCTAAGCCACTCCATGGGAGTTCTTGTCTGATCTCTCTCTCTCAAGTATAGTGTTTTTGACGTTGTTTGGATTTTCGTTACTCCAAAATCCAATGTCCCATGTTAACTGGTTTTGGGCCTGGTCTGGGCCTAAAATAAAACCGACCTGACGTTAAACCAGATGAATCTTTTGAGTCGAAAGAACAAATTTAAGTATAATACATTTTTATTAATCAAAGACAAAGTACATACATAATCCTCTGTATACGGCAATAAAAATCTCTTGACTTTCCTGACATTTAAAGCAAATTGAATCTAAACTTAAGGTCTGAACTCTGAAGTGAATTCAACTCTAGTGGTGTCATGAAAGCTGGCCGTTGACGAGTAAAAATATTAATGAGCAAACGAATCTCAAAACTGGATATTCTCAAATCTAAAAAACTCCTCCAACTTTCTCATTTTGCTTCGCTTTCGTTCTTTGATCTAAAAGACATAACGAAACAAAGTCACTGGTAATGTCCTCATCTTCATTCTGCTCTGTCCGAATCCAGTTGAAATTTGATTATTCACCAAAGTGTTTCATTTTTTTGGGGGTTTCAGGCTCTTCCCCCTCTTGTAGACATGAGAAACCAACAACAACTTGTTACAGTCTTGGTGGTGACTCTTGTTGTTTTAGCTCTTGGTGGAGGAACAGTGGAATCTCATAAAGACCAACCTTTATCAGGAATTGCTATTCATGCAACAACATTCCATCTCAATGACAAAGCTCATGTCAAAGCCTATCCAACACTTCTTGGATCTAATGTAATTAACCATTCAACTTTTTCTTTATGTCAAATCTTTTCATAATAACTTCAATACAATTTTTTATTATGGCAGGGTCAACATAGTGAATTTGTTTTGGTTGAGTTTAGCTCTCCACACCCATCAAATGATGATTGGATTGGAGTGTTTTCTCCTGCTGATTTCAAGTATATATTTATTATTAAAAACATTCCTTCTCATGAACTGTATAGTTGTATGTTTTAACACTTTTGTTGTTACTACAGTGCTTCCACATGTCCTGGAGATAACAAAATGGTGAGCCCACCTAAGCTTTGTTCAGCTCCTATCAAGGTTTATCTTCTTTTCTCATAACATTGTTTCTGCTTCCTATATACTCTGCAGCAAATCATTATCTCATTCTTCTTGTGGTTCTCTCTTTACAGTTTCAATATGCAAACTTTAGTAATCCAAGATACAACAGCACTGGAACCGGTTCCTTGAATCTTCACCTCATCAACCAGAGATCAGATTTTTCATTTGCTCTCTTCTCTGGCGGTTTATTGAATGTAAACACTCATTCACTTACAATTTTCTCAAGCTTAAAAGTTTTTTAAGCTAACCTTTCCTTGGTATTGTGATAGCCAAAGCTTGTGGCAGTATCAAACAAAGTAGTCTTTGAGAACCCAAATGCACCAGTTTACCCTCGCTTGGCGCTAGGCAAAGAATGGGATGAAGTAAGATTTTGTAAAACCCTTTCTAATTGCTCACTTAAAAGAAGTTGAAATGAGTTTTGTCTTTTAACAGATGACAGTGACATGGACTAGTGGTTATGGACTCGACATAGCTGAACCTGTTGTTGAGTGGGGGGTTAAAGGAGGAGAACGCAAACTCTCACCTGCTGGGACATTGACCTTTGGCCGCAACACCATGTGTGGTGCACCTGCAAGGACCGTGGGATGGCGTGATCCTGGTTACATACACACAGCTTTTCTCAAAGAGTTGTGGCCTAATGCCAAGTATACCTACAGAGTTGGGCATAGACTGTCCAATGATGCATTTGTGTGGAGTAAAGAGTATCAGTTCAAGTCTTCTCCATTTCCAGGACAAAACTCTCTCCAACAAGTTGTAATCTTTGGAGACATGGGAAAGGTTTTGGTCTAAAAACCATATCAGATTGTTTATTGTTATGGTAAGCCTCTCATGTAGTACTTTTTGTTGCAGGCTGAGGTTGATGGCTCAAACGAGTATAATGACTTCCAACGAGCTTCTCTCAACACCACAAAGCAGCTTATTAAAGATCTAAAGAAGA
Source organism: Sinapis alba (assembly GCA_012274485.2). NCBI lineage: Eukaryota > Viridiplantae > Streptophyta > Magnoliopsida > Brassicales > Brassicaceae > Sinapis > Sinapis alba. Next base: position 448,717 of record MU105721.1, on the reverse strand, counting down.
CAGATGCGGTTTTCCACATTGGAGACATCTGTTATGCTAACGGATACCTCTCACAGTGGGATCAGTTCACAGCGCAGATTGAGCCTATTGCTTCCACTGTTCCATACATGATTGCAAGTGGAAACCATGAGCGTGACTGGCCAGACTCGGGATCTTTTTACCAGGGTTTAGACTCTGGAGGAGAGTGTGGTGTACCAGCTGAGATAATGTTCTATGTACCTGCTCAAAACAGAGCTAAGTTCTGGTACTCGAGTGACTATGGGATGTTCAGGTTCTGTGTGGCTGACACAGAACATGACTGGAGAGAAGGAACTGAGCAATACAAGTTCATCGAGCAGTGCTTGGCTTCAGTAGACAGAAAAACGCAGCCGTGGCTGATATTCTTAGCTCACCGCGTGCTCGGTTACTCCTCCACGTCTTTCTACGCGGAGGAAGGCTCTTTTGGTGAACCAATGGGTAGAGATAGTCTTCAAAAGCTATGGCAGAAGTACAAAGTGGACATTGCAATCTATGGACATGCGCATAACTACGAGAGAACATGCCCGGTTTACCAGGTAATGACGATCCTTGTAAAAAGAAACAGGACCTTATGATCTTTATAGTTCTTTTGTTTTGTGTGTGTAGAGTGTATGCACGAGTGATGAGAAAACTGATTACAAGGGTTCATTCAATGGGACGATTCATATTGTTGCTGGAGGTGCAGGAGCTGGTCTTGCTGAGTTCTCTGATCTCCAACCGAATTGGAGTCTGGTCAGAGATTACGACCATGGTTTCCTTAAACTTACCGCGTTTGATTACTCCAATCTTCTGTTTGAATACAAGAAGAGCAGTGACGGAAGAGTCCATGATTCGTTCAAGATATCAAGAGATTACAGAGACGTCTTGGCTTGTGCTGTTGATAGCTGCCCTGCAACCACACTTGCCTCATAAACAAGAGAGAGAATCTTTCAACTCTGTTGATGACATTTTGTTTTCATTGTTTACACTGTTGTAGTGATAACAACACACATCAAAATTATAGTTACTGGCAAAATAAGAATCATTTAATCATTTGATGATTCTTTGATGTTCTCAAGTATTACACATGAGAATCTTGATCTTCATCAAGATTGAGATTTGGCATTTCATTCTTAAAGCCAAACCAAGCAGAAGAAAAAAACATAAGACAAAACAAGAAGATGAGACACGTTCCAGTTCATGTCAAAACGTCGAAGAAGGAGAAGTATTGACGACGATATGCCGAAGAGGACGATCAACATCACCACCACCACCGTGTTTAACAAACTCTGCAGGTGTCAGGAAACTGCCATGGCAAATGCACATGATCCTAACTTCCTCTCCTTTACCATACTTGTATAGAATCCCATCAACACGTCTTCCGTTTGGACCGTCTCCTTTGGTGAACACACACGGCATATCAAACAAACCAGTAGACGTAGCTCTCTCTTTGCCTTTACCATTCTCTGCTCCAAGGCTTTCGCTGTTATTAGATGAACATCTTGTCATCATCTTGGGGCTTATCTGGTCATTACAACTGTTTGATGAACCTACAAGACAACATCAAACATAAGTCTTAAGACCAAAACAATGTTTTACTTACTACTAATCTTGAAAGCGAACCTACCTTGTTGGTTCTTGTTGTCCAGCTCCGACAAGCTCGACGAGCTACCTCCTCCTCTTACTCCATCGGAATCAACACACACTTGCCTAGGAGAAACCAAATGTCTTTGAAGAAACCCGCTTTTACTGGCGGTGACCCATCTCTCAGACTCAAACGACGGCGTTTGGGAGCTCTGTTTCTCGTATCTCCTCCTCTTAGCTTCCATTCTCCTAAGCGACTGCATCTCTTTCCTTTTCCTCCATTCCTCCTCCATCTCCGCTGGTAACGACGTCGTTCTCGCTAAACCCACCGTGTAATTCTCCGGCTCAACCTCCTCCTCCTCCTCCCTCTGAGCCACAATAGAACCCAAAACAGAAGAAGATCGTTTAAGCTTCCTCGGAGTCTTGTCTACTCCGAAACGACCACCTAAGGACAAACCAAGATTCAGCTCAATCGCTGTCTTATCTTCGCAATCAGATGTTTCACCTCTTCCGTCAACTTTTTCAGACATGAAACCTCGTAATAGATCTCTCGGGTACTTGTTTATGTCCAGAGAAAGATTTGTTCCTCTGTTCCATGCCCTTGTTTCTTCCCCCATTAGATTACAAAACAACACAAAGCAAAGAAGAAAAAAAGTTTTTTTCTTCCTTTTTGTCTCAGATGATGAAGGAATGAAGAACTTCGATATCAAACAAAAGTAGAGAATAACTCATACGGATACAAGAAACATGTCGGAGTTAACAGAGACGGTGAAGAAGAAGAGGAAGAAGAAGAGGAAGAAGAAGAAATGCTTTATTTTGAAATTGACCAGAGGAAGAAAAACCCTTTCAGACATTAGAGACAACCCCCTTGACTGAGAGGAGGCAAGTGGCCGCCGAGTGAACTGTCTGAACGACACGTGGCCGGTGGATTACGTCGGCGTTCCATAATGCTGCTTGACGAAACGTGTCTAAAAGCAACTGAGTTTATCAGTGTAACGACACGTGTCTACCAGTTAAGAAGATCCGTTTACTCTTTCTTTTGTCTCATCACTTCTTTTTTTTGGTCTTATTGCTAATAAACTGAATGAAACTGATAGAAATTAATAATACAAACAAAATTCGATTCCATATCCAAAACTAGATTACATAAATTTTGATAAAGTCAAATACAATTTGATTTTGAAATTGTCTTCTAACACCAAAATTAAAAATAGCTATGTGAAACTTTTGATTATGAAGGAGTGATAAAGAAAAAAACATAATTGAAGTTTGATAAATCTAGCGACTCGACAACGTCACTCACGTGGGACGGTCTGTAGGACCCATGAGGAAGCAAGTTGCTTGAGAAAAAGTGACGGAGAATAACACTTCCATTGTTTATAAGTAACCAACTACTACAAAAAGGTTAAATCAATAACATAGTTGACTAAAAAACTAATTGTAAAGTATTAAGCTAAAAAGTTTTGATTGTTGACTAATCTTTTGATAGAGAAGAGTACAGGTTAAAAAAATAACAAAGGTAATTAAGTGAAAAAGTCTGAGAGTTTACTGATTCAGTGATAGTTTTAGCTGCTGGAGAATGAAATCTATGAATTTGAAAAAGAAGATTTGTAGAATCCTTTGGTGTGTCACTTTGTTGACTCAAGTGGGGACGCAAGGACAAGATCTTTAGATATTAACCATAAAAACCCAAAATGTCGCGTGTCATTCACCTGTTGGTTTGTATAAATAATAATGCAACTGAAGAAACTACTATATGACTACAGAATACTGCTACTGACTAGTGAGTGAAGAAGACTCCCCCTATCCACTTTCCCATCTTCAAGCCCATAAAGGTTAAAAGGCTTTGCCCATTTTGGTTTTGAAACAGTTTTTTTATAATTTGTTTGATTTGGCGAAATTTAACTTCTCATTGATTTGAAAAATAAAATATATTCATTCAGTTTGGGTAAAAAAATCTGAATATACTAAATAAATAAATTTTATTTTTATTTACTAATTTTGAGAAAATTTAATCAAACTGACTAAACTCAACAATAAGGCTTACTTTTGGATATGATAATTTTGTTTGAAAACCGGTCTACTAAGCTTATGTATTTCAGAAATCAAGAAAAAGACAATCATATAAAAAAATTTAACATCTCCAACAATATCTCAAATGAAAAACGGAATATGAAGAACCTACTCAATTTCAAATGCACAAATAGCAACAACATCAGAGTTTTAATGACGTGTCAACAACTCTTTTAGCCTCTGGTATGAGCATTTTGCACGTTTAGCTTTCACCGCACCATTCTGTTGATAAGCTTTGCCATCACCACCATTATTAGCCTCACCATTGTGTCTCTCTTATCCATATTTCTTCCATATACCTGGAGGACTAGTTTCACAGCTTCAGCAGATTGCCAGATTCGAATGTCATATACCCGATACAGTTTCCCTTTAGCTGCAAAATAATCAACACTTTTTGAATATGTTTCATATATTCCAAGTAAGTGAGGACAACATGTCTTAGAGATCATGTTTAATAACAGAACTCACCCTGTAACTTCTAACTTGGATAGCATCTTTCTCAAATGAAACTACAAGAGACTCGTCAGAGCTGCAAGTAATGATATTTGTGACTCAAAGCAAAGAGACTTTAATATAAAATCAAATAATGCCCACACTGTCATTACAATCTACATGAATGTATTAACTCACTATATCTTATAATTTAACACTAGCAGGTTGTGAATCTATAAATTGAATTGTTGAAATGAGCCAAAGAGAAGCAAGCATAGAGTCAAAGTCAATACCTTGAAGGATGGTTAAGAGAAGCTGGCATGGCACAGAGTCAAAGTCTCAGATCAGAGTTAAGGGAAGAAGGACAGACACACACACGAGGGAGTCTCTATATAAATGGCTTTTTAGGGTTTTGCTTAGAAATCTCAGACGATATTTGGGATTCTTTTACAATGTTTTCCTATATTATTTCTTGAAATGTTTCTTGACGTTTACTTGTGGTCGAGTAAAATGGAATTTCAAATTCAAATGTATTTTTATTCATAAAAGCAAAATGAGTAAAGAAGCCAAGCCCCCGGCGAGAATCGAACTCGCGGCCTTTCGCTTACGAAGCGAACGCAATACCACTATGCTACGGAGGCCTTTTACATTCCTTACCGGCTTTATTTGAAATATAAACAAATATTTAATAAAAAAATATTTTAGCTTATAAACCATAGAATACCAATAGTTCAGACGGTAAGTTTGACATTATGAAGTCTCAAATATCAAGGTTGAACTGGATCCGCCCCTGATTGATATCTATATTTTCTCTAGTTGGTAATTTGTAAGTTACATAATTAAATCAAAATCTTTTAAGATAATGTTACTAACAACTATCTTAAATCCTAAACTTTAAACAATATCATAAATAGCGATGATTAGTAGCTTAACTTCATTATCTTCAAAGTTGTGGATATTAATCAATAGTAAAGTTGAGATCAAAGTTGTTTCTAGAATTCGGCAAATTGTTCAAATTCTTTTACTAGATTTGTTTTACGTGTCATAATATGTCATGAATCTTTGAAATTTTAGGTTCATATATACACATGCATGGCTTTCCGATTATTTACGTGAATACCGAATGTTTCTATATACCTGATTTTACTTTAACTGAAAAACGTAAAAGAGGTATTACGCATCACTTTAAAAGAAAGTATTTGCTTCTTTTCAATGTGAGCAATTGTGGCTACAATTTTAACGAGTATTTTCCTTTTTCTATAATCTTAGGTTAAAATTTATAATGATGGCCTAAATTTTGATTTATGTGAATGTAATTAACAATGTGTTGGTGAATGTAACGACGTAGGACAAGATCTTGCCAGTAGTATTAATGCTGGAGCGACAATCTCAAATGATCAATATCAGAACAATGGTGATAGTTATGGAAAATGCCATTTTGGACCGAAGTGTAAGATGGACTGCACTCTCCAATGTTCGAAACGCAAAGGTGTATTCTGCAATAACCAAGGAATTTGCGAATGTGTCAAATGAAATCATCGAAGGAATGCAGCAAGGCTTTCTGTGTAAAGAAAAATTATATAAATGAGTGAAAAACTTTGACCAAAAAAATGATTGAAGAACAAAAATTAAGAATGTTGATGTGCTAGCACGCGTTTCTGCCATAAATTATCGGCCCAATAAAAACTATCTGATGGGCTACGGCTCGTAGAGCCCATGAAGCGAAGTCAGAAAACTGCATTGTATACCTTTGAGCCATCCTATCAACTGTGAAACCATCCACTCTCACATTCATCATGTGCACACAGAAAGATATTAATAGTTTTTGCTAAGAACGTGTTTGAATCTTTACGAATTAGCTGCATATTAGAGTAAGTGAGAAGAAAATTCTAAAGACAATATAGTTTCACCATACCCACTAAAATATCACCACCGCAATTTATTTTCAAACTGCTATTTCATGGTCGTCTGATTTTGTTACTAATTAACTGCATATTAACTGTATGATCTTGAATCTTTTATGTTTATTACCACCATTTCTTACATTGTACTATATCATCACGAATATTATTGTTTTATTTGTCTCAAAACTTTTAAATATAATATTCTTACTGTTTGCAGTACATCTTCAGGAAAAAAAGTAGTACATCTATAAAATGATAACATGTATATCATACTTTTTTTTATATATATATATTTGCGTGTGTGTGTGTGTTTGATTATTTGAACAAAAACAATTGATCGATAGACATCTTGAACCACATGGCAAACAAGGGGAACCACAAGATGATGACGACGTGAGAAGAACTACATCAATTTGGTTATGCTCAAACTGAACTAGAAGTCATTTTGCTTGTTAGGGGCATAACTATAATATCTCTCGTTATCCTGACATGAACTTGATTGGCTTTTCACTTTTCATTTCCTTTCATTTTTGTTTCTTACTTATTCACACGCGTTACCCTAAAATCCTTTTTGAGTTCCATATTGAACAGTTGTCAATAGTGAAATATTCTCCTGATGTTATGTCTTTTTCAACTAAAATATTGACACATGCATTTTTTCCCTTAGAGCATGATTAAAGGAGGGTTTTTAGCGGAGGGGGAGGGTTATTAACGAAATTTAAGAACCGGTTCTTAATTTTTTATTTGTTAAAGTTAAGAACCAGTTCTTAAATTATGCTAAGAACCCTGCTAAAAACTCTCCTTTAATCATGGTCTTAAACTGCTTCACTGTTTTCAAAAGTCGTAGTTCTATTTCTATGTATTTTGTTGGTCAAAGTTTCTGACCAATAGTTGAATTAGTTTTTCGTTGAGAAGAAGTAACTTCTTAAATGTTTGTATAAGGTTAGTTTTGTTGGGGTTGGTGTTGTAAGTATGTGGTAAAGGAACTCTTTGCTTGGTCATGCGTTTTGGGTCAGGGGTTTGTGTTAGGTTCGGGATGTATTATCCTTCTCCTATATTTATAAGATCATGCAGTTGTCCAAAAAAATGTTGAAAGGTTCTTTAACAAAAAGTTTTAAAAAAAATGTTAGTAGTAAAAAATCTTAGATAAATCATTAAAGGCTATTTTTAACCTAGTGAGTAGTGGCTGTTCTTTTAAGCCAACATAAGTCAAAGTTCACACTTCATACTTCATACTTCATATTTCATGCAGTAAAAGGGAGGTAGGATCGTAAAATTACTACTCTGTACCACAATAATAATTTTTAAAGTTTCTGCAAATTTATTAAAAAATTACAAATTTAATTTAATTTTTTTCGTTTGACTAAAAACAATAATAATTATAACTAATTTAATCAACAAAAAATTATACTGTGAAATATAAATTATCAAAAATATTAAATTACATTTATTTTTCACATAAAATTTTTAAAATATCACAAAATAAAATAAAATAATTTTTTTAAAACACAACTTAAAATGTTTTAGGATTATTATTCATGTTTTCGAGTTACTATCGACACTATAATAAATGTGGAAGGGAATTGGAGACTTTGCTGTCAAATACTATATAAAATACGAAACAGTAAATTGTAGAAGTAGCTGAATGAAGCAGGCCTAAGCTACACAGACTACATAATGTGTTACAAAGCTTTTACGTATAAAAATGTCAGCTTTTTCACTTACTGTATTTTCTTTTAGTCATCACTGCCTTTTGTCTCCCCTTTTAATCTCTTATTATTTTATTTTTTTACATATCATAGTACAATTATTTGCTAATATAAAACAATAAAATTAGCAATGTAAACTATACAATATACTTCTAAAAAAAATTAAAGAAGCACAGTGATATTACAAAAAATTACAATGACCACACGAGACCTCTAAAGATAAAGTCACACGGCAAATTTTTCTTTACAGTTATGATATTGATATTGACTCCACTACCGATTTGACTCCATATACGTGTCTCATAATTTAACTCGTTTGATTATTTCTTTAAATATCGAATAGTGATGTAAAAGCCTCGAACATGTGAGCACGCCATAGAATTAAATGTCAGATGTATTAGCTCCACCGTTTGATCTAAACTACATGTATTTACTCATATTTAATTATTTATGAGTGGAAAGCAAAAAGTAGAACTCGAATTTATTTAAGCTTTACATTGTGATTACAAAAAGCAAAAAAACTGCGTTAATTCTGTAACTTTTATTGAATTATAAACTCTTTTTCAATGCATCGTAGTTTTCATTGAATGCTTCTGATATTCTGAAAATTAAAATGTTAAAAACAGAAGTTGTGTTACCATTTTAGTCAGAAGTATCTCCAAAAGACATTTTATAGTTTTAAATATGAATTTTTTTTTGTTATTCAAAATTTCAAATTTTAATATTTAAATTGTGAAAATTTAATATTAGAGTATCACTACTCAAAATTTCAAATTTAAAGTTTCATACTTTTTATTTGCATTTTAATATTTACAATTACATATTACATTTATAATTTTTAAATATTTTGTAGTTTATTTTTTTAATCTTTAAAATTTTTATATCTCATAAATATTTTAAATATTCTTTTTATAAATTTAAATTTACACATAAAATTAAAAAACCTTTAAAATAATGATTTTATAAAATAATGTGGTATTTATTTGTAATTTAATATCTAGTCATATATTTCTATGTAATATTTTAATGAAGAATTTTATTAATTGATATTTACTATAATATTTTTATATATGTTATTTATTTATAAAGTTGTATGAATTTAAATTAATCATAATAAATAGAATAATTCTAGTATAAAATATAAATATTTTAAAGTTCAGTTTGATATTTTGTTTTTGGAGAAAATTAACATTAAATTTTATGAAGTTTTAAATTTTTTTAAATAGAATGTATTTTTGGAATTGGTCTAAGTTTCTTCATTTTCCTTAGTAATATTATCACAAAAATGCACCAATAATTCCGTACGATTTTAAGAACTTTGGTAAGAGTGGCAAGGACGGCTGTGATTCACATTTCGATTATCTTCTTTAGTATCATTTCTCTTTTTCGATAATTCTAACATTATACCATGTTTAAAAATGCGTGCGCCTAGCCGCATAGACGGCCGCCTAAGCGTGACTCGGAACTTGATCGTGGCGAGGAGGTACAATTCAGTGACTTAAATCGGTGGACCGAGTAATGTTCGTGCTGTCCGAGTTGTCTGCGTAAATTTGAAACAATGGCCACCTAATTGACTTGATCAATGAGTTCAAAAAAAAAAAAAAATTATAATCAACAATTAACAGTTGCCCATTAAACCCAATAACTAAATGCTGAACTCGATAAAACTCATAAATACCTTACCTTAATATTTCTTTGGCCCAAAACTAACTTACATTCATATAAATCTGATAATTTTTTTTTATGAAACAAAGCCTACAAAAGTTACGATTGAATTGAAAGTTATTTTGGTGGTTTTTCAATCAGATGTGTGTCCTTTTATAAAAGTTATATAAACACATATTAATACTTTTATTATCTTGTTTGTTACCTAAACATATTATAAATATATTAAATTATATTAAAATTAGTTTTTATGTACTTCTTGATTACTCCCTGATTTTTTGGTAATTCGATAGGCATAAACTAACATAGCATTATACTACTACTAGAACTATTTTTTAAGTTAATTAACTCCACCCTTATATTTTTTTTTTATAAGGAGACCGAATGAATTCCTATCGGATTATTATTATAGCTCTTTCTAATGCGAGTTTGATATTACTCATTGATGTTAAATTGTTATAGAAGTTTGTTGGAGTGAAGTATTAAAAACATTTTCTATGTATGTGGCAGAAAATATCTTGACTTTGTTGCAAAATTATTTGCATGACACACCAAATTTTTAGCTTTTAAATCCCCACACAATCCATATGAATCACATTTTACTAAATGCTAACGATTTATCAAAAATTATTGGTTCTGGTTAGAAACACCCAAAACATCATAATAACAACATATTAGAGCTAACAAAATTTACGGACGATTTTTTTTTTGTTGTCTAACACAAAGTTAGAAGATATCATTATAATCTTATCATAATAACTGTATCTAATCTAAAGACTTGTCACAAAAAAAAAAAAAGTATCTAAAGACAAATATACGTTTTAGAAACGGTGATTTTCAAAACCGATTTTGAAAATAACAAAGTTACAGCAAATCTCAAACAATTACTCCACCATTCCGTGGTTTCATCAGTAACAGTTATTGACTTGCCTTTGACCTAAAGACAACATAATCAATTGCTAATACAAACTCTTAAAACAATTAATCCAGCATTAACAGACCAATAAAGTTGTAATTTTAAAAAATAATTAAATTATCAGTGAGTGACCGTCTATTTAAACACTCTTTCCATGCATACCATTTCATATCTTTTCATAACTCTCAATACTTCTCTTTGCTCTCTCTCACACACATACACTTTCTCTCTTCTTTCATTTCTCAAGCCTGAGATGTCTCCAGAAGCTTACGTTCTGTTCTTTAACTCTCTCAACCTGGTCACCTTCGAAACCTTTGCTTGGCTTTCTCTCTTCATAGCCACAGTTGCTTTCTTTCTCTCACCAGGTGGCCTCGCATGGGCCTGCACAAGGTCGTCCAAGACTCGTGTGTCGATTCCAGGTCCCTCTGGTTCTCTTACCGTCTTCTCCGGCTACAACCCTCACCGTGTTCTCGCCGCTCTTGCTCAACGCTTTAAGGCCTCTCCTCTGATGGCGTTCTCCGTTGGGTTCTCACGTTTTGTGATCTCCAGTGAACCAGAGACGGCTAAAGAGATTTTAAACAGCTCTGCTTTCGCTGACCGGCCTGTTAAGGAGTCAGCTTACGAGCTTCTCTTTCACCGTGCCATGGGGTTCGCACCGTATGGTGAGTACTGGAGGAACCTGAGGAGAATCGCTTCAACTCATCTTTTCAGTCCGAGAAGAATCGCGGGCTTTGAAGGTGTTAGGGTTGGAATCGGTATGAAGATGGTGAAGAAGATTAAGAGTGTTGCTATGTCTTCTTCTTCAGCTGGTGGTGAAGTTGAAGTGAAGAAGGTGATTCACTTTGGTTCGTTGAATAATGTAATGACGACTGTTTTTGGTGAAAGCTACGACTTTGATGAAGTTAATGGTGATGGATGTTTGCTGGAGAGGCTGGTGAGTGAAGGTTATGAGTTGCTTGGGATATTTAACTGGAGTGATCACTTTGGTGTTCTTCGTTGGTTCGACTTCCAAGGAGTGAGGAAGAGGTGTAGAGCTTTGGTCTCTGAAGTCAACACTTTTGTCGGTAGCATAATTGAGAAGCACAAAATGAAGACGAGCAACAATCTCTATGGAGAGGAAAATGACTTCGTTGATGTCTTGCTTGGCTTGCAAAAGGATGAAAAGTTGTCTGATTCCGACATGATTGCTGTTCTTTGGGTAAGCTCTTTTACTACTACTCCGTCCGTTTCACAAAGAATGTCGTTGTAGAGAAATTTTTTCGTTACAAAATAAGTGTCTTTTTCGGATTTCAATACAAAATTTATTAAATTTATTTTTTAATTTAATTTTCTATTGGTTGAAATATGGTTAGATGTATGGATAATGATGTTTTTATATAGGAAATATGAAAAAATAAATGTTTTCTTAATTTTTGTGTCCAAATCTAAAATGACACTTGAAACAGATAGAGTATTTGTTTTTATGATAAGTTTTAAATTTTTACTGTGTTTTTAATATTATGTGTTATCAAATTTTTTCTACTTTTTGATGTGGGTTTTTGATTTATTTTTAGGAAATGATATTTAGAGGGACAGATACAGTTGCGATTCTAGTGGAATGGGTACTTGCAAGAATGGTATTGCATCAAGACATTCAAGCAAAACTCTTTAAAGAGATAGCTTCCGTTACAAGTAACAACACTAGATCCTTGTCTGATTCCGACATCTCAAAACTTCCGTACCTACAAGCTATTGTCAAAGAAACCCTGAGGCTCCACCCTCCTGGCCCCCTCCTCTCGTGGGCCCGTCTCGCTATCCACGATGTCCACGTCGGTCCCAACCTTGTCCCGGCAGGAACCATAGCTATGGTCAACATGTGGTCCATCACACACGACGCCAAAATCTGGACTGACCCTGAAGAGTATAAGCCCGAGAGGTTTATTGAAGGTGAGGATGTAAGCATCATGGGTTCGGATCTTAGGTTGGCTCCGTTTGGTTCGGGTCGTCGGGTTTGCCCGGGTAAGGCAATGGGTCTAGCCACTATTCATCTCTGGGTTGCTCAGTTGATTCAGAATTTCGAATGGGTTAAGGGTTCTTGTGATGTTGACCTCGCTGAGGTTCTCAAGCTGTCTATGGAGATGAAGAAGCCGTTGAAGTGCAAGGCTGTTCCAAGGAATGTTTGTTTTGGTTGATGGATCCGATTATCTGTTTATCGGGTCGGGTACTTGTTTAATAACTACTACGGGTAGTCTCTTTTAATAATTAATAATTATGGTTTGCGTCGGAAGTTAGGGTTTTGTCGAACTTCTCTAGGGTTTTGGTGTCAAGTTTTTAACTTTGCTTTTGTGTTTGCTTCGTGTAACGTATCGTATCCTATCCCGTTGTCGGCTTTGGTTTAGTGGCTATTCAATAATATCAAATCTATAAAATTGATTAGCTAAGTTTATGCAATATAGGAGTATATGTTATCGTACTATTTTCCAGCAAGATTACGTACAATTATATTCTAATTATGTTCCCTCTCGTACTGTAAATTAATCGGTTATGCCTAATAATTTAGTTATTAATTTATATCTTGTGGGTAATGGGGGACTGAAAACCTTTTTTTTTATATAACCGTCAGAATCCTAATGTGTTTTTTAAACCCAAAAACTAATCTCACTAGTCTTTGTATTCGGATACGCGTTATCTTATTGTTAAAGACACAACTAAGTGACCAGTGCGAATCAAACCCATATAGCAGTAGTTTCAGTCGGAACCTTTTTACCATTTGGACCAACATGTCCTGGTTAGAGGATTGAAAACCTGGATGTCATCTTATCCATATGCAACGAGTTACAGTATTTGATTAAGCTATTGGAATATTTAAACTAACACATTCATCAACTTTGAATCTGGCTCATCGGAGTTAATGAGCTTACTCGCACTTTGGTAATCCGAGAGAATATGTAAATGTGAATTTTCTTTTCCTGGTCTAGTACAGTACTAGTTATGTAGCTTTTAGGTCAAATTTCAATGGGAACATTAAAATATAGTGATAAGATCCTTCCTTCATATACATGAGTCATATGAAAAGGTTGAGTTTTGCTAGAAAGGAAACCGAGTAATTAAATGATCATGTGTTAGCAGCATGTTGATCAGGATGATCCAGATTTCTAACATGTGAGTAAATTATTGGACACTAGGTTATTCAATGATTGTAGATCAATGAGCAACTGATTTTCTCTTCTTACACATGCAGATCCATCATTACGACATGATCAAAAGTTCCAACTGGAAAGGCGGGAAAAACTAAAAACACACACCATACATCTATTGTAAATTTGTGAAACTCAGTGTGTGATTGGTGACAAGAAGCTTAAGAGAGCCTCCAAAGATAGTATTATGAAAAGTTTTTTAACATTTAAAGAAAAAGAAAAAGAAATGAAATTATGATAGAGATAAACAAAAGTTCTTAGTTATGAGTTTTTAAGAAACTATGAAATACTAAAAGAACATATGTCATTCAAATAAATGATTAACTTGTTTAAAAAAAAAAAACATAATTAAATAATTATAATACTAATATTTTTTTTAGAAAATAAATTTCCATGCTTTATAATCATTAGAGGGGTTCTAACTGATATAGAAAAAAGTAAAAATAATAGAATAAAAATATAATAAAGAAAAAGAAAAAATGAAAACTATCGCAACACATGTTCTCTCTACATAAACAAGACCATATCTTCAGCAGGACACCAAAACATCAAATATAATGTAATTTTATCTCTAACAAAACAACAAAATTGATATAATTTCACCAAAATTTGGTGTAATGTAACAACAAAGCAAAAAGTACCCGAGAAAACTTTTTTTTTTTGACTAAACAACCGAGGAAACGTTGAGAGCATACTTTACTCTGGAGAAGATTTTAAGATAGTTTGAGCTTCTCCGACATCTTTCCCAACTCTTCAGTAAGCTTTAGCAATCAATTTTTTAAAAAAGAACGTCAGCGTATACACCAATGGATAAGAAGAAATTATTTAAGAGACAACATATAAACTACAGGACTTTCACTAGCATATCACACTGCCTTTCCAAAAACCTAGCTAGAGCCCAATCATAACGTTTTTTTCCTAGAGAAAAAGGACTTAAATTATATGCTTCATAGAAGGACTGGTGACAGGTGAAACAAGTGTGAAGAAGGAACATCGACTTTACATGGGAAAAACATCGAGTTTACTAGTAAACTTTACGTCTTTTACAACGAAATATTACGAGGATATTATGATGAATAGTTTCCTCATTGGTTAAAAGACGAGTTTACGACGAAAAACTCTGTTTCACCTTTACGATGGAAAGGATTCGTCATAAAGTTTACAAGCACTTTACTAAGACGAAAGTTTGTCTATTACGACCAAAGATTCACAATGATTTATTCGTCGTAAATAACCTTTTACGACGAAATAACAATAATTTCAATGGTTGTAATGTTTATGTTTTCTTGTAGTGACATGTCTACAAAGGAACGGTAACAGAAAAGTACTACGATCATATATAGGAAAAAAACGCAAGATTTATTGATTTCAACAAGCTGTACTGCATCACAAAGAACTTGAGCAGAAGCCATAGTTGAATGTAGGATACTGAAATTCCAGAATTTCATTTTCATATAGAAAATATCAAAATAGCATGTAAATATTAACTGAGGAATATACAAATAACAACTGTGATTTCTCAAAAAATAATACTCCTTCCGTTTCATATTACTTATCATTCTAGGTTTATGCACACATATTAAGAAAATATATGATTTTGTATATTTCCAAAATAAAAACACAATTACATATATATCTAACTATATTTCAACCAATAAAAAAAAATGGAAAATCTTATTAATGACTTTTGCATTGAAATTCTAAAACGACATTTATTTTGAAACGAAATTTTTTTTCTACAATGACAAGTAATATAAATTGGAGGGATTACTATTTATCTTAACTTTGAATTCGTATTCTCTTTCACATCGACTATATATCAAACGATTAGACGTTGGATGTTAGGACTCCGTCACGTATAACCCCTTAACTTTTCTTCTTCTTTTTTTTTTGAATAAAACCTTAACTTTTCTTCAACGCTGTTGTTTTTGTTGTTCTTGTGAATTGTCACATTATTAACAAGAAATTCAAAGTTCAAAGGTACAAATAAAGTAAACTTAAAATATGCTAAAATGACGTAGAAACCCAACGAAACAGAAATTTAACAATCATAATTCGACATATTCTTTTACCAAAAATAACAATTTCGACATAATCCTATCCTTGTTTTCTTTCTCAAAGAATATTGTTTGTTCGATAGGAACTCAACACCATTTAAAGTTCGCATTAAAGTTAATACTTATCAACATACAATGTTTAATGTATGTGGATTAGATAGAATTTATGACTCTTTTGTATTAATATACTACTATCTCAGCGTCCTCTTTTTCGTTCATTAATCTCCCGTCGCTGATTAACTATTCATATTCCTTAATTTTTTCTTTATCAATGTGAAGTACTCCTAAATTAAAACATACTCGAAGAATAAGATACATATGGGGAAAAGTGGAAAACCCATCGGTAAAATAAGAGGATCATGGTTTGCCTAGGGGTGGACATTTTATCTGATATCCAAATCCGATCTGAAAAATCCGAATTGAAATTCAAACCAAAGTAGCAACATACATAAACGAGTATTAAATTAAAAAAATTGGATATCCAAACCGAACGGATAATATCCAAATTCGAATGGATATCCTAAGATATCCGAACATATATACACTAAACTCTATATTTCTAGTTTACTTCTTTTATTTTATTCAAAATATTTATATTGATGTTATACATGATTCAAAATCATACTCCCTCCGTTTCACAAAGAGTGTCGTTTTAGAAAAAAAATTTTGTTACAAAATAAGTGTCGTTTTAGGATTTCAATGCATAATTTATTGATTTTATTTTCTAGTTTAATTTTTTATTGGTTGAAATATGATTAGGTGTATGGGTAATGATGTTTTTCTATAGAAAATATGCAAAATTAAATATTTTCTTAATCTGTGTGCAAAAAGCTAAAACGACACTTATTATGAAACAAAGGGAGTATAATATATATGGTTGTGGAGAAAATGATTTGATATTCAATTAAAATGCATGTTAACCTTCTTGTTTCATGCATTAACAAATGTTATATTCAAATTGTCAAAACAACAACTAAATTAATGTTTTTTTATTTTCACAATTTTATTTCCAAACCTATTAATTGTTCAATCTATTTAAAAAAATTAAAAGTCAGTTAATTAAATTGTAAAATCTTAAGTATAAAAAATTTGAATAATGAAGATTTTTTTTTTCAAAATCTAAAAGATTTGAACTTGATCTGAAATAACTGAACCCAACTTTAATATCTCAACTCGATTCAATATGTAAAAATATCCGAATGGGTTCTAGACTTTTATACCGAAATATCCGAAAATCCAAAATACCGACCCAAATTTAAACGGATATCCAAACGTCCATGCCTAGTTTGACCGTATTGTTGTAATAAATCTGCACATGATTATTATGCTAATATAGCATAGTGTGATTGTTTTTATATGATAGATGCGTTTTATGTTTTGTGCTAACATATATGAATAAGTCCAGAAAATGGTGATTCATCCATTTTATGTTAATTTGGATATTCTTTTCATGTTGTGACAAAAAAAGATATTCTTTTCATGTGATTAGTAATCTGTCTACGTAATCACATTATATATAAACTAAAATATCTAGATTAAATTATCATAGAGATATAGATAAATGAATTTGGAATATTAGGAGCGGTGGCATATCTTTATTATCTTTCATATCATTGAAAGATTGAAGTTTAAGACTATTTGTTGGCCTTCAACTAAGGATTAATAAGCCCTATAAATTTATAATATAAGAGGGTAGCTAGGATTTTTATGCTTTTTGAAAAGAAAAAACATTTACCTTTATGATAAATAAAAGCGATATACTGTAATCAGTTCAAGATGTTTGGACATGATTGTTTCAGCTGTATTGTATTTCAATTCAATGATAGCGTTGTTTAGAAGTCATCAATGGTTCACAAAAACTTATATTTCAAAATTTTATTAATGAATATATATTTTACGTAGACGTTAACATGTTATAACTTACATGTATAAATATAATTAACAGCGAATATCGGAGATGAAAACATTTCTGATTGAAAGTGCTAAACATCTGAAGAAAAACATATAAAACGATATATACTTATTAACATCGAATATATAAAACTTTACACACTAGTCCAAAATTAGTGCAAGTTGATGTTCTTCCCATCTTTTTCTTTCTTTAAAGTTTTCATATTCCATTGAATCGATTATTCGACTCCTTCATTATAGATATGACTGACTTACCACCAAATGGTTTGGACCCAAAGAATCAATTTTAGACACATAAATTAAAAATGATAATTATGCGGTTGCAATATATATGCTTTTAGAAGATTCACAAGTTATTAAATCGTTGGATGCTTGCTTAATCAAAATTTAGGAAATTTCTATAATACAACTTTCACAATGATGGTTCTCCCCTCATATACTAACCACACTTATTTGGTTTGTTATAATTTAGTTTATTAGGTGTTTTTCTGCATCATGTACAATAACAAATTTTTAAATTTTAAATTATATTTAAAACTAAAAAATTGATAATATTTTTAAAATCATTTTTATACTACTATTTTAATATACATTTTGGTTTAGTTAAACATAAAACTAAGAGAAAATAAACAATTTGCTTTATTTTAAATTATATTTAAGAATTGATATGTATATATTTAAAAATATAATTTTAGATAGATTTTCATATATTTCTTTTGGTTAAGATATATTAAATCAACTTGTATAAGATTAAAAATAATATAAATTTTTATAATTATAAAAAATAATATAATTTCTAAAATTTGTAAGTATAAAAAATATTCTTATATTTCATAATAAGTGTCATTTAGCATTTTTTCTTGTTACACAAAAAATATCACTTTACAATTCCAATGCAAATTATACTTACTTTCAACTTGAAATTAATTGTAAATTGCATGAATTTTATAAATAATTTTATTTATCTCAAATACTATTGGTCAAATAGATGTAATTAATAACAACTTAAAATATTTCAATCACTTTTTTACTCTAAGTGAAAAATGTCAAAGTGACACATTGAAATGGAGGGACTAGTATTGTGATTAAAAATTTACATTTTTTTTAAAGAATTGTACAAAATTTTGAAAATCTTCTTTAGTAATAAAAATGGCATGAGTATTAAATAGACTTAAATAATATTTCAAAATTTATAAAATATTTCTATATTATTATTATTATATTTTTAGTGTCATGTTTAATATATTTCTTTTAATGATGATGTATAAGTTATTGTCATATATTAAAAGGTTTTCCAAAAATAAAAAAATAATATTTAATGTAATTGTCCATGTCATATTTAACCATAAACCATATCATAATTTTTAGTATGCCATGTTATATTTTTTTTAATAATGTATAAGTGATTTGTTATACACTGCTTTGCTTAGAAGTCATCATATTTTGAGACTTTAACTTATTTCAATATGACTGGATGTTCAGGATATACATTAATAATTCAAATGCTCACCTAGAAAGCATTCTAATTTACCTAGGTGAATCTGCCAAAAACCAATTACCTTATATAAGGGTATCTGATAAATGAAAGATTTTTTTTTTATAATACTTGAAATTGTATTCACTTTCACTATCCAGTTTTCCAAATCGTCATCTACACCAATATCATGATATAAAATAGGAAAATTCCTGGGCTATGAATCATTAGCCCTCTTGGATTATCTCTGCCTCTCATTGGGCAAGAGAATTGGATCCTCTGTCTTAGGGTTGTAGACACTAATGAGATCATTAATTATTCATACTTTTGTTGATCTTCAAGTGGCTTAATTAATGATTACGATTCTTTTTGTAAAGCCGAATTTAGATGCTTTTGTTAAAGGCAAATATTCACTTGCAACTTATAACAATCGTTTTTAAACATTTTAAAATACATTAAAGCCCAAAAAGGCTATGTATTTTCTGCGCCACTCATTAATAGCACTCGCATGAATTAAAAGAAGTGTATATAATCTATACATGTATATCGGTCATCACAGTATGTAAATCCTTAATCGATCATTGCCAAATATGGTCGGAAATGACTTCAAGGTATGCTAAATTTTGTTAGGTCCTAACCCAATGGGTAATTAGTTAATTCAGCTGGTATAATCTTTTGAGGCCTGTTGCCATAGGTCTAGTGTTCGATCCTTCATGCACATCTTATGTCTTTTTTTGCTTATATCTCTTTATATTGTCATAAGTAAACAGCGTGACTTTTTTTTTTGCATTCGTCTCTCTCTTTCTTTTAGTTCCATAATTATGTTGATAAGTTTTGAGAAATTCTCTTAGATAGCTCATTTTAGTTTGTTTGTCACAAAAATAGTTTTTAAAGAAGAAAATGACCAAAATATTTTTTTTAGAAGTTAAAAAATGCATTTATATGCATTTATACCTATAGGGTTAACTAATTTGGACTTTAAGATTTAGAGTTAAGGGGTAGGTTTGGGGTTAGAGTTTCAAATTTGAAAAAAAAAATCAAAATTTCAAAAAAAAAGTCTATTTTGGTCATTTTATTTTTTGAAGTTTATTTTTGTGACAAAAACTTAAAAATGACTATTTAAGAGAATTGACCATAAGTTTATGATGAAATTTAAAAATTAGGAAAAACTATTTGATTGCGAATTTTTGAATATTTGTTGCTTTCTCATAAACACTTATATAAAGGGGTCATTTTTTTTTTTTTGATTTTAGTCTAATAAATTTCATATCTGGCTCTTGTTTTTAATTAACATAATATATTTGTAATATTTGTTTTCTTAAATTGACTAAGTCATGATTTTAATGTGTTAAACCATCTATTGTATAGTCAATATTCTATATCATATAAACAAATTCAACCTACATATTTAATTAGAGATTTGTATAAAAAAATAATATGAAACGGAGGAATATTTGATTTTTAATGAAAGATTGAAAGTTTAGACCACTATAGAACATCACTTAAAACATAAGATTTAAGTTTTTTTTTAACTAAAAAATTTCACCCAAACATTTTAAAATCACTTGAAAATTTTAAAACTCAACGACTAAAAATATTTTCAATAACAGTAGATTTCAAAGTACATTACAAAATGTCAAATTCAATAATAATTAATTTAAAATGTGTTTTAAAAAAAAATGTATTTGAATAACAGTAAATTTTTCATTTTAATAAAAGTCACCTAAAACTCTGAGTTGAATATACCTCTCATAATTCTTCCTTGACGATGCAAGTTCTTCATTCGTATTACTACAACTTTAAAGTGTTTTTGAAAATTACATACGTACTTTTATAATTTGAGAAGTTCCATTTTTCAATCAATATATCATTTTCTACTAATGTATATAATGTAATTTTCTATGACATTAATGGGCTTCTTTTTTAAAGACAGACTAGATTTAGAAGCGATCCACTTAAACATCGTCAATCAATGGGCTAATTTATTACGGGTAAGACCCAATCCACTTTGCAATTACTAAAACGGAAACAAAATGAAAGATGCGTTAAATAGATAAATTATCTCATATTGACATATACTCCATAATTACATTTATAGAAAATAACAGGTTATTTAAACATTAAAAATAAGAATAGATCATTATTCTATTTTATAAAAATCTAAAATATTATAGATCAATGTCATTTATCTCGCATATATTACAAAACTTTATGATGACCATTTTATTAGTACAATATAAAAATCATTAAAAATATTATTTTGTGATGTAGTGTAGATCCTAATTTAGCGATGGTTAATTTCAAAACTGTTAATATTAAATTGTTGTTGACAAGTCGTATTTTGACGCGTTTTCTTGTTTTAAGTGACAATCATCTGAATATATATATATATATATAGTTAAGTTAAATGAATTTTCAATCTAAAATCAATTGATGATAAATTAATTTATTTAAGTATTATTTTTGATCATTTCCAATTACCAGTAGGAGAATAGTCTCTAATATACTTTTTTCGAGATGATGACTTATGAATGTCAATTTCAATGTACTCGGCTAAAGATTGATGGATCAACTTTTGATCGGATCGATGTGGATCAAATTAGACTATTTGGATCAGACTTTAATAATATATTAAATTAGATAAACTTTTAATCTAAACTAACTGGTGATAAGTAGATTGATTCACCTATTTAATATATTATTTATGATTCTTTCTAATTACCGATTTGGAAGATTAATCTCTAATGTATAATTTAAGGATATCTTAACTACCCAAAATAATAGATTTTGTTGTTTCAATTTTTTTAAAAAGGGCAACATACATGGCTACGACACAAGAACAATTTTTTTTATTCCCTATAGTGCTACGACCAATAATTATATATAAACTATGCATTAATGAAAGAGGGGTGGGGGTGGTAAAGGATGTTACAAATCAGGATGTTACATTATTGTTGAGGACCCAAAACATTTTAAAAAGAAAATTTGTAAATTTTCATTTTCAAAATTTAGGAGTTTATATCTATATAAAAAAATATTTGAAATTTTGGAAACTAATTTTTTTTTAATTAGTTTATGCCCAAATTCGTCTCTGACCAGAATAAACAAATGACTAAATAAAAAAGGTAAAAAAGTAGCTTAGCATTTGATTTTTTTCTTTTTATCATGGTTATGTTTTCGCATTTATAAGAAAGAGAATCAAAACGATACATGTATTCCTTCGCACGAGAGTCTATTTTTACATTAGCAATTTTTAGATAGAATTAAACAAAACAAAAGGAAAAGAACAATTAATATATCATTTGGGAGATGTTGAAAAAAGAATAAAATATTTGATAGATATCGGTTAACACCTCACACAATTTTGGAAGCTCTGATAGGTTGTAGACATACATCGGAGATCGATCGTCTTATATATCGACCAACAACATGATCACTAGATTACAATCATCACTGGGTGTAGATATATTTTTCACAAACTGAATTAGAAACTAATAACATTTTAACTATATTAGCAACTAAATCTCAACACATGTAGTTGGAAAGAATCATAATTAATATATAAAATAGATAGAAGAATCTATTTATTACTAATTATTTTTAAATTAAAAGTCTGTCTAGTCTAATATATTATTATAACCAGATTCAAACAGTTTATTTCAATCCACATCAATTAAACCCAAAATTGACTCATAAATTATTATTCGAACATTTTATGATTGATTTTTAAAGAATCATCGTTTTGAATGAACATATTAGAAACTAAAGCTCTCACATTAATAGTTGAAAAAGATACTAAATAATATATAAAATAAATGTGAATCTAATTATCACAAATTAATTTTACTTTAGAAGTTCATGTAGCTTAACAAAGTAATCGTATGCAGAATTACATATTAACATTCTTTAACACACAAACATTACTTTTGAAAATAAACTGATATTCATGTCCGTCTGGCACAATCACCAAGTAGGAAAATAAATTAGTAATTTGGTTCATCTCCGACCAAGCATCTTAATAGAAAAATGAAAAGTAACATAAAAAAGTAGGAAAAAGAGAATTCATAGTTTCTTTGAACAAAGTCTGAATGAACAGTATTAAAATCTATGTGGACACATGTCGTGATGTTAGTGTTTTTTTCTGTAAAACATTAAAACTGAGCTAAATAATGTAATCAGGTTAGAAATAATTTTTAATATTGTTGAAAACTTTAGGCGGGATTCTAAACCGTTAGACATGCCCTTATGAACCTAAATTTGTAGCACACTAGTTATGGCCTTCAATAAATGTGTGCATAGACACACTTTAAAGAAGAGACATGATTGACCCACTAGAATAAATTTAAAAACCTTTCTAGAAAAATAGCCATATTATGGTCACTATCAAGTATCAAGTCATAGCTGGAGTAAATTTAAGCGTGGGGAAGGAAAATATCATAGCACCATTATCTCACAACCCCAAATTTAGAGTTCTTATTTTTTTTATTTTTTTATTTTTTTGTCTGTTTTTTTTTTAAAAAGAACCAATTACGGACCGCCACGTGTTAGTAGGATCCGCAAACAATACAAAAAACAAAGAGAGATAATCTCTTATTAAGAACCCTTTTTGTGTTTTTGGTGAGTCCCACCTTCTAAGAGACTTAATTCTTAGAGAGATAATAGTAGTTTGGTTTCCATGATAATAATATTCGGTGTTACTACTAGTTTCTGATTTTGTCTGAAAATAGTGCAAGCTTTTACCCGTATGTTGCAAATATTATTAATTTTTCACCCAGTCAAAAAAATCTTAACAGAACTAGAAAAAAGACTACACGACACTGCAACTTTATTTTTGTCAATATATTACATGATTTTCTTTAACATATCATGTTGACATTATATCATGAAGTCGATAATTGAACCCTGTAAATCATATATTACTTTATCATCTCCAAGAAGGCATTAGAGTTTTTCTTCTCAATTCAATTTGGAAAGTGTTATGTGTCCCACAACTTGGGGGGAGATTGTCTGGTCTCATGTCAGGGAAGCAATGTGGTGTTGTGTCCATGTGCAAACAATTTTCTATCATTTCAATTTGTTACAATCATTGTACTTTATTTTTCCTTTTAATTTTTCAATTTGGTTTTCACTTTATTAGTATAATAAAACGTAATAAATCATAGCAACATAATTGGTTATTCAGTTATCTAGGAATATAACTAGCTAAACACTTCAAATTCACCGGTTTAGTACAGC
Source organism: Sinapis alba (assembly GCA_012274485.2). NCBI lineage: Eukaryota > Viridiplantae > Streptophyta > Magnoliopsida > Brassicales > Brassicaceae > Sinapis > Sinapis alba. The sequence goes on along the minus strand of MU105721.1, from coordinate 424,584 downwards.
TATATCAAATATGTTGCTATATACTTCTTTTGTTTCAAAAATGTCTATGTTTTGGAGTTGTACGTATTAGAAAACATTTTGAATGTTGATTATAAATGCATTGTTTTTTTTTTACAATTAACTCTTTTCACAATTTTTAACTAATCAAAAACTAATAAATACAATATATTTTTTTCAAAATTTATATTTATCATTGTTATCTAATAAAAATGCATTAAAATAGAAAACTATATTTTTATAAAAATAATAGTTTATATAAAACATAAAGTATTTTGAAACAAAATATATTTTAGTGAAAACGGTGCCAAACTAGATGATATATGTTATGATATGCAAAATAATATCAAATTAGTGAAATTTATATTATTTTGTTTGTCGTGTATTCATTATCCCACACAGTTTTTTTAATACTGGATAATGAATGCATGACAAACATATATCATAACATGACAAAAGATAGAATTGTGATGGTACTAGTCTCCACTCTCCACCAGGCTCATTAGTCAGTGGCTCGTTCGTATTTGTTCCAAACATACACCTATATGTATATACATATAGTTTTGGAGTTTTTCAAAAAGCACACAGGAATACAAACGCGTCATGTAGATGAAAAATCAGAAAAGAAGAATTCTCGATAAGACTTCTTCAGATTGATTCTTTCGGTGTTTAGGGAGTTTCATGCAAGGTGATACTGATTACATTATGTCCTATAGTTAATGTAATATAAAAGATGCTAATCCAATCCTAAATTCTTTTAATCTGTGAGAATGCAAAAGAGCTCAAGCTTAGTACAATCAAGAGTTTAAAAATGGTAACAAATTATCAATATTCAATCAATAAGAACAAGAGAACCCATGGACACAGGAATTTAGTATAAGATGATTAAGATCCTATTTATAGTGCTCAAGCAACAATCAAACAAGTTCTAAAAATCTAAACACAAGCAATATATTAGTCCACTCTCATTGCATTAATCCCTATACTTAACAAGCATTAAACATCAAACCACTTTGATTTATTGCAAGTTAGTGTGCATGAATAACAAGTCCAATAATTTTCTAAGCATCCTTAACATAAATTCTCATTGGTTAAGCAAACAAAGAGAAATATAAAGTTGATTTAAACATTTTATCAAACACCTTCCGAACATAAAATCTAGATTTAGAGAGATCAATCATAAACTAGCATTAATAACACAAGATAAGCATAGAACATGAAGGATCTTATAACACTAAATACCATAAGTCATCACTAAATTCCCCAAATCACTCTAACCCATAAGTTCAAAAGGAATCTACTCACTAATCACCATGAAAAATCTTAAACCCCATAGAAATATTAAGACTAGTCATAGTTTGAAACAAGATAAACTCAATAATCTCAAAAAGATATATGAACTAGATTAATGATTCAAGGTCTCACTAAAAGACGATTTTATTAAGATAGAAAACAAGATATGATCTATGTTTTAGATCTAAAACTATTTATACAAACTTAAAACTTTAACCGAGTCAATTCGACAAACTCGGATCTGACCCAAAAGTAAATGGGTAAGTTTTTCAGGGTGTCGACCGCGGACGGGCTCGGTCCGCGGTCGAGCACATACAAATTGATCCCAGCTCTTTCCTCGGAATATGCAGACAGCTCTCATCCGCGGTCGGTGTCCACGGTTTGACCACTATCCATCCGATCTCTCTGCCCATATTTTAGGCATCTATTGTACGCGGTTCTTCCTTGCTCAAGTTGTTTGTCTGCTTCTTGATTGCGGATGGCTGCGGTCCGCAGTTTTTGTCCATAGTCGATCTTATTATTTGGATTTTGTTATGTTTGCTAGTCTAAATCTTCCAAACCTCAATTTGAGATTTTTCAATCCTGGAATACCACACATCTACATGTTGTGTACTAAAATTAGTTTTAAATACATACTTAATGATTGAAATGAGTAAAGAAATGATGACTAAAACATGTAAAATATCAAGACACCACAACATCCTCTTGAAGTTTAATACTTAGATCGGCATGTATGCCTCACTAGCTCCCCTAACTATAGGTTTTTAATGCATGTCAAGTAAATAAATCGTTTAAAAAAACAATACTTCGTTGTTAAAGACATATTAAAAATACATTGTTATTAGTTTATAGTAAATAAATGATTTGTATATATGACAAAATTACAAAAAAAAGTAAACCAATTGAATGTAAATCAACTTACAGAAAATTTTGTGAACAAATTGAACTTATAATCACTAATTCTTAGTGTCGACAGTAGAGAAATGTGAAACATAAATTATTTATCATCAATTTTACAATCAGTCGGGATCAATATCTAAAATTTTAACGAAAATTTTAAGCAAATAATAATAATGTGTACTTGATAAATGTTGTTGTAACCCTATTTTAGGCCTTGTTAATGTTAGTACATATAGTCAGTAGCGATCCTGAGGGGAAGCGGGATAAGCATTAGCTTCCGGCCTTTAAATATATCAACAAATTTTCGACCTTTAATTTTATTAAGTATTTTTTGTGTAGTGATTGAGTATTTGTCTTGACTTTTATACACCTAAGTTCAAATCTCCACAAAAGCAGCTCATTTTTTTTCTTCGTTTCGGGTCTTTCAAAACTCAAGACCGGCACTGCATATAGTTCTATTGTACGATCACGAACTATGACCGGCACTGCATATAGTTCTATTGTACGATCACGAACTATCCATATAGTGTTTGGTTAAAAGATTAATTATTATATTCAAGTTTTTGCTTTGATAATATGAGTAGATAGTTTTTTAATGTTGCATTCATGGCAAAGCATTATCAATATAAGAACAGATGAAAAGTTGGTTGAAAATTAAAGATAATGTAGTTTAACAAGTATTGTATAATTGATCCGAATTAACTTTTCTTACCATTAAAATATAATATATATGTTTTTTTAACAAAGTAACTTTTGATCTACTGGTTTATATGAATCTTTCAAAAGATTGAGAAATCAGACCCTGAATTCAAAATTATATGGGAGGAATTTTGAAGTGCTTTTCAAAGTTTGAAAAACGTATGAAACAAAAAAAATTGGTTAGTCAAAAACTGAAGTGTTTTCAATATATCTTAAAATTAAACCGTTAACATGTGCTTTTATTGTTTGTTTGTTTGTTTGTTTACCAAATAGAAGATGGGATACTAAAATAGTTAGTTTGTTTGTTTGTTTGTTTACCAAATCGAAGATGGAATAGTAAAATACAAGGGAGACATAGTAACCTAATTTGTTATTGGTGACTCTGGGTGTACTATTACACCTTATCAAATTTTACATTTTATGTATAAGGTGTATATTATTAAAATGCCAAAGATTCGTGTAAAGTGGGGCACATAAGATTAAGTGTTGATGCGTCATGTTGTGGGGCTTGCGATATACCATCATTTTGTAGCGTATGCTCCTGCCAAACACTATAAACATATAATAATAAAACTAAAATGCGGTTGGTGACACCTATTAAGACATATAACATTACTTATTGTGTATTCATTGAGAAGGATCAATCTTCAATCTACTGATTGATAAATAAAACTACATCTAGTTAAACCAAAAAACCATAATGAATCCATTCAATTAGCTTGTTTAATGGATCAATCCTTTTTGTCAGTGTTCATGAGTTCTATATAGTGGCTAATTTCTGGCGTATGAGCATCGTCAGAGACTCGGAGGGATGATTCTCTAATCCAAAAGTAAACAAAACACTTTAAAAAAAAAAATCAACTGCCCATGTACTTGTATATAAAAAAGTCATTTATCTAATTTTTATGATGTAAATACGTTTAAATTGTTAAAATATAGATGACCTCAACATTTTTTATTTTATTTTGTTAAGAGCATGAACATTAAGAACATTTTATATATTTTCTCATAAAAATAAAGAAACAAAAACCAAAAAGAAGAGAGAATAACCGTTTGTGCCCTGAAAATTTCTTGTGAATATGTGAGATTTTTTTTTTTAATTTAGTTTTCATTTTTAATGGCTAAAAAATAGTATATTTTTGTGTAGACAGAAAAAATTAGTATATTTTATGATCAATACTTTTTAATATCAAAATAGTTTAAACATATATATAATTATTTTGAGCTCAATTTTTTTTATTTTTTATTGGAAGATCTGAAAAATATAATTTTTGGTAGCATAATAGTTTTTAACTTTAATATTAACTAATACATTTAAAAAAAAAAAATTTCTTGAAAAAAATAGCACATCCTTATAAATAAAATATAATTTCAAATAATAATACAATGTAGTTATTAAATTTTTTTTAAAATACAATACAATATAAATAAATATTTTTTTTATTATATGTAAAATAAATTTAAAAGATATATTGTTAAAAATAAAATATGATATAAAACTAAAGACACACATGATAACATGGTGTAAATACAAAACTAAATGTTGTTTTTAGTGAAATAAGTTTTACAAGACAAATATTATGTTTACACATGTTATAAAAAAGTTTATATTAAGAAAATATGAAACGAAATAAATAAATTCAAACCTTAAATGTGTTAAATAAAAGTGAATGAAACACTCCTTTTATCATGTATATTACAAATTAAGTGGTTCCTTTATCTTTTAAGAAAAAGACAAAAAATAAATTATTTGTGGTTTCTCTATTTTTTCAATTCATTTGTAAAGTTTATGAATAATTGAAAATGGTGAAAGCTTTGCTTTGATATAAGAGTCACATTTTATTTTGTTTCTCATTCAAACTCTAAATATTTTTGTGATAATAATAGTCGTTTATAATTTATTTCTTTAATTTTCTTTGTTAGAAATATATATGAATTAAAGGTCAATACTAACATGATATCCAAAATTTTAAAGTTATTGTGATATGATTTATTTTATCCGACCTAATAGTTTTATGATTCATTTTGCTTTAATATTATTTGGATATTGGATATTCCAGATATCCGGTAAATATATAATTTGTTTCGTAAATTTTTTTAATGAAAACAATAATATTTTATTATATTAATAAAAAATATCATTTTTCAAAACTATAATAATTTAATAATAAATAAAATGATCGTAAAACTTGGATAGATAATAAAATAACTCTATTATATATATTATCAAAAATTGTGGAAAATAGTTATGCAATATTTTTAAACTTATATAAGTAAAAGATAATTGTAATACTTGTAAAACAAATTGCACAATATAGTACCAACTTGTATATGTGAAGAATTATAATTAATAAATATTATAAAAGTAAGTATTATTTTATTCTAACAATGCATATATATATATATATATATATACATATATATATATATATATATATGTGTTATTTTTTTCATTGCAGACAAATTGTATATCCATTTTTTAAAAATTAAAATTATGACTTAGTTCGTATTGAATGGATATTGTATATTAATATATGTTTATAGACATTCTATTTTTTTGTGCATTCCTATTTAAAATTGAATGGTTATTCCGGTCTAAAATTTCAAATGACTATGTCTACATGTACTTTTACCTTATTAATGTACTTTTAAATACTTTTGTAAGTCCACTACTTAGAAACAAATTCGAAAGATGGACATTAAAATTGTATCTGGATATTCGTTTAAAAGATACTGGATATTATTGCATTAACTATTTATTAATAGCTGGATATTATTTCAGTAAGCCTCATTTATCCATATACGGAGTATATATTTTTATTTCAAATAGATTTTATAAAAATAGGATATAAAAACGAAGTTATCCACATTACTTGCAAATTGACATGACATTAGAAGTGATTGGTCCATTTGTCATTTATGAACTGACAGTTGTTTGGTTACTCGTTTCGGAGTATTTTACTACTTATCATCTCGAAGTTTTACCAACGATATGCACGTGGAAACACAGAAGGTAAAATTTCTTTCTGCTGATTCTTCTTGCCTCCGAAGAGACCTTTTGTTAATTATTATAAGGCAGATTAGGATGCCCCTCGTTTGTATACAACCTACATATAATTCATATATTAAGAATGTATGTAGATGTGGCCTATGTGCTGAAAATGCAATTATATAATCATTGTTATTTGGTGCTTTGTACAATCTATCATTAACCTCATTTACTCAACCTTCTCCCTTACTCTCTGTAACAATCTTATCTTCCCTCTCTTTCCTGTTAAGTTTTATTCTAATTTCTTTTGGTTCTTGATTGACAAGTTTCATGTTTATGTTTATCTCTGCAATCTAGTTCTTGCTGTTTGGTTTGGTTGTGATCTATATTTATTTATTTATCTTTTATTGCTGTTTTCTGTAAATTTCAAATGCTGATTATTGGATTGGTAGTTAAGATGGATTGTTGAGAGTCAATCAAGATCTTATCTCTGTTTCTTTTCAGTAGAAATTGTATTTTTTTTTTCACTTCTACCAATCCAAATCTAATCTCTTTCCTCTATTCAAGTTGTATATTTTTATATCCCATTTGTTATTTACATGTAGAATTGCTGAACTGGTGAAAAAAGAAGAAGTAGTAATATGGCACTTACTTGGACTCATAAAGACAGAGGTGAAATTAGAGTTCATGAGGATTTGGAGGAACTAAGCATAGACTTGGTAGATTATATAGCTGAGAAATCAGAAGCCTCGATTAAAGAACATGGTGCTTTCTGCATTGTGTTATCAGGAGGCTCTCTCATCAACTTGATGGGGTAATTACAATTTACAAATCTTCACCAAAACGTTTTCAAGTCTGTTAAAATCACATCTTCATGAGTTTCCTTGACCGATCTCCTAATGTATTATTCAACAGAAAATTGGTCGAGACGCCTTACAACAAGATTGTAGATTGGGCTAAATGGTATGTTTTTTGGGCTGATGAACGTGTGGTAGGTAAGAACCATGACGATAGCAACTACAAGCTCGCCAAGGATAATCTCCTCTCTAAGGTCGGATTTTTTTTTTAATAACTTAATGGTTAGAAGAATCTTGACGCTATCTGCTTATCTTGAATGTTGACATTTTTGCCTCAATCCTTGCTTGTTTGAGAAGAAAACAATCGAATCACAATCTTGGTCAAGGCAGCTTTGTGTATTCCTCCCTCCGTTTCATATTACTTGTCGTTTTAGGTTTATACATACATAGTATGAAAACATATCATTTTATATATTTCTAAAATAAAAACATAATTATCTATACACCTAACCATATTTCAACCAATAGAAAAATAAAGTAGAAAATCTTATTAATGAATTTTGCATTAAAACTCTAAAACCACATTTATTTTGAAATGAAATTTTTTTCTTACAACAACAATAACAACAAGTAATATGAAAGACAGATGAAGTATTTGTTTTGTTATAATGTTGACTTTGTTGAAATACTTGCGACATTATTTATTTATCGTTTTTTTTTCCAGGTAAATGTGTTTCCGAGACATATATGTTCTATTAACGACACGGTCTCGGCGGAGGAAGCTGCAACAGAGTATGAGTTCGCCATCAGACAGATGGTAAGAACACGAACCGTGACTGTGTCTGAGAATAGCGACTGTCCTAAGTTTGATCTCATTTTGCTTGAGATGGGCTCTGATGGGCATGTAGCCTCACTCTTCCCAAACCACCCAGCACTTGAGGTGAAGGACGATTGGGTTACGTTCCTAACCGACTCACCTAAACCGCCACCAGAGAGAATCACATTCACTTTACCAGTCATTAACTCAGCTGCTAGTGTTGTTGTAGTTGCAACCGGCGAATCCAAAGCCAATGCTGTTCACTTAGCTATAGATGATGATTTGTCCTCACTAGAAACCTCTATTTCCCTGCCTTCTAGGCTGGTCCACCCTAGCAGTGGGAATCTGATCTGGTTTATGGATAAACCAGCAGGATCTAAACTTGACCGGTTTAAATTCTCTGAATAGAATTTAGATTATCTTATCTGTTCCAAAAGCAAATGGTTCTTAACATCAGTGATGACCCATTTTGTATGAAGAGTATCCGGTTTAGGAACATTGATTATTGTTTTTACTTTTCAAAAAATACCATATCAAGTAAAGTATAACAATAATATGGTTAGTACTTAAAAACAAACTAATCTCAAACTTAATGAGGTAATAGTGTGACACACTCATGCGAAGATCGAATTGTTATTCGACATGACTAAGGAGCGTGAGAGAAATCCCACAGTGGGAGTTATCTTCATGGCTTAGAGCTGGTTTACAACATCGGACTCAGCTCTGGCCATAGGATCATCTTTGATATTATGTATCTTCTTTCTTCTCTCTTTCTCTTCGTTCAAATTAAAGATAATGGTTACAATGAAGATCAACATGGTGAGCTTGATCTTCATTTTTTTCATATTTTTTTCTTCGTGGAAGCTGAAGAGTAATAGTTAGATTTCATTGTCTTTTTTTTAATTGGTTTGTGAGACAGTCTATGCGTAAATTGATACAATTTTCATATATGGGCTTGGTTCATTTTAGTTCTCTTTTGCTTGTGCGTATTTGGGCTACAAATCAGAAATGGCCATTACTACTGGTATTATTTTTCTCATGCTCTCTAATATTTCTTTTTTTTTTTGGAACAAAATCATGCTCTCTAATATAAAATCTTGAAAACGTCGATGGATTAAGTGGACCAGCAACAGATACAATTTCTTTCTAAAAGGTATACACATCCATTTTTCTTTTGTAGCGGATGTGAATTCCAACCGGCCTAGATGAATTTTAAATCACCTAAAAATATCAGCCACATATCTCATTATTAAATAAGAAAATATAGACTAGAAGTAGATTGCATGCGTAAAGAACAATATAAAGTTCTTTTAACCCCCCATCCAAAGGTGATTTATGCTGGAAAAAGAACATTATAAAGTTTGTTTGTTTCATAGAGGGAATCCAAAATAACAGAAATATCAAAGATATGTGGTACGAATGTGTTAACATATAATATGAATGGATATGCATGTCTTCATCCAAAAATAGAGAGGAATGATTTGACTTAAGCACAATATTATCTAAGAATTGATTCGGGCTCTTACCTTGGGGAAGTTGATTTGCCTCATAAAGGAAAACAATATAATAAAACATATATTTTTTAAATTGTTAGATCATACTTTGGACGGGATTACATGATTTTTACCTCTGGTTACGAATGTGACTTGAAAATTTTAGTGTCAATATAGACCACAATCTGGCGAACCAATCTAGTTTGGTTATGTAATTAAACTTATATAAGATTTTTTCTGGACAAATAAGATTTTGTCCATATATTAATTGAACTCAGACACTAGTGACATAAAAAGTGGTTTATGAGACGAGAAACAACAACTCACGATCAAGTCACAAACCAATCCTGCTAAATTTTTTTTTTTGTAAATTAATGAAGATGTAATATATGCATATATATATATATGTATATATATTCAAATATTCAACCAATCGGTATATGAAGTTGGGATCCCTATGTGTAAAAGCAGTCTAAGTAGTGTTAGATGCACATATACAATAGTAGGGTTACTACAAAAAAGAAACATTCTAGTAGCCCTCTAACGCTTGATTTTTTATTTCATTTGTTATCATTTTTTTGTTTTACATATATGGGAATAGGAAAGTCCATTATACCTCCTATTACAGAGAGAGAGTTAGGAACTATTATTAAACCCTAGATATAGTGAGATGAGTAAAGCGTTTTGGATCTAATCCACTTCTCCCAAAAACTGTTTATGAAAATAATAACTAAATCGTCCAAATCGAAATGGAAATTCCAACGTTTTGAACTTTACATCTGCTGACGCCAGTTCGCAGCTGTTAGGTTCAAAGGTGCCAATGATTTATTTCTATTAATTAAATATACACAAAACTAGGAGTGGACAAATAAATCGAATTCGAAAATCCAAATCAAATGTAATTCGAACCGAATTGAACCAATACAATTACTGAATATATTTTGTTTATAATATTTTGGGTTATGAATTTTATCCGAACCGAACTCAAACCTCAATAGATATCTGAAAAAACGTGAAAATTTTAAAATTCCTAAAATAACTTATACCAAACCTGATTTTAATTCTTATCCAAAATATACTAAGATATCACTATTAAGTAACTAAAATAATTATCTATTACAAAATTAACTCAAATACTTAGTTTAATATATATATTTGGTATTTAGTCAATATTTTTTTTTTTTTTGACAATCACATGTAAAATTTAATTATGAATAAGTTTACTTCTTAAGTTTAAACAATGTTGTTTTATAGTTTAAACAGTATTTTTTTAGGTTCACAGATTTGCTAGTTGTTAGTTTAAATTTGTTTATATTTCTTTATGTATGATTTTTGTTTGTACAAAGTTTTGGTTTGTTAATTATGATATGCTTGATATTGTCACATATGTTTTAAAGAATTTTGTATGGTTGATAGATGAGGCTCTCAAAATTATTTTAAAGGACAACATTAGTTATCGTTTGAAGAAATTACATACACAAATTTATTGAAAATAATAGAAATATTGTGAGTTAAATTAAGTACAAATCAATATTTTTGAAAACGATAAATCAATTAATATTCAAAATCAAAACTATTTTGGATTCCGCCAGATCTTGAATATGTAAGTAAATTTAAATTGAACCTTACTAAACTTAAACTGATTTCGTTCTGAATTTTTATAATATCCAAATAGAAATAAAATTCATGAACTCAAAAATTTAAGACATGAATAAATCTGAACCGAAATCCAATCGTGACCCAATTGTCCAGCCCTTTATGAAACCATGACTGCATTTGTTTTGCCTCCAAGGTCACTTATTTTAAACATATTTAATACATTTTCTTGTCGCTTACCAATTGGCTTCTTCGTGCTGCGGCTCATCAAAGATAATTTTGTGGCTCTCCTTCGTCGAAAATAATAATACTAAATCCTTTTTTATCAAACTGAAAGTTGTTTTAGTTGAATATATTATTTTTTTTGGTTTGATGCTATGGTGAATGGTTTCGATAATCTGCCTCTTCAAGTCAAATTCGACTACTCTACATACTACACTGCCTCTTCTCGCTAAACAGCGACTCCAACTAGTGATCAAATTTTAAGTACAAAACGATGTCATACGATGCAATAAGAAACAATACGAAAACCAAAAAGAAAAAAACAATAAGAAAAAACTAGTAAGTAGATCGAAGATATCTTTATAAAACCAAAATAAACTTGAGTACATTGTTCTCAACAAGCTATTTCCATACAAACACTATCATATAGCACTAAATATTTTTTGAAGTATGACATCATATTTTATCCAGAGAATAAAATTTGAAATATTTTTTCGCAATCTTGATTATTTTATTGTTTCTGAAAACCAAATTTATAATTTCAAATCTCATCAAATAAACTGAACAAAACCAAACTAAAATAAAGTAATACCCAACCAAACATAAATCTGAAACATAACAAAAACTCCAAATCATTTTCAGTCAAGAACTTTAAAACTGTTGGTTTATTTAAAAACAGTAAACCAATATAAATCAATTTCATGTTGTTGTTTTTACTTTGATCTGAATATTTGTGAAGATATGTGGATGGAACTTTATATTTATAGGAAAATAGGTCTTAAAACTTTTATTTTCAGTGATAGGTAGTATATATATTTTAATAGTTGGATCGAAAGCTATATTTTAGTTATCTGTTGTCTATAATTTTACACACGTATATTATTAGATTTGAACTAATACCTGGTGGTAAAAGATTTATTTGCATGTAAGAGACTTTTTATATTTTCTTTGTTTTTCAATGGTAGAAATCAGGGTTTTAAAACATAATTCAATGTTTCTAGTAAACTTGTTGTCAATTTGTCGTCTTCTTTTCTTTTTGATTAAATATCGAAGGGAGATTATGATTAAAGCAAAGAACACATTCAGAGTCTGTTTAATATATATCTGGAAAAAAAAAAGCAAAAGCCTAAGTCCTTTATTATATTAATACGGACGGATAGAGACACATTACGGTATTATGGCACGTCTTCTAGTTTCAAAATAAGACAAACGGCATCTTAATACTAGGTTAGGTAACACTCACCTGAATTGGCCGTGACCTATTATCATATTTCAATTGATTAAACTATCTGCATATAAATTCTTCAATCTGTCGATGGATGGGCTAATTGAAATTCAAAAAAAAATTATCCTGACTATTTTTAAATGGGTAAATACATCAAAAATCTTAAAATAGGTTTTTAACCAAAAAAGAGCGTGTAAGAAAAAAAGATCAAATTTTTTGTTAGAAAATATATATATAAATAAATAATAAAAATAATTTTATTATTTTCAAAAAGAAATCAGTTCGAACGTTTTTATTTTGAATCTTTTTGAAAGTTTCTTTTTCAAAAATTTTCTTTTCAAATTTTTTTCCTATAAACTTTATTTCTAAAAATTCATTTTTTTCTAAAAATTCATTTTTTCAAAAGTATTTTTAAATTATTATTTTAAATTTTAAGTATTTTTGAATTTTTTTTTAAATCCCACCCTAAAATTCCACCATTCAACTCTAAATCTAAATCTAAATCTAAATAAGTTAATCTAAAAATTATAAAATATTTTTTTTTTTTAATTAAATATTTTAGTTTTTTTTTTTTAATAATTCAAGAATAAATCTCAAATCTAAACAGATTCAAACTAATTTTTTAGGGACATGTGATCTATGGATAGATTCGCGTATCGAGGTTGCAAATGAATGGATAACAAAAATTCATATTTATGTGAGGTGTTCAGAGACGTCAGGAAGTAATTTTCTCTAGTAAAATTCAAATTCACAATCTAGATGCATGAAAAGCTCGTCTTTACCATTTAAACTCGTGTATGCTATATTTAGGATAAACAATTTTTGTGTTAGAATTTCTCTATTTTTCAATTTTCGTGTTGACACATGTCACCGAACACACAACAAAGAACTGGCAAAATCGTTTACGTATTTAATTAGATAGGTTACACCCCCAAGATCTTAATTAAAATATTTAGTGGCGGAAGAGTGAGTGGATCACTAGCTACCTTGAATATCTTAATTGCTTAACTCAATTCAGAAGACGCTTAATTAGTTAATCAATAAGTTAATCATCAAGTAGATGAGGTGCCGTACGTATGCACGGGTTTTTCTTTTCAGCTTGTAAAACTTTCAAATTTGGTCACAATTTAATAGAGTAAAGATGAATCAATAAATAGAAAGTTGATAAAAATGAATAATTAAAAATCAGAATTTTGCGTCCTGTTGAATTTGAAAGACGTATGTATTACAAAAAAAAACGAAGGGAAAAACCTAGCTATATTCTACGTGACTTAAATAGTTAGACTTGATATTAATTTTCAACCAGGACTTGTGGCATAGTGGTGATTAATTTGAGAGTAAAAAACTCAATACAGTGAAGCCACCAAAATACGAATCTTGACTACTGGAGAATTAACATTTCGGCATCGTCAGGGATAGAAGACCGACACGTGGCAACACGTGACTAGTCTGGACCACTTTTGTGGGACCAAGATACTCCTGTATAATTTAAAAAATAAAAAAATATCAATTTTCTAAACAGAGAAACGCATATATAGAAATCTTTTAGAGATTGCTTTTTTTAGGCGTAGTGTCATCCTCTAGATGAATATTTGAGGCATACAACGAAGATGGGTTGATTCAACACACAACACAAGATTTTAGCATGAAGAGAGAAATATAAAAAAACAAGTTTATCCTCTGTAGTCCAATCAAACATATGTAAATGCGAGGCTGCTTTGTAGTGACGTGGGGGAAAGTGGAGACAGTCGTCATAATATTATTGCAAAATGGTACACTTAATAATCAAATTGAACCGTAGGGTCACTGGCTCTTCTTAGTGTCTCTCTTCTTAGTGTCTCTCTAAATGGGTATATTATTGAAACTTCGAAAGCTACCAAATAATAGAAACATGAATTTTTATTTTCTTCTTTCTGTCATAGGAGTATAAAATTAGAAATTATCCGGTAACGCGTGCTGAACACAGTCCCTTCTTGTGATGTCCTTTCACATGAAAACTTTTTACCTCACAATGTCGACCGGAATTTTTTTTCCTCTTCATTATGTTTAAGAACAAATCTGTAGATGAATAATATATGGTCCATGAGAAACGAATATTTTGCTTTATCGAGTAAATTTCATTTTTCGATAAGTATTTATAGTCTTATATATATATACAAATTATTACAGGTAACACCGTAACAGATGGAGTATGAGATTGAGAAGATTCTAATGCACATTTTCAAATCAATTATCGGATTATATGTATGTCTTTTGGTATGATTGTTCAAATAGTCTCTTGTGATGTATATTACAGGTGATTTCTACAATCAATTTATCATTAGCCCAATCAAGTGAAAAAATCATTAACGAAATTGTGTGATTAATTATTTTGTTAAAAAGATATCCAGTTTAGTCCAGATTAACCAATCAAATGAACATAAATTGATCACAAAGCTGTTATATAGTCTTTATAAACTAAGCTAGAGTTTGATATGCACGCTTGCACATATATTATTTTCATTTTTGTGTATAATATATATATATATTAAATATTAGTTAAATATTAGTTCTATAAGGTTCAGATTCCGATTCCGGTTTCGAAGTGGGAAGTGAATGTCCGATGAAGTTTTCGTGTAACCTAAAGTGCAACTAGGAAAAAACATATCAATGAGTTGGAGAATTTCAAGCTGAAACCTAAACCTATCTTTCAAAACTAATTAAAAATTGGGGGTTTTCTAATGAAACTAGAATTATATACTCTAATTCTGCTAAAATTTTATATGTAGAGAGAAGTTTTTAATTTCTATAATCCAAATTTATTAAAAATACATATCTAACTTTTATGTGAAAGGTGCAATTCACATATAATTTTTTCTCCGTTTATTTAAATGGATTGTAAGTAATTGACTATATCCGTGTAGTCACATGTAAAGTTAATAATTTTATACTAAAAGGGAGTAGATCTCTGGTCTAGACCAACAAAACAACTTTTTCTATATATTGAAAACCAGTAGATCTTTGGTTTTTATATGTTAATTAGTATTAAAATATAAATATTAGAAAGGATAATTGCTTCTTCATTTTTTGAACTTGGGATAATTCTTTTGCATACAAACCATGCATATGATATAGAGCTGTACACTTATATTTTCAGTTGAGACGAATAATCAAAATTACAAATACCTTTTCTGTTAATTT
Source organism: Sinapis alba (assembly GCA_012274485.2). Taxonomy (NCBI): domain Eukaryota; kingdom Viridiplantae; phylum Streptophyta; class Magnoliopsida; order Brassicales; family Brassicaceae; genus Sinapis; species Sinapis alba. The sequence goes on along the minus strand of MU105721.1, from coordinate 409,376 downwards.
TAAAGGAGCATACGTATTGATTATTTTTTCACTAATATGCAACAAATAAGAAAACATCAATCCACTCAAAAATTTAGTTCACCGACCTAAGCACAATTAATTTTGTAGTTCTTCAGAAAAAAATCCAAAACAATATATGTTCAAATTGATGATTTTCTACCACCATTTGTTAATTAGATTTCTTTTAGCATAATCGGGTATTACAGATCATCGTATTACAACTTTATTTCATAAGGGTTTTATAAAACATATTATATAATATATACATACAACCCACTTTCTACACAACTCATTCCTTTTCCTCCCACCTCTATAAAACCCTTCGCCCTCTCTTCCTCTTCACTTCAGAACCACTTCACACAAACACACATCTCTCTTTCTCTCTCTCTCAAAACATTTTAATTTTATCATTGTCACTAGCAAAAACAAGATACATATATATATATATATATATATATATATATATATATATATCAAAAAATCAAAGCAAAGATCATGAACACAATTCCAGCGGAGCTCACCGGATACTTCCAATATGTATCGCCGGAAAAATATAATAACCAAACACCAATCATGGAGTCTGAATACTTCAACATGCACTCTTCTCCTACTTCTTCCTCCTACTACATCAACGGTCTGATCAACAACAACAACTACTACTCTTCATCATCCAATGGTCAGGATCTAATGACGAGCAACAACTCAGCATCAGATGAAGATCACCAACAAAGCATGGCCATCGATGAGAGAAAACAAAGAAGGATGATCTCTAACAGAGAATCTGCTCGTAGGTCAAGGATGAGAAAGCAGAGACATCTCGATGAGCTTTGGTCTCAAGTGATACGACTTCGTACTGATAACCACTGTCTTATTGATAAGCTAAACAACGTATCTGAAAGCCATGAAGTTGCTTTGAAGGAGAACGCTAAGCTTAAAGAGGAAACTTCTGATCTCAGACTACTAATCTCTGAAATAAAATCCAACAACGAAGATGACAAAAAATTTCTAAGAGAGCTTGAAAATTCGATATCAAACGCTAGCTAGATCGGGTTCGGACCAAAGGGGGTAGAGATTTTGAGTTGTGTTAATTAATGATCTTGATCATCGTTCTGCTTGTGTCAAGAATGCAGATTTCATAACGATCATATAGTGTTACATGTTATATAAATGTCTTTTTGCCAAAATAAAGAAATATATTTTTCTTTTAGCCAACTTGGATTACTTAAGAATAAATGTCCTTTTGCCAAAATAAATAAATGTATTATAGTATTATATGATATAAAATTATAAATAAATGTCTTTTTGCCAAAATAGATAAATGTCTTATAATATTATATGATATAAAATATTAATAAATGTCTTTTTGCCAAAAATAAATAAAAATGATTTAATTCCACTGGGGGACAACCATTTTCCGGATGGTAGAATATTTTATAAAACGTACCTATGTTTGAGTCGACACGAGATTTTGGTTAGTTAAATGTAACTTTCAAGAAAATAAAATATATACTCCTTTTAATTATTTCCGTACTTCTAAGTTATGTTTTTATATGATTGTATGAAAGTATATATGCCTTAGTTACCAATAATTTTGTTGGTGCGGACTGGAGTCTACTAAACTTTGTTGAGTGGAGTTTTAAACCATCGAATTGGAATATATTATGAAAATCATTTCGATTATCCATATATTAAACGTTTTATGACGATATATATTAAACTTAACAATTTCAGTTCGCCGCATAAACAGACTTGCATCATTACAAACATTCATGGCAAACAAAGATTTAAGAAGGAATCGATTGCTAGCAATGGTGGAACTCTTTTTTAATCAACCATTTAATCATTAGCCACTTTTATATATTTTAGCCATTTATATACATCATTAATTTGACTTTGACAAACCACCTACAAATTGTTTCTTCAAATGCTGAATGAATATTCATCCGAATCAACACATAAAAGTCAAATGAAAAGATGTACATCATAAAATACTACTGAACATATACTGAACATATCTCCACTAAATATTTAACTACTCCCTCCGTTTCAAATTAGATGTCGTTCTGGAGTATAATTTTTGTTTCAAAATAAGTATCGTTTTCGGTTTTCAATGCAAAATTTATTGGTAATATTATCTATTCTATTTTTCTATTGGTTGATATATGGTTAGGTGTATTGATAATAGTGTTTTTATTTTGAAAATATGTAAAATTAAATGTTTCCTTAATCTGTGTGCATAAACTTAGAACGACAACTAATATGAAACGGAGGGAGTAGTATTCTCTACGTAATTTGATTTGTCTGTTTTCTGTTTTCATAGGTTGGAGATGGAATTATAATCTTTTATGGATCGTTCATTCTAGTCAATAACTTGTAAAGATCATTTAAAAGATTCATGAAGAATAAAGATAATCACATTAAGAGAAAAAAAACAAATAATGTGTCTAACATTGTGACTAATTAGAACGCGAAAATTATAATAGCATGCTTATAACAGTTTAAGCTGTATTTTCTCCCTATACATGGATTCATATTTGATTGCATTTGCTTTCTGTGTGTGTGTCAGTGTGTGTTCATAAGATATTTTCTCAACTGTTGAGAATGGCATTGCTTAAAAATATGGTGGATATCAGGTTTGGTTGGCGTCGGTAATTAATCTTCTGGAAAATTAGTCAGTTAGGTTTCGGTCTGTTGGACACCTCCGGTCCATAAAAAAATGGTGGATATGGTTGTTGAAATGAAATAATTAACAAGGCAAAGGGAGGTGGAGGCTCCTGGTGATAGTGCCTCTGCAAAAAAGTATATAAAAATTGGAGACTAATTTATAGAAGAATAATAACAAAGATAAATCAAGAAAATAGGATAAAATTTTATAAATAGTATTCTCGTCCCAAACACAATCAAAATATTATTTTTAGATGAATAAGTTTATTTATTGAAATTATTAACTATATTAACAGCATATGTATAGTCTGAATAATTTATCAACATTTAATCAGCACTTCCTCTACATACGCAACGTACTAATATACCATACCATATTCGTTTATATTTTCTAGTCCTTTTAACTTTTTGCATGTATTTATGTCAAAAAAGAACCTTTTGCATGTATTTTCAATAAAAATATAAGCTTGTTTATGGGCCTGACACGAGATCATATAAACCCAATTGTTTTCAAACAGCCCAATTAAACTTGACGTTGCTCCAACACCAGCAAGTTAAAAAGCGTTGAAGGATACATATACGTTGACATTGACAGAAATCAAACGACGATTAGAACTAAAAAAAAAAAAAAAAAAGGAGAACATGATCGCACATGGTCAAGTAGACTTTGTTTATGCTTATAGCTTGTACTAGATGAAAAAAAACAAAGAGCATGTGTTCTTGTTTCAAGGAGATATGTTCATGTCTTGTGTATAGATGTAATCAGTGTGAGCAGCTATGGTTTTCTTAACAAGACATTCTTCTTCACTGTCTGAACTCTTGCACTCTACTCCATCTCCATCGCCTTTCCTACTCTTCTATAACACGACCAAAACGAAGTAGAAAGAAGTAAAACTAGTGTGCTGAATCACTCAATACTATTCATTTTATTCAACATCAATTTTGTTCGGCTCAAATATTTTCGTTATTCTATCATTTTGGTATTCGCATGACATGCAATTCAATACCACCATTCATATTTTCACAAATATATATAAATTTATGTATTATATTGATATCGAAGGATTCGAAGCTATAAAATACAAAATCTTTTGATATAATTTTTCAGATAAAACTTAGAATCTCTACCTTTTCAATATATAGCGAAAATAAAAATTCTTTGTCTATAATAATTGTGTACTCGAAAGTTTCAAAAAAATACTTTTGATTGAAAAAGATATGAATATTATGATGGTTGGCGATCTGAGTTACCATATTCTAATCCATGCATATAACACACCACATTAGAGAAAGTTAAAAGAAGCAGAATAATACTATTGTTGAACTTACATGCGTGGAGGTCCTCGAGGAGGGAGATTGTTTAAGAGGAACAAAACCATCTTCTCTTGAAATAACACTCGAAGCCGTGCTTAGAAGCAAAACTAGAGTGAAGAAGATGATCAACACTTTACTTTTCCTCTTCATCATTTCTTTTCTTCCTCTTCTTCTCTCTAAGATACAGAGAGTCAAATAAAGAGCTCTTTTATAAAATGTAACTTCTAAATTAATATACGGAGATATTTGACTTTATTTATATTAATTAAAAAATAAAGATGCGGCTGGATAGATCATAAATGCTGTATAGAAAGATGGGCAATATATGAAGAAATACTCCGTAGTAAAGATCGATGAAGCAGAAAGACAGAGAACGTGAAGTCAAATTTTGGCAACTTGGGGTCAACGCTTTAGTTTCTCCTTGGAAACATCACCTCTTCTTGTTTCAATGTGACTTTGAATATATCGAAACATCATGGACTTATCTAGGAGTAGTATAAGTATATTACTCCTACTTTAAACCCATAGAAAATTTAAGAAGAGTAGTATAATCACCGACGAACGTGCATGTGTGGACAAAGCTTTAACGAGTGTGAAACACAATAATGAGACGAATCGATTGGAGATTCTAATATTCTAAATTTGTAATCAACATCCTTAGTTTTTCATTTTATTTTCATCGGTGATACCCTGTAACATAATCATATATCAAAACTCCAAAACGAATCATCATCTTTACACCGTGATACCATGCAATAATTATAAAATAATTATAACATAATATCTGTCTCAAAAACTAATAATCATTATCTGACGTCAACAAACTTTCACTTATACAATATAAATTTTAAAATTAATATTTAATAAATTATTAAACTCGATAAATTAAATAAAAAATTGTTTACAAGTTAAGTTATTATATCGATCACATAATTGAATAAAATAATAAAATAATAATATTTTAAATTTTTTAGTTAAATTATCATTATATTAAAATTTAAAATTAATAATTATTATATATACGGTTTTTATATGAAATACACTTTTATCAAACTATTTTGTGAAAATATACAGACCAAACTAATACGCAAAACTGCTTCTTTTCATTTGTCAATTGATAATAAATTTAAATAAAATTCAAAGTCTTTTAACAAAAATAAAATAAAATTCAAAGTCAAAGACCAAATAGAAGAAGTCAACTAAACAATAACAAGTTGTCATATTGCCAGTGCCAGCTTGGAGAGTAGAAAAGACTCTAAGCCAGTCAGAAGGTTACGACCCAGCTTTGAAAATATAAGAAACATGAATCAATCAAATTGGGAGTGTTTATAATTGGAGAAGTACTTCAAACTCCCACTGATCATCCAATAAAAGGAGTTCCCTTTTGTCTCTCCAGAAAGTCACAGGGAAGAAGAAGAAGTCAACAAGTTTTCTCTAATGTAAATTTTTCTGATACGAAAATCCGGAGATGGGTTTGTTAGAATCTGTGAAATCGATCGATTGGGAGCTCGAATCACCTCCGGTTTACCAGGATTTTCGTGTTCTTCCTCTCTTCGCTGTGTTCTTCCCTTCGGTTCGGTTCCTCCTCGATAGATTCGTCTTCGAGGTACTTCTTACCGATCGGAAGCTGTGAGCTTTTTGTAATAGAATCATCTCCTAAAGCTGCTACCTTTGTAGATTGATTGTTTTCATCAATACCTTATCTAAGTGTTTGCTTAAGCTTAAAGTATATAAAAAGCTTCACTAAGATGAATGATTGTAGCTGAAAGTGTTTCTCTTTCTATTGGTTATGATGTAAAGACGTTTCATCAATGCCTTATCTAATTGTTTCTTAAGCTTAAAGTATATAAAAAGCTTTACTAAGATGAATGATTGCAGCTGAAAGTGTTTCTCTTTTTGATGGTTATGATGTGAAGAATGATTTAAACCTTTTTTGTTCCAATCATTTGGTGTATGTGAGAATTAAATGAATGCACTTGTGGATATTGTGGTGCATTCTTTTTTAAATTACACATTTATGGTAACGACTACTTGACTTTGTTTAGCTCTAGTTCCTCTCTAGTTAAGCACATTCATGTGTGCATTTGGTTACTTTCAAGTAGGTTCCTTTCTTTTGTTGGGTCGCTTCCTTTTTTAACCTGAACTTGATATTTGGTGTTTGTAGAAATTGGCAAAACATTTGATCTATGGGAAACAGAGACAGAATATTGGGGATGATGCAACCGAGAGAAACAAGAAAATCAGAAAATTCAAAGAATCAGCCTGGAAGTGTGTTTACTATCTATCAGCTGAGATTCTTGCTCTATCTGTGACTTACAATGAGCCTTGGTTTATGAACACTAAATACTTTTGGGTTGGCCCTGGAGATCAGTCCTGGCCTAATCAACAAACCAAGTAAGCTTGTTGCCAAGACCCACAGTTTATCTAGACAATGATATATGTATCTTTCTCATCCAGGTTAAAGTTGAAGCTTCTGTATATGTTTGTGGCTGGATTCTATACATACTCAATCTTTGCTCTGATCTTCTGGGAAACAAGGCGTTCTGATTTTGGAGTTTCAATGGGTCATCATATCGCAACTCTTATTCTTATTGTCCTCTCATACGTATGTAGGTATGCTTCCATCATCACATCCTAACTCTACAATGGCTTCCTTTGCTCCACATTGTTTTGATCTTCTTCTTTTTTTTGGGTTGAGATAGCTTCTCTCGTGTTGGTTCTATTGTTCTGGCACTTCACGACGCAAGTGATGTGTTTCTTGAAGTTGGGAAAATGTCTAAATATAGTGGAGCTGAAAGAATCGCAAGCTTTTCATTCATTCTTTTTGTTATGTCTTGGATCATTCTCCGCCTCATTTACTATCCCTTTTGGATACTATGGAGCACAAGGTTTGTATATAATATTTGATATTATTTTATAGTTCTCTCGAATGTTTTTCTCCTCAAGTGTATATAATACATGTTTTGTTGCAGCTATCAAGTAGTTTTGGAACTGGATAAGGACAAGCATCCGGTGGAAGGACCAATTTACTACTACATGTTCAACACTCTTCTCTATTGCTTGCTTGTTCTTCACATTTATTGGTGGGTTTTGATGTATCGGATGCTTGTGAAACAAATACAAGACAGAGGCAAGCTTAGTGAAGATGTCAGATCCGGTAAGCTTAGTTAATAATAAGGAGAATCTGTTTTTTTTCTCCTCACCATCCAAATCAAGAAGTAATCTTCAAGGTTGTCTTCTTTTTTTTTGCAGATTCTGAAGGAGAAGATGAGCATGAGGATTGATTGATAACAAAGGTAGGAGGAGCTTATGAAATGTATAGACTTTGGCTTATCCTCTTAAAAGATATCAGATTCTTTTGTTCTGTCTATGACTCTGATCACTCATGGATGTTAAGACTGGAGACTGAGTCTTAAACCTCCAGTAGCTCATGGACAGAACGGATTAAGCATTTCTCATTCTAGTGATTTGGAAGTTAGTTGAATTGTAGTTCTATTAATTGTAAATTGAACATATTCAATATCTGCTTTTATTGTATTTTATTGTATTATTACTATTGTATTTATTTATAGTTTTGTATTACTTCAGTAGCAGTAACATTATTGATAAATCTATCAAATGTATTCATGTTTTTGGTTGATTTTAAACATGGTTGATATTTTCTTCTTTCACTTTTGTTATACTTCAAAAAGATTACACATCCAGTCTCGATTTTTTTTTTTAACTTTGATATTTTCTCCAGAACATTTTATTATTATTCGTTGATAAATTCTAGTATAATATTTTTTTTGTAAAAGTAGAAACTTTGGCTTTGTCTAAGAATAAAACTGGAGCTGGCATATTCCTTTTGAACAATTTTTTTTTTGATAAAGTCTTTTTGGACAAACATTATAAGGGGAAAAAACAGAAAGAGAAATAAAACAAAAAGAAGAATATGATTCCATGACCACAGCTCCTTTTGATTGTTTCTTAAAAAAAAACTCATAAATCAACAATTTCACTTCATAGATCTCTCCACATTATATACATTAACCAAAAGTTCTAAACGAAAATAAATATCTAAGTTCACACGTGTGGGGAAACGCAAAGCCCTCCGCTTGCTTCAGGTCCTCTCGTACCGCTTCGCCGTTCTTTCGGGCAAAAGAGAGATAGAGAGACTCTTGTCTCATTTCTTCACTCTTTTTCGGACACGGACACACTCTCGAAAGGCTCTTCCTTTATTTACACCGAAACAAACCACCGGAACCGCTGTAAGTACTCGTCTCTTGACCAATTATTGTCGCAAAGGATCCAAATTTAGATTCTACCCAAATCTCGAAGGGCAGCTCGAGCAAAGTTTTGTTCTTTTTGTATAAAGGGTCATGCCCATTTTCCTGATTTAGCGTTAGAGTGTCTGATTAGTGTTAGTGAGAGCCTAAAGATCCTTGCTTTAACGTCTTTTTGTTTTTGTTTTTCTAAGAATCAGCAAGAGGTTAGGTTAGAGACAGTGATGGGTTACATAGGAGCTCATGGTGTAGCAGCTCTTCATAGGTACAAATACAGTGGAGAGGATCACTCTTATCTTGCCAAATACCTTCTCAACCCTTTTTGGACTCGTTTTGTCAAAGTCTTCCCTCTATGGATGCCGTAAGTCTCTCTCTTTTCTTTTGGGTATATTAAAAAGTTTTAGCTTTACTTGATGAGAGGCTAACTGAGAAATCTGACTTTTGGTTCTGTCTTTTCATGTGGTTTTCTCTCTGTTACTGACTTTGGACCATACACAGACCAAACATGGTAAATAAGTGTTTCCTGTCTTGCTTTATGTGGTGTCGTTATTACTCTTGAGTTGTTAAGCTTATGGCTTTTTGTTTTTATTGCTTTGCAGATAACGCTTATGGGGTTCATGTTTCTAGTCACGTCTTCCCTGCTAGGATACGTGAGTGATTAGTGTCTTTTCCTGTAGTCTCTTGAAGCATTTGATTGTTGTCTTTATCTCTGCTCTCTACATATGGATTTGATTTCAAAGACACTTTTTCTTTACCTGTCTCAGATATATTCACCTCAGTTGGATTCTCCTCCCCCACGATGGGTGCACTTCGCACATGGTTTGCTTCTGTTCTTGTATCAGGTCTGCGTCTCTCTCTCTCTTTCTTCAAAAGTTTTGACTTATTAATGTGTTTTAACTTCTTTTTTTCCATGAAACCGTTTGAGCTTTTTTAGACATTTGATGCGGTTGATGGGAAGCAAGCAAGAAGAACGAACTCCTCTAGCCCCCTAGGAGAGCTTTTTGATCATGGTGCTTTATCTCTCCCCTTTTTGATTATCTGTCCTCAGTTTGTTTCTAGATTTTTCTGACTTGTGTTCCAATATTGCAGGTTGTGATGCACTTGCTTGTGCGGTATGCATTAACAATCCTTTTTCTTTACATTCGTGGTGTCCATGCTGAAGGTTTTTACAATGAAAACAGTTTGAAGCCATGGCATTTGGAAGCACTGCAATGTGTGGAAGAGATACTTTCTGGTTCTGGGTTATTTCAGCTATTCCTTTCTATGGAGCTACATGGGAACAGTAAGTCCTCTGCTTCTAACTCTATTCTTTTGTCTCTTAACATTGTTATAGACTTTCTAATACTTTCATCACCCTTCTCTAGCTATTTCACCAACACACTTATTCTTCCGGTCATCAATGGACCTACAGAGGGTCTTGCACTCATATACGTCAGCCATTTCTTCACAGCCATTGTCGGTATACTTCTTTCTTGTCTGCAATGCTCGAAAACTTCACCGCTATACTTTGGTTTGGTCTTTACTTCCTCCTATTGATCTTTTATTTTTCTGTCTAAAGGTGCTGAATGGTGGGCTCAGCAGTTAGGGGAATCCATACCATTGTTTAGTTGGGTGCCATTTGTGAATGGTAAAACTATCTCCCACATTGTTTTTTTGTCCGCTTTTCTTGTACAGTTTCTTTCTTTGCTTTCTTGATTAAACTTTGAGTTTTCTGTTTCAGCGATCCAAACTTCAAGAGCAGTACTGTACATGATGATCGCTTTTGCTGTTATACCAACCGTCGCATTCAAGTGAGTCTTCCTAACTTGAACAATATGTGTTTTTTCTTCAGAAGATTCAGTGTTTCTTTCTATTCTCAGAAATGAATATAATGATGAAATTAGAAAAAGAGTATACTTCAGTGTTGAGTTAAGGTTCCTTTTTTTGGTTGAGAAGTTCCTGTTTGCTAAGCTGGTTCATATGCGGTTGCATTTTGCAGTGTGTCGAATGTCTATAAAGTTGTTCTATCAAGAAAAGGGAGCATGGTGCTAGCATTAGCTATGGTAATCTCATAAACAACTGCTATATATAATTTTTATTTTTTTTGAAGCTGCAAACTTAGTGTTCTGTTTGAATTCTCTGATGCAGCTGTATCCTTTCGTGGTTCTTCTCGGAGGTGTTTTGATATGGTAACTCTTGTGTTTATGCTCTTCTGAAAAAGACTTGTGATCTCTCTCTCTCTCCTTCGCTGATGTAAATTATTTGGATCTACAGGGATTACTTGTCTCCAATCAATCTCATAGCAACATACCCTCACTTGGTTGTGCTTGGAACTGGACTTGCCTTTGGATTTCTAGTGGTAAGTCTTGATTTCTATTGATCAATGCTACTTAACTATCATTCCAATAAGTTGTTACTCAAAGTGTTTTATGTTTTTTTTTCCTATTCTTAGGGAAGGATGATTCTTGCTCACTTGTGTGATGAGCCGAAAGGACTGAAAACAAACATGTGCTTGGTAATATCCCATAACTCTCTAATCTCTCCATCTTACTGGTTTCGGAAAATGTAATCTTATGATATATATTTTAATTCAAAATGCAGTCTCTAGTCTATCTTCCCTTTGCACTTGCAAACGCTCTAACTGCAAGATTGAATGCTGGGTATGTTTTTTCTTACATCTTTCCCTTTTCCTGCAGAAACTTCATTAGTTTTCTTTGTCTTTGTAAACATGAGAAACTTTTGTCTTTCAGGGTTCCTCTAGTCGACGAGTTATGGGTTCTTCTTGGCTACTGTATATTTACAGGTTTGCTCCTACAAAAAAAAAAAAAAAAACTTAGCTTAGCTGTTTGTTTTTCTCACTCTTAACTAACGTTGTAATGATGCAAAACAGTGTCGTTATACTTGCACTTTGCCACATCGGTCATACATGAGATCACTGCCGCTCTTGGAATCTACTGCTTCAGGTGAAGTTTTGATTCAAAACCTGTGAACAATGGTCCATGTTCTTGTGTAGAAAACATAATAAAGTAATGTTTGTATCTCTGTTTTTTTTTTTCTGGTAATCCACAGGATCACGAAGAAGCTTGAAAAGAAGCCCTAAGGGTTATGTTTTTGTTTTGTTTTGTTTTGTGTGGACCGTTTGATCAATACGGCAAAGTGATTAATATGAACCTACCTCCTCACTGGATCGGTGATGTATTTCTTCTTAGTCATTTGTCTGTTTGATCACAGGATAGGTGAAATTGTGTAGAAAACTTTGTATAATGTTTTTGCTTTAGATTTATGCATGGGGAAAATTACGAAAAAAATTATTAATATCTTTTCTTGACTGCTATCATATATATTTATATATTATATGAAGATTATTTATCATTAAATTGAACTTTGTTTACAAGCCTTTGAGGTGTTGGCTGACATTTGACCTTTTGTGATACGAATGAATTATCTAAAGCATAGTGTATGTTTTCGCATTTTAATACAATCCTAATAGCAATTAGCGCGTTTGAGTTCTTAAGAATATTTGCAGTGGAAGTTTCTCTCATTGAAAGTCTTGTTTATCAAGAATCTTTTACCAAAAATAATAATATTTTAAAGTAATGTTTTTTTAAAATTTAAGAGACTTGTACAAAAGTTTTTTTTTGACATTAATGATGCTCTAACATCACGACGGAAATATATTACTCTTTCCGTTTCATTTTAACTAGGTGTTTTACCCGCATATGCGGGCTTAAGCATTTATAATTATTTATTAATACATATATTATTAAGTAAAAATTATAATGATAAATTATTATTTATGTTTTCATTTGAAATTTCTTACATAATATATTTTTTTAAATTTTACTGTACACTATATTCATTATTAATAAATAAATTTTTAAAATCACTCAATATTTATTTTCAATTATGTAAAATTAAGAATTTTACTTGAATAATATTTAATTTTGTATTTTCTGATTTTGAATTTGTAAATTTTAATTAACACATTTTCAGATAATAACACAATATATATAGGAATTATTGTTTAATTGTGAAATATATTTTTAGATTTTGGATAATTCTTACTATTGTCAATTTTAATTAATTATCTAATTAAATAAATTTGAAATTCGTTTTTTATTTTTAGGTATTTTTTATAAAAATTCATTAAGGGTATAAACGATATTAACCGCTCCAACTTTTAACGTGAGAGCTCGAATGCGAAAAATCACTTCGCAAATAATAGTATAGATTTTGTATTTTCTGATTTTGAATTTGTAAATTTTAATTAACACATTTTCAGATAATAACACAATATATATAGGAATTATTGTTTAATTGTAAAATATATTTTTAGATTTTGGATAATTCTTACTATTGTCAATTTTAATTAATTATCTAATTAAATAAATTTGAAATTCGTTTTTTATTTTTAGGTATTTTTTATAAAAATTCATTAAGGGTATAAACGATATTAACCGCTCCAATTTTTAACGTGAGAGCTCGAATGCGAAAAATCACTTCGCAAATAATAGTATAGATTTTCGTTTTAGATTTGGACACACAGATTAAGAAAATATTTAATTTTGCATATTTCCAAAATAAAAACACAACTACCAATACATCTAACCACATTTCAACCAATAGAAAAATAGATTAAAATAAAAAATCAATAAATTTTGCATTGAAACACTTATTTTGAAACGAAAATTTTGCTCTACAACGACAATTAATCTGAAACGGGGGAGTACCTAGTAATAACAAAAGTCAACTCATGGTTTTTGATCAGCAAAAGTCAATATATTTCGAACTACAAAAATGGCATTAATCAAACATGTACGCTCACAAACCATAAAACACACGACATCATGTACGTAACAAGGGCTTTATCGGAGTACCGAAAGAACCCGTCGGAGCTCAAGAAGCCACCACCTGAAGGACCAAACTCAGGCGTGCTTGTGATTCAAGACGAAGAATCGTTGACCACTTGTTGCTTTGGTTTGTGCAACGAAACTCTCTTCAGAGGATTACCGTTTCCACAAAACGCAGCGTTGACCGTTATACACAACTACGGTTCACATAGAGACAACGTTCGTCGTGATCCGGCTGTGTTCATACCTGTTCTTGGTCTTCCTCTATCTTCTAACCGTTACTACACTTATGAACGGTGCGGCTATTATTCGAGGTACGTATCACTATTTCCTTATGAAGCTTTTATTCGACATGACTCGCATGAGTATTTAAGATGCAGTAAGTTTTTTTTTTTGCTAAAATTTGAAGATGCAGTAAGTTTACTTTCCAGATTTTCATATGTTTAGAATATCTAAAAACGTGTGAATGATATGTTTTACTTTTATACATAAAAGTAATGATTTATTAAAAATGTCAAATTTTCATATAACAAACAATAAAAGTATAGAGATAAATATGATTGTTTAGATTTTAGAACATCTCTAACCAATCTCTATATTTGTTTTATCGTATTCTTACTCATTCTTCTGTTTTTTAAACTTTTTATATAGAAAAAATGTTGTTTTAGAAGAATATCGATTTCATCTATAGTATAGATTTACTCCATATTAAAAAAAAAAAAGTAAAATACAAAAAATGGTAGGTTTAGATCATGTTGAATTGATCTCATTATAATCCCTAAAGTAATGATTCATTTCTTGAACTTTATAAATCATTTATGTCATTTAAGCATGCATGACAAACAATTCAAATGCTCAAATCTATTTATGTTTCCGAAATCTCATCTCATTTGAAGCTTAAATTTCGGATTGCAGAGAATCATCTACTAGCACTGAAAGAGAGGTGGAGAGAGTAACATGCTGCTTCTGCATCAAATTCAATCATGTTCATATGTATAAGAAGCCCCAACCAGATCCTTATGACATTCACCGGCAAGTCATGATCACAACTACCTCAGCACCTTCCTGTTCATACTACCAGGCAAAGCCCGTTGATCCTAATGCTATACTTCCTGCATTCCTCATGAGGAGCTGGACATTAGAAAACTCGACTTCAACCCTACAAGACTTTGGTCTAACAGATGATGCCAAAGGTCTAAATGTAGAGCTTCGTTCTAAACTTCCTGGTCTTGATATGAGTGTTGTTGTAGGGAAATGGTATGTCCCTTTCTTGTTTGTGAAGGAAGGAGACATAATAGATCAAGTGAAGATATCAATGTATTACAACATGACCCTTCATCAAAGATGGGAAGAGGTTTTCTTCTATGAGAATGTTCACAATGAAGATTGTATTCAGGTTGTTGTTAATGTGGATCTTGAAGCTCAAGTGATTAAAGTTGAGGGACAAAAGATTAATATAGAAACAATAAATTTAGATGCTAAAGGGATTGTTTGGTTCCAAGTTTTAGACCATGAAGGAAAAAACAAGAAGATAGGTTTAAGGTCAATGATTGTTGAGAGGATGGAAAGAGAAGAGGAGATCTTTGGGTGGAAGAAGATAGATGGAAACCGAGTGACGGTTAAGAGATTGGATCGATTTGAATGTGGTTCATCGCATTGGAAGAGTTATAAATGTTATGTATTGGTAGAGAGCTTTGAGCTGAAGAGAATGGATGAGAGTTTGGTGTTGACATATGAGTTTAGACATGCTGATAAGTTGAGGACTATCCAATACTGAATTGAGCTTCTTTTCTTATATTTTCAGCCTATGCTTTATCATCTGCCCTTGCATTGAATTGATGTGAACTTTATTGAATTGAAAAAATAAATGATTATTTACTAGGACAATTCTCTCAAATAAACTATTTTTAAGTTTTGTCATAAAAAAGTTTTCAAAGAAAAAATGACCAAAATGTTTCATTAGAGGTAAAAATATTATTATACTCTAAATATATATATCCAAATAAAAAAATAAAAAATATTTTTTTATAGTTTTGAATTATATGGTTTCAAATTCAAACTTTTTTATAAAAAAATCTATTTTTTCAATTTTTTTAAAAAGCATTTTTTTGAAACTATTTTTCAATTTTTATTTCAAAATTTTAATATTTATTTTTTATT
The DNA here is from genome assembly GCA_012274485.2 of Sinapis alba. NCBI lineage: Eukaryota > Viridiplantae > Streptophyta > Magnoliopsida > Brassicales > Brassicaceae > Sinapis > Sinapis alba. The sequence continues at coordinate 394,144 of MU105721.1, read as the reverse complement.
TTTTAATATTTTAAACATGAATCTCAAAACTCCACTCTTTAACTCTAAACCATAAATCTATTAGTTAACCCTAGGAGTATTAATGTATATTTACATCTTTAATAAAATATTTTGCTCATTCTAGCCTATATTTGTGTCAAATTTGTTTTTAAGATTATCTTAGGGTATTTTTCTATTTACTATCCAGTATAGAATTATTTCATTATTTAACATATAGTAACATACTAATTTCTTCCTATATGTTCCAACTACTTTTTGAAATTATTATTTTCTTAAACTCATAAAACTAAATAAAATATTCCTTAAATTTTGCTGGTAATATTACGAAGAGTTCTTATCATTTAAAAAAAAAATATGAGAGAGAATAAACAAAAATTCTTAATTATGATTTTTTAAAAAACTATGAGATACTAAAAAAACATATGTCATTCAAAAAGATGATTAACTAGTTTAAAGAAATAAAACATAAATAAATAATTATACTATTAATATTTTTTTTGTTTTAGAAATCTTCGTGGTTTCTAACCTTGGATGTGCTCTTACCTGATCTTCTTAGTCATTCTTGTCTTTGTTTGATCAGGATATGTGAATTTATGTAGAAAACTTTGTATAATGTTTTTGCTTTGGATTTATGCATTAGGAATAATACGAAATATTATTAATATTCTTTTCTTGACTGCTATCATATAAATACTAAGATATAATTAAATGAAGATTATTTATCCTAAACTGAGTTTCGTTTACAAGCTTCTGAGGTGTACATTTGAATTGTCGTTTGAATTTTTGTAATACGAGTGAATTAACTAAAGTATAGTTTATGTTTTCACATTTTAATACAACATTAGTACCAATAGCAACTACAGGCATGTCCCTAACATCACGGAAGAGTATAAAAAGTCAAAGCATAGTTCTTGACCAGCAAAGGTCAGCATACTTCGTGACCAACAAAAATGTACATCGATCAAACATGTTTTGCAAAGTTCATAAATAACACGACACCATGTACGTAACTTGAAGCTCTCACACATATTTGTGAAACCAAACCCTCTGTATTAAATAAACCACAAGTCAAAACCTTTGAAAAGTCTTTAGACTAAAACTTGTAAAGTTAGCTTACCTCTCGGTCCATGGTGCAATATATAAAACGAAATCTCAGCTCCTGGGATTTGACATGCACCTGAATACCTGATAGATTCTGAACTGAAAGATGTATGTCACAAGACGTCTCTCTGAGTACCAGAGGAACCCGTTGGAGTTGGGACAGGCGCCACCAGAAGGTCCAAACTCTGGAGTACTTGTGATTCAAGACGAAGAGTCAAGACCCCTCTCTTGCTTTGGGTTGTGCTATGGTCGAGAACTTAAACGATTGCCGTTCCCACAGAACGCAAAACTGGCGGTACTATATAGTCATGGAGATGACTCATATCGTGACCCGGTCGTGTTCATCCCGGTTCTTGATCAGCCCTTATCTTCAAATTGTTATTACGTCATTAGAAGACGTGGGAAGCATTCAGGGTAACAATATCTTACAACTTTCTCATTTTTTTCTAGTTCAATTTTTTTTTTTGCCTTTTTCATGTTATTTCCAAGGATAAATCTATGATGGACATGACTAGAAATTACTAAAAAATAAGCTTACCCTATCAAAAATCTGCATAAATTTGGTATCTCTAAAGTCATTGAACTGTTTATCATTCTTTCTTTTTGTTCCTCAAGATACCAAACCTTTTCCCACTTAAGTTTTTTTTGTACCATAGCCTAAGAAGAACAGTTATTAGAGATAAATGTTTTTTAAAAATTGTTTCAAAAAGAAAAAAAATGTTTTCTATTAATTTTATTAGTTAAAATATAAATTGTAAATTAAAAAAAAATAACTAAAAAATAATTATTATTGGTTGGACATTATTAAAATTTGATAATCACAAAATTATAGATTTTTGATAATCACAAAATTATAGATTTATGATAATTTTGTAAAAAAATACATTTTATTGATGTGTGAAAATATGAAAAAAATCTATTGGTATGAAATGAAGGGAGCAGTGATGAAAATAAATTTCTTGTTCATATATATGATTTCATCTCCATCTTTTTTTTTCAAGGAGATTTGCTATTTATTTTTCCTTAAATAACTTAACTTACACACAAAGGTATGAGCAAAAACCTCCAAATGTTTTGTTAATATAATGTTTCCAGAGAATCATCGACTAGTGCCAAAGAGGAAGACATAGTACCATGCTGCTTTTGTTTCAGCTATCTACCTGAAGCTAAGCCACAACAAGTAGATCCTTATAACATATACCAGCAATTCACGATCCATCAACGAAAGTCTTATTGTTACTCTTCAACTTCAGTTGCTCCTAACGGGGTGCCACCGAGGTTCCTTAAAAGAAAAAACTGGAGGGTTGGGTACTCAACTTCCCAAGACTTTGGTCTAATAGATGATGCAAAGGGAATTAACACTAACCGTCGTTCCAAGCTTCCTGGTGATTTGAATACAAGCGTTGTGGTAGGGAAATGGTATGTTCCTTTCATCTTTGTGAAAGAAAGAGATGCAAAGGCTCAGATAAAGAGATCAACCTATTATAGCATGACTCTTAGACAAAGTTGGGAAGAGGTTTACTCATGTGGAAACGTTGATTACAACGAAGAACACGGAGAAGTTGAAGTTGATGTTGAAGTAGAATCAGAACTGGTGAAGCTTGAAGGGCAAGCGATTGGAAAAGAAACCAGAGGTGTGGATGAAAATGGGGTTGTGTGGTTCGAAATTTCAGGCAAGAAGATAGGTTTAAGATCAATGGTCGTGGAGAGGATGAAATGGGAAGAGGAGAGATTTGGATGGTCGAAGGAAACTGATGACATAAAATCTAATAGCATTAAGAGATCAGAGAGATTTGAAGGTAATGCAATGGTTTGGCAGAGTTATAAATGTTATGTGTTGGTAGAGACCTTTGAATTGAAGAGGATGGATGGGAGTTTGGTGTTGACATATGAGTTTAGGCATGCTGATAAGTTAAAGAGCAAGTGGGATTGAATTCAATTCATATATGTTTTCATTGTGTGTCATGTGTGCAACTATTGATTTAATACCTTGGTGAAGAAGTTTCATGCATGTTTATGTAATAATATAAACTTAAGGTTATGTTTCATGTAATCTCAGTTTTTATGAATCTAAATTTGGTTGCTTGATTTTCTATGATGAGTTTGGTAATATTTTATCAACTAAATATAATTGGTATTTTGGAACTAAAAAGTGGATAAAAGCAAAACCAAGGTTGTTGAGCAATGTGATTAAAATTGGTCCAAAAGATGATCGATATTGTAAAAATATGTAATGTACTAATGTAGCGATCCTAATATTCAGCTTAGCCACAATGTTGTTTCTGTTGAATTTCAAATGAATAAAATAATAACAATTCGCTGATAATAAAAACGATATGAAGTGACATAAAAACTGACTGGAAAAAGACTTCCATAAAATGTCTATTTTATATTATGAGTATTTGACATCCGAAGACAATGGTCTGCGAGATGACGCAAAAGGGTTATACAGACATTTTTTTTTTTTTTGAATATTGGCTTTCAAAAAAGGAACAAAGATAAAACGTTTACAAACCCATAAGAAGGCTTAAGTGCAAAATATCCAATAGTGAAACTAATATTTGAGAACTATCCTTAACACCTAGTCCAGCAAGCCCAGTTGAGAGAGAAAGAGTTGAAGAGTCGTTTGTGATCGGCAAGGCACGATAGCGAGGAGTGAGCGACGGCGAAGGTGGTTCATGCAAGGCGAATCCATGTCTGCATCATGGACGTGGATAGTTGTGGATTGGATTCCCTAAAGCTCTGCACTTTATTCCTGATTTGAAGATCAACGACCCTGAGAAGGAGATCAGCTGATCGGAAGCTGTTTGAGTGTAGTCTGTTGTTCCTCTCATTCCAAATCCAGTATATTGTTGATTTCCATGCAAGTAGTGATAGGAGGCGAGTTGCCCTCAGGGATCTTCGAGTCGGTAAGGCGATCATCTGCTGAAGAGTATCCGACCAGTTGCGTGAAGGAGTGAGAGAGCATCTGGTTGAGATAGTAGACCATAGGTTGAAGGAGAAATCGCATTCAAAGTAGAGGTGATTGCGGGATTCAGGATAGTTGTTGCAGAGTAAGCATATAGCCGGAACTTGAAGACCCCAACGAAGAAGCCGATCTCTGGTTGGACAACGGTCTAAAACAACTAGCCATGAGTGGAAATTTTGTCTAGGGATTCCGTAGGATGTCCACACCACATTCGTCCAATCCAAGTCGTCGTGTCTTGTTCTGAGATAATGGTACACCTCACCTATTGAGAACCGGTTGTTTATTTTTCCTTCTATTTCCCATTCAAAGTAATCCGGGTTTTCAGTGAGATTCACTGTTGTTAGGTGTGTGTGGAGCTGAAGCTGACGATCCGTTCTTGCTGGTGGGAGTCTCCAGGATCCATTCCTATAAAGGGTAGCCACTGTTGCATGATGCGGGATGCCAAGTCTTGAGGTACTACCATTCAGCAAAGTCGCAACGCAGCCAAGGGGCGACCAGTTGTCGTGCCAGAACCTCGCCGAAAGTCCATTTTCCAGTCGCAGTTTGATCAGTGGAAAAACAACATCTTTGAGTTTGAGGATCTTATTTGGGTTATACAGACATCTTTGGGTTATACAGACATCGTTTACAACCTTCCTACTATACTGAATACAAACGTTTTAGTAGGGAAATGGACCAAATGGTATGTACCTTTCATATTCGTGCACGAAAGTAACGCAAATGATCATCTTAAGAGCACAACTTATTACCCCATGTCTCTTTACCGAAGATGGGAAGAGGTTTACTATTGTGAGAACGCAAACAAAGACAACCGCGAGGTTGTAGCTAATGTTCAACCGGAACCATTAGTTGTGAAGCTTGAGGGACATGAGGTAGAAGAAAAGAGAGGAAGTATGGATATTGAAAATATGGTTGTGTGGTTTGAGGTTGCAAACAAGACCACAAGAGGATAGGTTTGAAGAATGCTGTTATTATGAGGATGGAAAGGGAGGAGTTGAATTTTGGGTGGAGGAGTGATCTCAAGAAACGATGATAGAGAGATCTAGCAGATTCAATGGTGACGATTCGAATTGGAAGAGCTATAGATTGTATGTGTTGGTGGAGAGCTTTGTGTTGAATAGAATGGATGAGAGCATAGTTGTGACATTTGAGTTCAGACATGTAAATAAGTTGAATACCAAGTGGGAATCATGAGAGCTTCTTGTGTTAAAGCTTTCTTGTGTATTGGTTATGTTTTTATTCAGTATCATTTGTAATAAGCTGATACAATTTGGAGTTTCCTTGAAAATTCCTTCTTCCTAGACGCTCCATCTACTTTCTAAATTTATCAAATTTTAATATCTTTTGTAATCATCATTTCAACAACTTTTAAAAATCCTCTATTTTATATCTAACTTAAATACTCTTATAAAATGAAAATAAAATCTTCCTTGAAATTTGCTGGCAACGTGCTAAGATTCTGCCATTTAAAAATCTTGACATACGAGCTTAGACATGTTTAGAAGTTGAAGAGAAATTGGAATTGAGTTTGTTATCCCTTCTTTGTTTTATTAATTTCAAGAAATATTCTAATTACAATCTGCATCAGAAGCCGTTTCCATCACACAAGCTCTCTTTTTACAATCTCAACACCAACTCATTGAAGATTGGCCACGTGAATAGATTAAAACGTTCATACCTGTTGAATTCGATGTGGATAAAATATCATTTATTCACAAATTAAAAACGATGTGGCCTCTGAACACATAAAAGCAAATTCAAGATCTTGCTTGGAAAAGTCTCGAGACAGTACCGCGTTAAACGTTTTTTATTCTATTATTTATTGGTCATTAAATATATATATATATTTCTTCTTATCATACTCTATATAAATAGATCCAATCAAAAGTTATACGAATCACAAGACCATTAAATTTTAATTTTCTAGCTACTCATTCACCAGCTAAAACCAAACATGTATGTTACAAGGCGTTTGTCGGAATATCAAAGAAACAAATCGGAGTTAAAGCAAACATTGTCGGAAGCTCCGAACTCGGGTGTACTTATAATTCAAGATGAAGAGTCAAAGCCAACTTGTTGCTTCGGATCTTGCTACGAGCCTGGACTCAAAGGCTTACCGTTTCCACAGAACGCAAAGCTGACTGTGAACTACAGCATCACAGTTAATAATGTGACCATCGCTTATCGTGATCCTGTCGTTTTCATTCCGGTTCTTGACCAGCCGTTATCTTCTAACCGTTACTACGCCATTAAAAGAAGCGGGAAACACTCAGGGTATGACTTAGAACAAATGTCTAAGTCTTGAGCTATCTAACAAACACAATATGAATTTTTCTTACAACTTTCTTGTTGTTGTGTGTTTTTGTGTTGCAGAGAGGCTTCTGCTAATGCTAAAGAGGAAGACAGAGTCCCCTGCTGCTTCTGCTTCAGCCATGTTCCTGAAGCTAAACCACAACAAGCAGATCCTTATGACATTTACCAACAATTCGAGATGCATCAACCAAAGTCTTTGTCTCGATATTACTTTGCAACATCAGTTGCTCCTGATGGTATACCACCAGAGTTTCTCAAGAGAAAGTATTGGACCGTGGAGTACTCAACATCCGAAGACTATGGTCTGAGAGATGATGCAAAAGGGATTTACCCTAAGCTCCGTTCCGAGCTTCCTAGTGATCTGAACAGAAGCGTTGTGGTAGGGAACTGGTATGTACCTTTCATATTTGTGAACGAAGGAGACGCAAAGGATCAGTTTGAGAGCTCAACTTATTACAGAATGAGTCTTTACCAAAAATGGGAGGAGGTTTGCTCTTGTGAAAACGCTGACAAAGAAAACAGTGAGGTTGTAGTCAATGTGGAACTGGAGCCAGAAGTTGTGAAGCTTGATGGACAAGGTATCGGAAAAGAGACAATAAGGGTGGATGAAAATGGGGTTGTTTGGTTTGGTTTAGCAAACAAGAGTGTTGGTTTGAGGTCTGTTGTCACTGAGAGGATGAAATGGGAAGAGGAGAGGTTTGGGTGGAAGAGCAAAGCCGTGGTTGAAAGAACAGATAGGTTTGATGGAGGCGGTTCGAGTTGGAAGAGCTATAAATGTTATGTGTTGGTGGAGAGCTTTGTCTTGAGGAGGATGGATGAAAGTGTGGTCTTGACATTTGAGTTTAAACATGCTGATAGGTTGAAGTCCAAGTGGGAATCATGACAGCTTCTTGTTTAAAACTTTGTTGTGTTGGTACATTTTTTTGATTTGTAATAAGCTAATAAAGGTTTGGAGTTTCTTTATTTTGGAAAAAGTTGAAATATTGTGGACGAGCGTCACCGTCAAGAACCCTCTAACAAGCATCAACAAACAAGAAATGATCTTACATCTTTGCATCTCTTCAAAGATGAAACTGAAACTTCTTCTCACTAAGTTTAGTGGAGAGAATACAAATGAATTTAAACACTTGGAAGCATTTCGGTTTGTGGAAAGATATCAAAACTCGAACCAGAAACACTTGGAATTGACTGTGGGCTCCCAAGCCTGCACTCTCGAGCCGTTATTTATTGGAGGATGAAAAAATTTGTTTACTAACACTACAATGTTCACATAAACGATTTTCTGATTAGTCATCATCATTGCAGTATTCTTGTTCACATAATCATTTTCTGATAGGTCATCATCATTGCAGTATTCTAGTTCACATAATCATTTTCTGATAGGTCATCATCAAACATGTTCAAATTTAAAGTTCTTTATGATGTCTGAATGAAAAAACAAATGCATTTTGTTGAAATAATTTTCAAATCAATTCTCTTAAATCTCTCCGCTGTATACCAGAAATCGAAATGCTAACTTTGTGCTATTAATGATACTTCCCAAAATCTCTAAAAACATGAATATGTATTGGTAGAGAGCTTTGAGTTGAAGAGTATGGATGAGAGTTTGGTGCGGACATATGAGTTTAGAAATGCTGATAAGTTGAGAACTATCCAACACTGAATTGAGCTTCTGCTCTCTTTATTTTCGGATTATGCTTTATCTTCTTCTCTTGCATTGAACTGATGTAAGTGAACACTGTTGAATTCAAAAAGAAATGATTATTTTACTATCCATTATAGAATTATTTAATATATTATAACCCAAAAAAATCATTGAGAGAAAATACATTCCTCAGGATTTGATTAGTGGATTCATGACACTGAGGAAAAAGAAGATAAGGGAAATGCTCATAGTGAGAAACCGGCTCTTACACTTGGGATTCCTTAGAATTTCTCCTGGAACTGCAGTAAGGATTGTTAAGAACCTTCGAATCTGCCGAGATTGTCAAATCTATTGATGAAATATGTTAGTAGGATCAGCCAATGATTATGGTTAAAGACTTGTTGATATATATATATATGTAGCTGTTATGTGTACTATTGAAGATGGTGAAACACATTTGAGTTGTATATATGTGATCCAAGACAAAGAATCACAGCCTACATGATGCTTTGGCAAATGGTTATATTGGATGATTATGCAAAGGGTTTGCAGGAAACATCAAAGCTTAATTACTCCTTTGGAATTTGCATGTGTTATTAGTGCAAAAGAAGAGGACATAGTTTAATTATTGCATTTGGCTCACTTTTGTATCTTTAGCATTCGTTATGAGCTTCTTGATTTCAATAAGATGTAAGTGTAAGATACAATACAATAAAGTAGTGCAGAAAATAAATCAAGAGTCTCATAGTTGGAAAATTGTATATTCCATTCTTGTTTGTAAAGAAAGGAAATGCTAAAGATTAGGTGAAGAAATCTCTGTTTTACAGCATGACCCTTCACCAAAGATTTCAAGAGATTTTCTCCTACGAAAACATTGGCAGTAGAAAAGTTTGAGGTTGTAGTTGATGTGGAGGTTGAAACAGAAGTGGTAAAGCTTAGAGGAAACAAGGTTGCAAAAGAGACAAAAGGTGTGGACTCAGATGGAAGACCGAGGAGGAGATAGGTCTTGGTTCTGTCGTCTTGGAGCGTGTAAGATAGGAAGAGGAGAGGTTTGGGTGGCCAAAGAAAGGCGATCGGATAAGGTCTAACGTTAAGAGATCATATATAGATATTCCCAAGCGGTGGAAGAGTCAACTATGTTATGTATTGGTAGAGAGCTTTGAATTGAAGAGAATTGATGGGAGCTTGGTGTTGGCATTTGAGTTTAGGCTTGTTGATAAGTTAAAGAGCAAGTGGAATTGAGACTAATTTGTTTTTGTCATACGTGCAACTGGTTATTTGACACCATGTGAAGAAGTTTTTTTTTTTTGAACACAACTTCATTTCATTCATCAAACTTCTTGAGTACAAAGACAAGAGGGAATTACACATCCTCTTTGATAAAAAGTATAAGCTACAATAATAAACCAAACTAAGAAAGATAGGTCTTCAAAAGAAGATGACAGCGAATTCAAAACAAAGCTTGAATGCGTCGAGGGAGCTAACTCGATAGAGTCAGACAACTGAAATTTAGTCACATAACATGACGTTGAAGGCCAACCCTCACCTACGAGACAACACATGGTAATCTCGGTTGCATCTTCTGGCCCCGTACAGACCGCTACACAAGATAACAAACCGGTGATAAAGCTGGAACCGATGCTCGGCAACAAGGCCGAGGAGCCATCTTCTTCCACAGGAAGAAAGCATGGTAGAAAAGTCATCTCCTCCAGAGAAGAGGGAGATTGCAAAGGAAACCGTCTCGGTGGATGCACCGATAAAATCTTCTTACAAAAGTAATATACCATTATACGCACACTAAAGACCCCCGTGAATCCACATGAAATCTTTATCAAACAAGCCAATACCAATACCGTAACTTTCAATAAAATCAGTACCTTGATTCTCGGATTTGGGTAAATAGTTTGTGGGCTAGCAAAATCAATTACGTCGGAGAAGGAATGGCAGCCGTCGAAGGAGAGACGGTGCGCTTCAGAACATGGAGCGATGGGACCTCCGAAATAGATGGGGCCTTCAGCAGTACAAAGTGGAAGAGCGGTGCAAGGGGTCTTCTCGGAATCCCGGAGAAGAGCATCAAAACAAGGGTTTGTAAAGCTGGATCTGGTGAGCAAGAGTCGGGAGGAGCACGTCCTTAGCAAATAGCACAGTACCAAACCAGAGGCCCTGGAAAACAGTGGAATCCCACATACACAGGGGGTTAGAGAACTGCGGTCAACTAGATGTGAGAGAGACGGCATAGATGGCAGGAAGCACTGCCGACGAAACGTAAATCCAGAGGTTTGAAGGCAGTTGAAGCTGACAGGCATGATGGTGAGATGGGATGACCCCCAAAACGTCACAGATCTGGTGGTGCAGTCTGCAAAACGAAGAACCAAAAGATGGAGTATAGCAGAAGACCGTGAGGAGTGAGCAAACGACAGAGAAGAGCAGGAGGCGGAGCAAAGAACCCGACGCCGGTGGCCAGAGGCCTTACCGGCGTCGAGAAAGATGAAGCTTGACGGCTCCTCGATTTCTGGTCCCGAGAGAGAATAGGGCGAACGCCTTTTTTTTTTTTTTTTCCTAAAAAAATATAGTCTAGTTATATAAGTAGAATTTTATAATCTCCATGTGAAGAAGTTTTATGCAAGTTTCTGTAATAACATAAACCTAAGGTATCGTTTCATATGAACTCAATTTTAACTAGGATTTTTTTGCACTATACAAAGATAATAATAATAAATATAAAAATTATTTTAAAAGGAATTTAGTTTGCCCATTCATTTTGGATCCACGTATTGCATGCCCACTCATTCTCTATCCTTGTACTTTGTATTTTATAGTCTTGTTGATATATTCTTCTCATTGACAAGTATTTTTACTAGTATACAAAATAATTGAAAATTTTGTTAAACGATAACAATTACAACGTCCAATTCATTTGTATACTAACTGTTTTCTCCGTGCGAACATAATAACTTTATAGATATTTATAAATAGATATAGCAATTCAAACAGTATTAAAATAAGTTATTGTTCATACATTCCAAATATTTAACAATAAGTTAAAGAACAAGTTCTTTATATATACAAAATTCTTCATGAAGACATAGATACTTTTATTACATAAAATGAACTTAAAAACATTTATTCATTTAAATATTTAGCAATAAAATAAATATCAAATTTCTACATATGAGAAAGTTTTTAGTATTAGAAAGCTATATTTAATTACGTAAAATAAATTTAAAAACACTTACTTACACATAAAATTATATACAAAATATATATGTAAGGATTTAAAAGAAATATTTTATTATATAAATATTTTATTGGATAACACAATGTAAACTATTTTGTTAAAATAATAATTATCAAATCAAAGAAATTCGCTTTTTAATTTATAATTAGTTATATATTAATGAATCTTAATGATTCATTACGGCTAATAAAAATTTTATAAACAATATGAACTATTTTTAGATAATGATAATTATTAACTCAATAAAATTCATTTTTAATTTATTGTTAATTATATATTGACAAATCTACTTATTCATTAAAAATAGTAAAGGTTTTAACCGTTCTAATTATTAATATAAGAGTCTAAGACGAAAACCACTTCTCAAATAATAGTATAGATAATATTTTTTTCCACAGCCCATCCGTTAACAAATTTTATATCAAAAAGAAACTTTTATATCTACTATTCATCCATTAAAATTTCATTGACACATTGTCTATAAACCGTTATCCAAAATATATTATTAATGTCAGTTTATCCACCCAAAAAAATTGATTAAAAATTGATTTAAATGTATTATTTTTTTAGACCAAAACTAAAATCATGCTATTATAGAGATAAAACTGTCTTAAACACCCACAAAATCCGGACAAAGTGACCAAACTTCTTACAAATTGTTTGTTTTTGACAATTAAACTAAAAATTTCTAAAATTGTTATTCTTTCCTTAAAAATAAAAAAAAATTACTTTAAATTTTTTTCATTTAATCTTTATATTTAAAATTTAATTATAATATTAATATTATAGGTTTAAAATACTTTGTTGAGAGGAATATCAATACTGAATACGTTTTTATTGGGAGATTTTCAAGAGGTTTTAAATGATTATCTTTTTATATTTATAAAAATAAAATAATAAATTTCCAAATGATTATCTCATATTTAAGAACAAAAATTGAAAATCTTTGAGATATCCAAAAAGTTATAAAATATTTTTTTATTTTATTATGTTATTCTATAAATACATTATATTAAAATAATAGTATTTTATTTTAATTTTAAAATTTCTCATAGATGAAGATGAGAAAGACTTTCCATAAATGCCAAGTCAAGAACTTGCTTGGAAAAGTTTTTAGACAAAGCCGTGTAAAATGTTTTCTCATTCAAATATTTATTTATTATGGTCACAAATTTTTTATTTCTTCTTATCCTGCTCTGTATAAATAGATCCAGCCATAAGTTTACAAGTCACAAAACCATTACAATTAAATATCTACCAGCATAAACCAAACATGTATGTTACAAGGCGTTTGTCGGAATATCAAAGAAACAAATCGGAGTTGAAGCAGCCAGCGTCGGAAGGTCCAAACTCCGGTGTACTTGTAATTCAAGATGAAGAGTCAAGGCCAACGTGTTGCTTCGGATCTTGCTACGAGTCTGAACTCAAAGGCTTACCGTTTCCACAGAACGCAAAGCTGACTATGAAGTACACCATCCAAGTTATTGATAAGCTGCCCATGGTTTTTAGCGATCATGTCGTTTTCATTCCGGTTCTTGACCAGCCATTGTCTTCTAACCGTTACTACGCCATTAGAAGAAGCGGGAAACACTCAGGGTATGTCTTCTACGGTTACTACGCCATTAATATTAGAGAGAAGATCCTACATTAGAAGTATATAAGAGACTTGTCGTAATATACAAGGGATTTGGGTCAATCTACTTTATCACCAATTAATTTTAAGTTAGAAGTCCAAAAACTTATCAATTAACAATCTCAATTTTACATAGAACTTAAAAGGATGCATCTAATGTCTTGAGCTTAATATCTTACAAATTTACAATATGGACTTATGCAACTTTCTTGTTGTTGTGTGTTTTGTGTTGCAGAGAAGCTTCAGCTAATGCTAAAGAGGAAGACAGAGTCCCCTGCTGCTTTTGTTTCAGCCGTGTTCCTGAAGCTAAGCCACAACAAGCAGATCCTTACGACATTTACCAACAATTCGAGATCCATCAACCAAAATTTTCGGATCGAGGTTACTTTGCAACATCGGTTGCTGCTGGCGGGAAACCACCAAAGTTCCTTAAGAGAAAGTATTGGAGCGTTGAGTACTCGACATCCGAAGACTATGGTCTGAGAGATGACGCAAAAGGGATTAACGCTAAGCGTCGTTCCGAGCTTCCTAGTGGTCTGAACAGAAGCGTTGTGGTAGGGATTTGGTATGTACCTTTCATATTCGTGAAGGAAGGAGACGCAAAGGTTCAGCTTAGGAGCTCAACTTATTACAGAATGAGTCTTTACCAGAAATGGGAGGAGGTTTACTCTTGTGAAAACGCTGACAAAGAAAACAGTGAGGTTGTAGTCAATGTGGAAGTGGAGCCAGAAGCTGTGAAGCTTGAGGGACAAGTTATCGGAAAAGAGACAATAAGGGTGGATGAAAATGGGGTTGTTTGGTTTGGTTTAGCAAACAAGAGTGTTGGTTTGAGGTCTGTTGTCACTGAGAGGATGAAATGGGAAGAGGAGAGGTTTGGGTGGAAGAGTGATCCCCAAAGAGCCGTGGTTGAAAGATCAGAGAAATTTGATGGAGGCGGTTCAAACTGGAAGAGCTATAAATGTTATGTGTTGGTGGAGAGCTTTGTATTGAGGAGAACGGATGAAAGTGTGGTCTTGACATTTGAGTTTAAGCATGCTGATAAGCTGAAGAGCAAGTGGGAATCATGAATAGCTTCTTGTATTTAATATCTTTTGTGTTGGTACATGTTTTTATTCAGATTTATATGAATCAAAATGATCAGCAGATTGTAACAATGCCACCAATCATCAAGAACCCATTAACAAGCTTCAACAAACAATTTCATATATAAAGAAGGAAAAAACAAGAAGTGATCTTACATTTTGCATCTCTTCAGAGAAAATTAAACTGAAACTTCTCCAATGTAGTAAAAACAAAAAATACAAAAACAAGACCTGTCTCTAGAACTAAATATCCATATGATGCACTCTTTTGCCTTTGCATCCCAACTTCTTCCAATCTTATGTTTTTTGCAATTCAATCTTGTTAGCTTCCACAGTGTGGCTCGTATAACTTCGTTTGCCTAAAGATTGTTCATCTTTAAATTTTCAGTTTTGCAGATTTAAATAGAAAAAGATATTAAACACTACTATTGAACCTGTCTATTTCATTAAAACCGAAAGTAAATAATTTGATTGATGATCCGTATGACCCACGGTTTTATTTTATCATAGGCATGGTTTGTTCTTGTCTACCTTTTCTTTTTTTTTTGGTCAATTATTGTCTACCTTTTTCCCCATTTGATAGCTAGTCTTTGGTTTTGATATTAGTGATACACTAGGTGTTTTGCCCGCACGTGCGGGCTTAATCGTTTTATAAATATCTATTAGTTTATAATATATATATATATAAGAATTATTTTATTTAATAAAATTCTAATATTATTAATTAAAATTTGTTTTTAATTATATATAAAATTCATTAAAGGTAATATTAACTTTAACCACTTAATTATTATGAATTATCTTTTTAAAATTTTATAATTCAAAGATATGTTTTAAGATAACAACACCATATATAAGAGTTATCTTATAAAAAATTAATATTATTAATAAAAATTTGTTTTTGATTATATAATTAATTATATATAAAATTCATTAAGGGTAGTATCGACTTTGACCACTCTAACTTTCAACGTGAGAGTTCCGTTGCGAAAAATCACTTCGCAAATTAACTCTTATAAAAAATTAATATTATTAATAAAAATTTGTTTTTGATTATATAATTAATTATATATAAAATTCATTAAGGGTAGTATTGACTTTGACCACTCTAATTTTTAACGTGAGAGCTCCGTTGTGAAAAATCACTTCGCAAATAATAGTATAGATAGATGTCTCTAGACAAACCAAAACCTTATAAATTTAAATAAAAGTAAGTATAAAATCATTAGTTTTGCTTTTTTAAAAATTAGCACGATATGTTCATTTCATATAATATACACATATTCAACTATCTAAAAGATGGACTAGATTCGAATTTGGATACTTCTAATACTGTACTTTAAATAATTGGCATCTTCTACAATAAATATCAATAATATTTACTATTTTTGTAATAGACTAAAAACCCCCAAATTAAATACATTAAAAACCGGAAAATTGCTGCGGTCGCCACATCTCTCTCAGTGCTCGGGGGTAAGACAAGACAGCAATGTTCGTTTCCGACAAGCCTCGTCCTAACGATTTCTACAAAGACGATAACACCAATCCCTCCACCACCGCACGCGACAGCATGATCATCGACGTCACCACCAACACACCAGGAGATCTACATCCCCACAACCACCACAACCATCATCATCATCATCTCCAGCCTCAACAGATTCTCCTCGGAGAAAGCAGCGGCGAGGATCACGAAGTGAAAGCACCCAAGAAACGAGCAGAGACATGGGTTCAAGACGAGACTCGTTCCCTGATCATGTTCCGTCGAGGCATGGACGGTCTATTCAACACCTCCAAGTCGAACAAGCATCTCTGGGAGCAGATCTCCGCGAAGATGAGAGAGAAAGGTTTCGATCGGTCTCCGACCATGTGTACCGACAAGTGGAGGAATCTGTTGAAGGAGTTTAAGAAGGCTAAGCATCATGACAGAGGGAATAGATCGGCTAAGATGTCTTATTACAAGGAGATTGAAGAGATCCTTAGAGAGAGGAGCAAGAAAGTGACCACGACGGGACAGTATAACAAGTGCCCTAATACAACACCCACTGCTAAAGTTGATTCCTTTATGCAATTTACTGATAAAGGTATAAGCTTTATTGGCTTAACTTAGGGATACTCTGTTTCTTGATTCGTTCTGAGCGAACCCAGATGTGATTAGGGTTTATATTGATATAAGGCAATGCTTTAGGCTGAGATGATACACCCACTGCTAAAGTTGATTCCTTAATGCAATTTACTGATAAAGGTACAAACTTTGATTGATTAATGATTGACCCATCTGTGATTAGGGTTATACTGATAAGATGCTTGGTACAATTTGGGCAATGCTTTAGGCTGAGATTATACTAGTTGGTATGCCATTTTTAGAGTATGTTTCTTAATATAGCCTCATTGATCTTTTAAGAAGATGATACTTTTGGTACTTTGTTTTAGTTTCTTTTGTTTAAAGTGGAAACTTTATCTTTCATCGTAGGTTTTGATGATCCGAGCATTTCTTTTGGATCTGTTGAAGGTACTGACTGATCTTATCATTGACTTTTGTGTGTTAACTATCTCTTGCTGTATTACAAAGAGACAAGATTTTGTATGTCTTGAAGCTTATCTTTTAAGTTGGTGTGAAAAAGTTCTCCTTGATTGAGAAATCCTAAAGGTATTAACTTGCTTTCTGAGATTGGAAACAAAGAGTGATGTTTTGCAAGAGGAAAGCTATATGTAATCTGATGTCTCTGTGATTGGAGCAGCTGTGCAGCGGGATGAACATATAGTTTCTCTGTTAGTTGGTTTAGTTTGGTTTCTAGAGGATGTGTATGTGTGTTTTGATAAGTGTTTCTTATCTATGTTCTAGCTAATGGAAGGCCAGCGTTAAACCTTGAAAGGCGTCTTGATCATGATGGTCATCCTCTTGCAATCACTACAGTTGATGCTGTTGCAGCAAATGGAGTTCCTCCTTGGAATTGGAGAGAGACTCCTGGAAACGGCAAGTATAATAAAACTTAAGCCTCAACGATTTATTTTTGAACATGTTTCAAACAGTTTTGAGGTTGCTTCACAGCCTCTGTTTCTCTGCTTGACTCATTATGTCTTTTCTTTTGTTACTAATTTAGAGCTTTTTTGTCTATGTTATACAAACAGGTGGTGATTCTCATGGTCAGCCTTTTGGTGGGAGGATCATAACTGTGAAATTTGGCGACTATACAAGAAGAATTGGCGTTGATGGTAGCACTGAAGCAATCAAAGACACAATCAGATCAGCTTTTGGGTTAAGAACTCGACGGGCTTTTTGGTTAGAAGATGAAGATCAGGTTGTTCGTTGTCTTGACCGAGACATGCCCTTAGGGAACTATCTACTCCATGTCGATGATGGTAAGATTCACCACATTCCCATCTGTTTCTACACCAAATACGGTTACTAAGTTCTCGATTTCCAAAAACTTATTGTACAGGACTAGCAGTTAGAGTTTGCCATTATGATGAATCCAACCAGTTACCAGTCCATACAGAAGAGAAAGTCTTCTACACGGAAGAAGACTACCGTGATTTTCTATCTAGACGGGGATGGACATGTCTGCAAGTTGATGGTTTTAGAAACATAGACAACATGGATGATCTTCAACCTGGTGCTGTGTACCGAGGAGTGAGATAAGAGAATGTGAACTTCTCGTCCAAAACCATCAACAGTTAATCTAATCACAAAACTGTCTACTGTAAATAAATGTTTTATCATTCTCTTTGTACATTTCCGCCTCTTTTGTTTCTTATCTACTGAGAAGAACAAAGAATGTACTTGCTCAGACGTAACATATCAACTTGGATTCACCAATAAGACCTCAAAATGTATATTTGTATGTTAACACTTTGGAAAGATCGTAAGAGAGGTGTCAGTCACTCTCTGACTGGAAATGATTAGTTGATTACATAAACCATCAGACCAAACTTATCATGGTCTAATCCATCATTGGTTCTAAGCAGATTTACATGGATAAGATTGCATTTGTTAAAGTTCGCATCAATTATTTTCTTGTCATGTGGGTTTGCATCTATCTTTTTCCGTTCTTTAAGAATCGAATGTCAACATATACATTGATAGTGATATATTTTGGTTCTTTTCGATTACGCAGAACATTGTGAACACTTCAAGATAAAAGGATAAGACACGGATAATGATATGGAAATTTAGAAGCAACATGAAAAATCCACAAAATAACTCAAAATGATCAACAATATAGGAATTGTCCACCATTTTTTTTTTTAAATTAGTTATTGAGAAAAATACTATGCTAAATTTGAATATTTTTTCTATTAAATTGAATAGTTATTTACAGAATGTATCTGGATCCATATGAATCCTGGATTAAGGAGTTTTATATGCTTTCACGGGTTCACCTAACACATAAATAAATTGAAGCATGAGACTTTTGGCAAAAGCCAATAGTCATACCGTTTGCATAATAAAGCCTGTCACGTTCATCTGACCAACCAATGCTCTTAAAATGGAGCACCCATGTGAAGTCACGATTTGATAAATATACAAAACTAACTTATACACCAAATATCTTGTACATAAAAATTATCTTTATAATGACATCTACAAACTTCCTA
The DNA here is from genome assembly GCA_012274485.2 of Sinapis alba. Classification (NCBI taxonomy): domain Eukaryota; kingdom Viridiplantae; phylum Streptophyta; class Magnoliopsida; order Brassicales; family Brassicaceae; genus Sinapis; species Sinapis alba. The sequence continues at coordinate 375,565 of MU105721.1, read as the reverse complement.
CCATGTAATTGGTGAACATATACACCTCTGAATATAGTTTTTTAAATGCGCACCTCGACTATTTCAAAACAAATGGTTTCAAAGATGTGTGGGGGTTGAGAGTTGAGTGAAAATGAATTGCCATTTGGGATAATTGTAACATAAGTACATAGAACAGTGTTATCATGCATGATTCATGCCATTATATTAAAGCATTAAAGGTTTGATTAATAATCTATAAAACTGTGGCACTATATGGTAAATATAAAATTAAGTAGAGTTGTGAAACTATATTTTATGTAAAAAAAAAATATTAAACATGACATAAAGGTTTTCAAAGAAAAAAGTTGTGCTATCACAGTGTTCATCAACAACGAAACAAAGTTTAGCTACATAAATCAAAGTTGGACGTGGTACGTGGTTCACGCTCATTGGCTGGCTCGATAATACGGGTATATTCAAAGCCTGTGTGCGTCGGCCCGGCCCATAAGATCTGAGGTTATGAAACTCGAATATTCCATTACTTGCGCGTGAGGTGCAAGCGCCATTAGTTTCCCCAGTTAGTTCTTAATCCTGCCATTAAACGGCTGACCAAAAAGGGTAAATAATCTTAAAAGTAAATTTACTGAATCTCATCCGTAACCTTTTTTACCCCAAGAAAAGATCTCAGCCACACGATCAAAATTTCGATCCTTTAAATAACTCTAAAGCCTCACCAAACTCTCTCACTCACTAACTATTCGAGCTTGCGATCTCATCGTCATCTTCAATCTCTGAAATGGGTGAGTTTCTTCGCTCATGTTGATCTGCGTTTCTTCAATCTCTAGCTTCGTCGTTGATCGTTTTTTTTTTTTAATTTCTCTTTTGTTTGTGTAGCTGACAAGAAGATTAAGATCGGAATCAACGGTGAGTGTTTCATATTTTGAATCGATTTTTTCATAGGTTTTAGTTAGCTTAGATCTGTGGAATCTGAGTTTATAGTGTTGGTGAAGGTTTCGGAAGAATCGGGCGTTTGGTGGCTAGAGTTATCCTTCAGAGGAACGATGTTGAGCTCGTAGCTGTTAACGATCCCTTCATCACCACCGAGTACATGGTGAGGGTTTCTTTACGCCGGATTGATGTGTTGACTATGTGTGACTAAGTTTGATTGATTGAATATATGTTTGTTGTGCTGTAGACGTACATGTTTAAGTACGACAGTGTTCACGGTCAGTGGAAGCACAATGAACTCAAGTTGAAGGATGAGAAAACACTTCTCTTTGGTGAGAAGCCAGTCACTGTTTTCGGCATCAGGTATACATAATAAATCAATCTCTTTTTTTTTATGTTATGGTTACTTGTCAAATTCTGATGTTTTATTTTTGAAGGAACCCTGAGGATATCCCATGGGGTGAGGCTGGAGCTGACTTTGTTGTTGAGTCTACTGGTGTCTTCACTGACAAGGACAAAGCTGCTGCTCACTTGAAGGTTTGTTTCCATCTGCTTTTCATGTTATATAGCATTATATGTAGTATGCATATAGCTAGTTAGATCCTAGGATTATTCATGTAGCTCTTGCAAGAGTTTCAGTTAATATTGGAACTAAACATGCAACTTATTCGATGCAATATTTCATTTGGTGTTTAGGGTGGTGCCAAGAAGGTTGTTATCTCTGCCCCCAGCAAGGACGCTCCTATGTTTGTTGTTGGTGTTAACGAGCACGAATACAAGTCTGACCTTGACATTGTCTCCAACGCTAGTTGCACCACTAACTGCCTTGCTCCCCTTGCCAAGGTAAAGATTATCACCGCCGCCTATTACAAAATCAAATTGATTGTATTGTTTCCAACTTTCTCATCCTTTTCCTAATATTTGGTTGCTTCCTGTAGGTTATCAACGACAGGTTTGGAATTGTTGAGGGTCTTATGACCACCGTCCACTCTATCACTGGTAGATTTCTCAATCTTCGGTGAATGTACCACAAAACTTGTTACTTGTAAGTGGAAACTCTGAGCTAATGAGGGTTCGTTTTATGATTTCAGCTACTCAGAAGACAGTTGATGGTCCATCAATGAAGGACTGGAGAGGTGGAAGAGCCGCATCTTTCAACATCATTCCCAGCAGCACCGGAGCTGCCAAGGCTGTCGGAAAAGTGCTTCCACAGCTCAACGGAAAGTTGACAGGAATGTCCTTCCGTGTTCCCACTGTTGATGTCTCAGTTGTTGACCTCACGGTTAGACTCGAGAAAGCCGCAACCTACGACGATATCAAGAAGGCTATCAAGTAAGCTTTCTTCGGTTTCCAGTTCACTAGTTTCATCATATATCTTTTGTAAGATTAACTTTTAACTGATTGGATTGTTACCAACACAGGGAGGAATCTGAGGGGAAACTAAAGGGAATCCTTGGTTACACGGAGGATGATGTTGTCTCAACTGACTTCGTTGGTGACAGCAGGTCGAGCATTTTTGATGCCAAGGCTGGAATCGCATTGAGTGACAACTTCGTGAAACTGGTGTCTTGGTATGACAATGAATGGGGTTACAGTACCCGTGTGGTCGACTTGATCATCCACATGTCCAAGGCCTAAAGTGCTGTAAGAGAAAGAAAAAAAGATCTCGATCTCAAATGATGTCTTAATTTGTGCTTTATCGAATAAGTTTTCTCTAGCCGTGGTGGGAAATTTGTAGACCGTTTTTTTTTTTTACTGAAGCCCTTTGTTTGGCCTTTGATATAATGAGTTACTTAAAATGTTTTCAATTCCATGTGTTTGCACAACGAAGAGTTCTCTCTTCTCATATCCAATGTGTCAAACAACAACGTCATCTGTTTTAAACAATGCTAACAAGCACAAGTTTACATATGTTCTTTTCTTTTTCATAATCAAGCAAGGTGTTGAAGCATCATTGGTAAACAAGTGCACATCTAATGATTGGATGCAAAACATTTTTGGTTTCCAAATCTTAATTGATTACGGTTTTCACTATAATACCATTTTGTACAAAACAACCATCCAAGGCAGAAGAAGGTCAATACTAATTTCATTATTTCCAAAACTTAATAGTTCACGTCTTCTTTAGTAGGGTTTTTCTGATTAGATCTTTTTTACTTTAGTAGGGCTATGTAGTTAAGTACATTTGTAGGAAACTTTGAATCTATAACTATCAGACATTCTATAATAATATTAGTAGATATTTTGTGATTAGTGTGATTAGCGAATAAGAGTGAAGAAATCAGATGTCAATATGAAATAAAGTATTGTTAAATCGTCGGTGACATTAATTTGATAGATATTTACGAGGAGAGGGGTTAGGCACCGTCTGTACCCAAAAAGGCAAAACAAAACAAATGCAACTGAAGAAAAGGCTGTATACAACAGATATTTTTCAGACGAAATTATGAAATAGATAGTTTTAACTAAAAATTGAATAACTGAATAGGCGTTTTACTACGCAAAAAGAGAAATATATATATAAAAATAATGAAAATAAATAAGATTTCATTGCGTTGTTGTGTGCAGGTTCTCTCTTTTCTCTCTGCCTTTGTTATTGACCTAAGAGCCATTAGACTTTTCTTTAGATATATATCTTAAAGCTACTGGTCTCTTGACTCTTCTCCAAATACGGACACCTTCAGGTAATCTCTCTCGGACACATCTGATGTTTTCTGATCTAGTTTAAGTTAACTTTTCTGTTCTGTATGTCACTGCTAAAGATCTTATAATAGATCTAAAACTAATCATTTTCTGATTCTTCACGTATACCCCATTTACATCTTTAGCTAGATCATCGTTTCTGTTCTTCTCCATATGTTTTTATTCTAATACCAAAATCAATCAGATGAATTTCTCACTGTTGGAGCTTGGAGTTAGACTTTTTTCTCATGACTTAAATTTTTAAAAAAAGAAAAAAAAAAGCCATGTCTCCACTATGATCTTTGACAAGATCACTATATATTTTAAATTCATAAAAAATGTAGTGTTAATTAATAAATTTCCTCAGGAAACATTATGGTGGATTTGTCAAGTGGCTAAATATCTTAATTAATAATATAATAATGAATAAGATTTCTGATTAGTTAATTAAATTATACGGTATTGAGACCAGATCTCCATAAGAAACACGTTACCACTTGACCATCTCTTCTCTTCCCTTATGATCTATATAAACATTTTTTTCTTCTTTTCATCGATCTCTCTTGAAGTAATATTCTTTTGCTTGTTAATTTGATTGGTTCCTTTGAGCAGCAACTAAGAAGAAGAAGAAGATGATGATGATGAACAGCTATGGACTTCAACAAAACTCTGAGATGAGGAGAGACGCCGTTGTTTGCCCTAAACCACGTCGTGTCGGTGTACTCAACAACCATCACCTTTCTCGATCTCTCCGATGGCAAGTCAGGTTACATACTTTATTTCTCTTATCAATAAGATATAACGTTTTTATTATTCACAAAAAAAAACATCTAACGTTTTCATAACATATATTTTTTCCATGTCATCAATTAAAATGACTAACTCTTTGTTTTATGTTTTTGTTTTGTTAAGTCACCAGATGGATCTATGCGAATCGAATTCACGAAGCGAGATTTTGGATTTCATCCTCGCTAATGTAATATAATCAAATAATATAGTTACGTATTTTACGTAGAAAGTTTGCTTTTATGTTCTTGTTATATATGTGACATTGATCTTGTGCATATATTTATCTACAGGGTAGTGGTTGTGAACAAGATCCGAAGATGACGTCATCGTCGCCCCTGTTCTTTACAGGGTCACCGCCGAGTAGAGTTTCCAACCCTTTAACAAAGGACTCACTCTTTCGCGAGGAGCTTCTCGTGGTGGCTCCTCCTCCTCCTCCGTCCACTCCACGAGCAATCAAGCCACCACCGCCGTCGTCTCCAAGGAACGGTGGTGGTTGTTTTCGGGTGAGTACTAACTTTGGGAAGAACCCTCAGGTTCGAGTCGTTGGATTCAATTGCCTTGACAGGGACAGACGTAGCAGCAGCGTTCCGACTCTTGCATAAGAGTCTCCCAAAACGCTGAGAAAAGAGAGAGATAAATGCAAATATATAACAGAGAAGGGCTAAAAAGATATTGAAAAAGGTTTAGGAAATGATTAATGATGTGATCATGTTGGGTTTATATTTTGGTGGAAAATGTGTAAATGTCTTGAAAGAAGATGGTAATTTTTAAAAGGGGCTGTTATATAAGTTTTGGTTTTGAGTGTCCAGTTTGGGAATTTTTGTAAAGTAAAAAAAGGGAGAGAGAGATAAGGGTTTGTGAGTGTTTGGTGTCTTTAGTGAAAAATAAGAGCATTACTGTAACAAAAGGAAAGAGTTTTGAAATGTGAAGATATCATTTATCTATTGTATCTTATGTACATATGTAATTATCAAATGAATTGTAAAGTTTTTAATTCTTATTTAGTCCTTGTGTGTCACAAAATTTGGTGATTAGCTGGTGTACTGTCATTTATTTGTTTTGTTTATGTAAGTTTTAATATGAACTTTACATGATATAAATGAACAATAACAGTGTATGGCTAGCTAATAGTTTTCTGTTTTGTATTTTTCAAAAATTGTGCTAGTTTAAAAGCTACCAAAGATAATTGAAGGCATACTATTATGTATTCAAAAAAATAATTTGCTGAAATGTTTAAACTAAATAAATAAACGCATATCCACCAATCTCCACCGGCCCAGCTTCACTCCTACTCTAAGGTGATCTTCACGAACCCAAACTCAAGAATCTGACAACCGCACAAGTCCACGACAAAGCTCTTGTTGTTTTCACCTATACTACTATTGATCCATGCTTCGCATGAAATATTGCTTCTTACAAATATAATACTCCCTCCGTTCCACTAAGATAGAAGTTTTGAGATTTTTTTTTTGTTTTATGAAGATAGAAGTTTGTAGTTTCCAATACAACTTTTTTACTTGTTTACCCATATTACCCTTATTAACTATTAAAAAAACAATTAAATAATATTATTTGTTTTGTAATTATAAAAGGAGACAAAGGTTATTTTTGGTATTGTAAAAGTATTCTTAAACTATGTGAAATGTCTAAAACTTCTATCTTAGTGGAACGGAGGAAGTATAAGTGAATAATTATAAATATAAATAGACAGTTTTTAAAGTATAAATAGATAATTACACATTATTTCTGAGAACACATGAAAAAGAATTATAATGATTTTCCAAAATTTCAGATTTTTCCAACCATTCTATAAAATTATATATATCGAAAAGACTTCAAAAAGTTATCTTAAAAATATATAAATCTTTGATGAATTGGATTGTCTAATTACCTATTATTTTTGGCAGTGAAGAGGATACAGTAAGTTGAAAAATAATTTATTTATTGTTGTATATTGATATATCAAACATTTGAAATAAAACATTATGTATTTAACAACAATATAAAAATGTAGCTGCTAATACATACTCAGTTAATTTTGTCTCCCACCATCTCATAGTAGCACTGATTTTACCATCTTTAATGTTTCATGTTCATCTCTCCCCTACAACTGTACATGAACCAATTTTCTTTTTCAATATGAAACATTGAAACTATAGAAATCAAATATTAAATTGCTTGCATATTATGTTGAATAGTGTTTGTAATCTACCTTCTGATGTAAAACATGTAGACTGTAGTACAGTAGAAAAACAATTCAACAATATGATCCTTTCGTAATGAAATAATGAAAATGCATTTACCTCTTTCAAAGGCTCTTCTTCCATATCTGCATTTTCTTTATTTTTCTTTTGACCTACTTTTGATTTAACTCATAATACCACTCTTGTTTGTGTATGTTTTACTGTTTTTGCTTTCTTTCTCTTTTATGTGCAAATAGATATGAACTAAAATTTAGGCTTGTTGATAAGTTAAAGAGCAAATGGAATTGAGATTAATTTGTTTTTGTCATACGTGCAACTGTTTATTTGACACCATGTGAAGAAGTTTTATGCAAGTTTCTGTAATAATATAAACTTAAGGTATCGTTTTATATAAACTCAATTTTAACTAGGATTTTTTTTGCACTATACAAGGTGGTCGAATCCTTCTCAACCGGAGGGACGCTGCTGCAAACAATATCAAGTATATTGTTGAAGAGTCTGGTCCTGAGTGGGCAATGCAGTCCCTCATTCCAATAGTCAACCAATCGGTTAGTATTCACATTCACAGAAAGTTCTTTTTGGTTTCTCACAAGTAATTAAAAGTCTTGTGGTGTGGTTTCATGTTTATCCTCACTAGGTATCTAAAACGTTTATATTGTCTTTGGAGTGTGAAAGGTTGTGGAGAATATGATGCGGCCATGCTTGGTTAGAGCTAATTGAAGACCCAGATGTTGATGTTCGGTTTTCCGCAAATGAAGCTCTCCAATCTATCGACAATGTGATGATGTCTTAGCTAAGAACAAAAGGAAACAGAGACAACACTTTGTGTTTGTTAGGAAGAGTTTCATGAGGTTTTGTAACTATACTTATACAGTTTTTGTGGTTTTCTTTACTTTACACGTAACTGACCTTACAGAGCTTTGTCCCATTGTATCTCTCTGTTACTTACGTTAGCTTCACGTTTTTGTAATTTGTTGGGGGGGGGGGGATTTTTGTTTCTCTAGGACTATAGATTAGGTTAGCCTATAGTCAAGACTGGCCCATTAAACCCAAAATTTGGAAGGCCAGCCCATCAACCCCCAATTTGGACAAATATTGAAAGATTATTCTCTTTGGAATCTTGCCTGATTTAAGAACTCAAAAGTCAGATGAAGATTCTTAAGGTGATGAGTATGATCTACAAATAATATACAGACACAGAATATCTGAATTATATATATATAATTCTTTTTTTAACCATTATATAAATAATTCTTATTTGTAAATGTGATGACAATGCAAATCGTTTAATTTATAATTATCTCATTATTTTCAAACGTATTCACTATTCAGAACTATTTTGCCGTGTTTCTATCTTATCTACTAGTTACGAAGAAGAATCTTCTAGAAGCTTCATCTTACATAGTCAAAAATTGAAATTCACAAAGTCTATCATTTTGCCGAGAATTAAAACAAGATTAATTTCACAATGTCAACTATTTTGCTGAGGATTAGGAAAAAAAAATCACAATGCCAAACATTTTGCCAGGAATTAAAACAAGACTAGCACGTACCTAGAACATGTATATATGTATACAGAAGATGATATAGTTAGTATATTAACTTGTACCCTTCCTACAAGTAGTTTAATACGACTTTCAATTCGAATACTCCATGTCTATGTTTTTTTAAATGCTGGATATTCACCAAAAAAGTATTGAAGCTAGTTGATAGATTGGTTATATGTATTTTAATTTTCCCATGTTTCAATCAGAATTACTGCATTTTGCATAAGTATATTAGATTTGAGTTTATCATAAACTTTCAAATTAAAATCAATTAGCTATAAATGTATTAGTTATAATATTTTATATTTATGTCCTAACTAAACTTTTAATGTTAGAGTTTATATTCTCATTCTTTCCTTGGTTCTTATAACCATTAACTTTGACAATATCATAATCTAGGATTCAGTTCGGTCAGACATTGGACCATTCAGATCAAATCGGTTTAAGATTGATATGACCTCTTTTAATGGGTCAGATCAATTTCAGTTTAGTTGGATATGATGTGGTTGGGCTCCGATATTATATTAGATTTGAGTTTATTATGTCCTTATAACTTCAAATTAATTGGTAACAACTGAATTGGTCTTAGTATATTACTTGTGTGCCAATTAAACTTCGGATGTGAGAGAATTTATATTCTAACAAGTATCAAGAGCCATTTGTCGTTTAACTTGTGTGAAAGGTCACCTTAAGTAATGTTTAGGCATAGTCATCCCTAGTTATTGTTAAAACTTATACCTAATGAAATCCTAATCCAATTCCTGGTCATTTGGATCTGTCGTTAATATTATATATATATATATATGCATAATTTATATATTCACATTTTATAAAAAAAAAATTGTTTATTCTGCACATGGAATTTCTAGTCAGGTTGATCCGATCTTGAAAACGATACTATCTTATTGGAAAGCTGCACCTGCACGTATTAAAAAGCTCTCTCAAAATGGAACTATATTGTTGTTAAGCAAAAAAAAATGGAACTATATATCCTTCATAAATGAATTTGTTATTTAATAAGGATTAAAGTTGTATCTCAAAAATGGACATATAATTTAGTATGAGGGTAAAAGAAAAATGTTCCAAAAAAAAAAATCAGTATAAGATATCAATCATTACCTTTTATAAAAAAAAATATCAATCATTACATAAAATATTCCAGTTCCAGTAGATATTTATTTTTAAAAGAGATCAATCAGTACATAAAAATCAGTATAAGGTATGAGTGAGTACATAAATCAGTAAAGAAAAAAATCAAAACATAAACTTGAAAAACACAGAACATAAAAAGACAATAATGGTTTATTTAGTAGATATTTATTTTTAAAATATTTATCGTTAAGCCATCGTTGTTTTAGTACTGTTTGCTCCATTAGAGGTCTTACACTTTTTTATATATTTTCAGACCAATAATCTGATATAGTAATAAGTTTTTAAAAAGACCACATGGCACCTAGAGCCACCCGGGAAAGGCAAGTCTAACTATGAGACAGGTACGGATTATTAACATTAATTAAAAGAATCTTTAGATTTACTCACGATTCTGAGGGATAATATATCCAAATACGGTTGCTCAAAAAAAAAAAAAATCCAAATACGCAAATAAATCAAGTGACCTAACGATAACTATTTAATGAGTAAAAGTCTCTTTTAAACCAGAGGCAGAGAATATACTCTACGACAAGGAGATAGTAGCTAACGTGCCCATTTGTATATTCAAACAACATGAGAATCGAATATAAATATTGAAAACAATGTTGACAATAGTATAAAATTATAATTATAGTAAGTTATGCTTCTCGGATTCGAGCATATTCGTCCCATGAATTGAACCAAGTCAATAAGTCTTCTTCCGGGTCCTATTATTTATCATAATAAGATCATTTTTTTGTTGTCATGTGGCTGTGCATCTTTATATAATATATGGTCGACAAAAGGATAGTATATACTAGTAAGAAGATTCTTTCTCGTCGACTCTGAGGCCATGTTCATACAAGCTGTAATATCAAATTACATATCAGCATTGTTCTGGATCATCTGTATAATTTCAATTAATATAGTGCAGTAAATTTTGGGCTGACAAACAAAAGAGCAGCAGCCACAACAATATTCCTCCGTTTCATATTAAGTGTTGTTGTAGAGAAAATATTTTGTTATAAAATAAGTATCATTTTAGTATTTCAATGCATAATTTATTTATTTTATTTTTCAGTTTAATTTTATATTGGTTGAAATATGATTAGGTGTATGGGTAATGATGTTTTTATATAAAAAATATACAAAATTAAATGTTTTCTTAATCGGTGTGCACAAATCTAAAACGACACTTAATATGAAACATATAGAGTATTTACTAACCGAAATTAAATCATTGATTAACCAGTTATAACGCCACACTGAAATCATTGCAAAGGTGAACACAATGACTTCTGAAAGGTAATAACAACAAGATGAATCCCCGAATTTATTTTCCATATTTTTCTCACACAAGCGTGTATGTTAAATGAAAAGAAAAACAGAAGTAAAAATATTGAAAGAAGAAACGAATATATAATATAAGCACAAGAAGATGCAAATCAACTCAAATTAAAAGTGTCATTTATCCTGAGTATAAACTCTATACAGTAAATTCATCACGGTATGCTGAGTATCATATTGATCTAACTTGGAGAGAACAAAACAAATTAATAGTATATTAAATTGAACCAAAACATTAGAGAGAGTAGAAACAAATTAATTTTTCTTGACGTAATGATTGCGAGTAGAAGAAGACATCGCTGGCGAGCTACATCGGACCACCACCTCTTCGCCGTGACTTTCTGATTCTTCTTCCACAATAACCGACGATGGTCTAAAATTGGAATGGCTCAGCTGCTGTGGCGGTGGTGGTGCGGCCATTGCTCCATAGATTCCGGTCGTGGTGGTAGTGCTGCTAGTAGTGGCTCCTCCGGTGGTCTTGCCCGTAGAGTAGTCAGATTGTGGGACCCATAAATCTCCCACGAATACGAAATGTTGTGTTTGAGAGTTTCCGTTGTTAGGGATTGTTTGACTTGGCCTTCTCGTATGCAATCTATATTTCTATTATATATTGCAAAAATAAGTAAATATATAAAATTAAATTTGTGTAAAATTAAATTTTATACTCCATTTGATTAAATTTCATGAATGAAAAATTGTCTAGGATAATCTTTTTAGTTTATTTTCACAAAATAATCTTCAAAAAGGAAAATAACCAAAATATTTCATTAAAAAATTATATACATTTTATATCTTTATGGTTAAATAATCTAGACATAGGGTTTAAAGATAAATAATGAGATTTTGGAGGTAGAGTTTTAAATATTAAAAAATAAAAAATTAAAATTAAAATTTTCAAAATAGAAAAAAATTAATTTAATCATTTTTTAGGTTTAATTTGTGATAAAAACTTTAGAAAAAAATATTTGAGAGAATTGTACTTCCTGAATTTTTACATCAAATTATAGAAGAAAATAATTGCATGTGTTTAGTAGGATTACCTGTAAATGGCTTTTAACTTCATCATTTGTTAATCCATCAACCTTCATTAACTCCCTGATTTGTTTTGGCGTAGCTACTACAAAAATGGAATCAAAATCAATATACTAACTAGAATCCCATGAACCCTAAAGATCGAAATATATTTATTTAAATCGTATATGAATATCATAACATTGACTAACCATGAGGTCCACCTAGGTGTTGAAGAGCGTTCAAGAAGCGTCTATGCAACTGCAACGACCAACACCTTCTTTGCTTTCTTCCTCCGTCTTTATCCGCCTCTCTCCTCCTTCCTTCGCCACCACCACCCTTAACCATCGCATCTTTTCTCATACTTTCATCTATCTTCACCACCGTCTCAATCATCTTCGGTTGCAACCGTTCCTGAAACACAAAACGGAAAACATTTAGAATATTATTCTATTTCCCACTCTATTTTAGAGTAAATTATAGAGTGGGATTGGAGATGCTCTAGTATGTGTTTCAATATGGATTTTTAATTAGTATACTTTACTTCTTTGGGAAGAAGAGGGTCAGGTTGGTTCCAGAGCTGAACAGACTTAAGCCAATCTGATTTCATGTTCTTGTCCTCATAATCATTGTCCGGATCATGAGTTCCGTGTTCATCATCAAATTCTTCATCTTCTTCTTCTTCTTCATTGGAGGTCGATGAATCTTTAATAGTTAAAAATTGCTCCAAGACTAGAGGTCTACATTCTTCGGTTGTCTGCTCCGAGCACTCTGATTGTCCGTATAGATTGTCTGTCGCCATCTCTGGTAACTCTCTCTTACATGCCTCGATTGCTAAGCAAACAAAACGAAACACTAGAATTTTCATTTCTTTTCTATATTATTCACGGGGCAAAACAAAACCCATAGCTCAAATTTTGCATTTATTTGTGTATATATATAATAAATACCCTTCATTGTATATGCATACGTACCTTGGGTTACAAGATCTAAGCAAAGAGGAAGTTCACGTTGGAAGACATGAATCTTGCGACGTTCTTCTTCAAGAGCTTCCATGTATTGAACACATCTCTCCCGTTTCTGGTTGTAATCCATATTGATTAGCCTCTTCATCATGGTGCTTTAGGGACAAATTAATAAGCCACCTTTTTTTGTTTAGGATTTGGTTTTGTTTAGAGAAAATGATCAAGACATGTATTTATATTGCTAGATAAAGTCTCTCAAGGATCACTATCTTGAGAGAATTAAAAAAAAAAAACATAAAGTCGGCCCGTCGCATTACAAGACGAATCTTGCGTTTTGTAATTTTATATTTTATACACCTTGAATGTGTTAAAATATATTTATGCTTATAAAAGAAACGCAACCTATTTGATAATACTGTATGTCTTATTATGCTAGTAGTCGATTGGGAGGGGTGAATATTCGGTAATGTTAATTCCAAGTTTTTTTGTTTATGTAATTTTATTAATTTTTTCAAGAGAGCTGGATGCTTTTTAGAGGACCCAAAAAAGACGATCGAGATGGACACCAATTGTTTTTATGTAGACATTATTGGTCGAGAATATAAGTGGTGGGTGAGTGATGAACTTACTAAAATGTTACATTAACTTGTGTTAAAGATATTGAATTAATTTACATCTTTGCGGCTGCGTGGATATTGGCTTTACCTATACTAGAGGTTTTACCGCGCTACGCGCGGTTTATTTGTCTATAAATTTTATATCTTTAATTTCAAATATTAATTTTTAAAATAAATTGTTTTTTTTGTTTATTGTATCATTTATTTGTTTAATATAATATTGGACAATTCTCTCAAATAACATTGTTTTAAGTTTTTGTCACAAAATAGCTCTGAAAAAAAAAAAACTTATTCCAAAACCTCACCACTTAACTCTAAACCCTAAGTCTAGATTAATTAACCCTAAGTATATAAGTGTATATTTACCTCTTTAATGAAATATTTTTGTCATTTTCTTCATCTGTGCTATTTTGTGACAAAAACTTTTTAAGGCTATTCTGGAGTATTTCTCTATAATATTTGATAAATTAGAATGAAATATTTCAAAGATTTTTTTTTATTATTTTGAAATATCATTAATTTTTATTCTAATTTATATTATTTTAGATGTAAATATAATTAAAAGTGTCTATTAGTCTTTAGTAATCATGTCTAACTGTTTATTGAAAATTAATTTTTTCTATATTTAATAGTTTTTGACTTTTCTATTATATTTATATATCATGTATTTGTTTATACATCATCTAATTTAATTATTAAATATTATTTGAAAATAGCTAGGTAACCTTCATTTATATTTATATATATATATATATATATGTAATCACTTTGAATATTTAAATATGTAAATTTTATGACCAATTAAAATGATACGATAAATTTTTAAAATTTTGAAACTATAATTTAACTTTAGTATTAGTTTTGGTCTTTATTATTTTAAATAAATATTATTATGTGAGGAGATGAAAGATCTTTTGCGTTAGTGTCAAATAGCCCTTTGAATTAGATCCGAAATCTTGCTAAATTGATGAGAAGAAGATGATGGAAGAAAGAACATAAAAAAAAAAAAATTAAGCAGAACCTGAGATTTGCTGAGATTTCTTGGCTGAATTGTGATGAAGAATTTTATCAGTTCTGATCTTAAATTTAAAGGTGTGGATAAATAAGTACTTGAAACGGATGGTTTGGGAATATGAGAGGGTGAAAATGATATTGAGAAATCACATAGGAATTAAGATGAAACTGAAGATAATGTTGTGGGTTGAATGCGTTTTTTTGTGTAATAGTAATGTCTTCACCTCCGTTTGTTGCTGCGTTAAAGTTCTAAAATTCTTTTCCTCGAATGAGTTAGAATGGACCGAGTAATAATTTTTGTAGAGCCCACATGAAAGTTCATACTATCTCAGCCGAAGATGATGTGTCAAAATCAAATATTCTTATTTGTTGATTTTCTATGCATATGTGGACACTCTAGAATGGCTCTCTCAATCCCTTTTATATATTGGGATGTTACTTTCTTGTCTTGATATAAGTATCTTTTAACATTTTCACACAATTTAAAAATTAATTAAAATGTATTTAAATTATTATTAATTACACATATTTTAATCAATAATATTTGAAATAAATAAAATTATTTATAAAATTAATATATTTTACAATTAATTTTAAATTGAAAATAAGTATAATTTGCATTAAAATTCTAAAATAATACTTTTTGTGTAACAAGAAAAAAAATTAAAATAACATTTATTATTAAACAGAAGGAATAACAAGATTTACAATAAATGCAAACTATTATTTATGTTTCACATAAATAAAGATTTCAAATATGTGAGCATCTCCAGAAAACACTTTATAACTTCAACTATGAAGTTTTTTGCTCACTAAAAATGAATTTCAAAACTTCAAATTTAAAATTTTGAATATTAAAACTTCAAATATAGAGTGGTATTATTTAAAACTTCAAATCTGAAGTTTAATATTTTTATTTACACTTTAGTTTTTGTAATTATATATTACATTTATAATTCTTAAATATTTGATTGTTTATCTTTTTAATTCTCAAATATTTTGTCTCATAAATATTTCAAAATTTCTTTTTATAAATTTAAGTTTGACACATAAAATTAAATAAAAATCTTAAAATAAGTTTTTAATATTTTAGAAATAGATTTAGACGATAACAATATTACAAAAGAAACTTAACAAATGCACTAATTGATCATATATTATAGTATTAAGAAAATAGTTTTATAAAACAATATGATATTTATTTATAATTTAATATTTAATTATATATTCTTGTATAAAATTTTATATTTTATTGATTTTTTATCAATTTATATTGTTGTAATATTTTATTTATTTGCTATTTATTTATAAGGTTTTAATGGATTTAAATTAATTATGATAAATAAAATTAAGATCATAATAGAAAATATAAATACTTTTGAAGTTATTTTAGGATCATAATATAAATATAATTAGGATCATAATATAAAATATAAATACTTTTGAAGTTATGATTATTGTTTTGTTTTTGGAGAAGAATATCTTTAAACTTCAAATATGAAGTTTTGTAAACTTCAAAATATAGTGTGTTTTTTTTGTAAATGCTCTTAGTATATAGTTTTATAGTTTTAAAGTATATCTGAGTTTAATGAAAATCAACATTATAAAAAAAAGTACATATATATAAGAATAATTTGCTAGCAGGCCCCTGAGAGCAATTGAATCTCATGCATCCTCACCAGAAACCATAGCCGTCTCCATTAGGGCATCTTTATCAGTGGAGCCCGTGAATAGTGCAAGAAACGGTTTTAAAAACTCTTAAATAAGAACCGTCTCTTGCACTGTTCACGGGTCCCATTAACACGGGTCGGCCCGCGATTGGTTTGAATTTTTTTTTTTTTGAAAAATCAGAAAAAGTAAAAAAATAAAAAAAAAATAATAAGAACCCCCATTTAAGGGGTTGTGAGATAAAGATGTTCTTACTTCCTTAGAACATCTCTAATAGGGAGTTTTACTCTTAGGTTTCTTAAAAAATATATGTATATATGTATATATTAATATTAATATTTTATTGTGAGGTCATTAATTTTACGGACAATCTAACCTAAATTTTTTTAAAACATTTGATAATTTACATATAAAGGTTGATTTTAATGAATAGGAGTATATTTAATTAAGAATTTGCTAGCAGGAAGTTTAAAATAAAATCTATAGCTTGAAGTTGATATTTAGATAAGCCCGGAAATAAAAGTGGAAAGCACCAGCTAGCTATAGTTGATAATTTACCAGTTACCACTTACAATTTACCACTATGTATTTTGCCCTTACTGTAAATTTGTAATCATAATAATATGATTAGATCAAAAAAAAATGAAGGAAAGAAACTTGTAATGACTAATAAATGACTTTAAACTCAAAAGCCAAATGTCTCTTCATGAAAAAGCCAAAACATGGGAGAAGACCAACGGCTGTACAATGTAACCTCATTTAAGTTTTCTTTCTATCCACTCACACAAAAAAATTCCATTTATCCATTAAGAGTTTTTTGTCAACCTTTATTAGGAGTTCTATAAAACTTAATATGTCACACAATCTTGACTTTTTTTGAATTCGATCCATCCAGTTATCCGTATCCGTATTTTATATGTAATTATTGTGTATGATAATTGTATATATGTGTCAATATCTTTTGAATTTTGACTGGTAGTATTAATAGTTGTATTTTATTATTGCCAAGTAAAACATGCAAAACATAACGTGTTGGACTGTAATATCAAATTAAGATCATCATGCTTCATTCCAACTTTCCTAGATAATGGTACGCCAATGCCTTTCACAATCAATATATTCAGTATTTTTAAAACTGATATAATATAAACTACTTCCGCCCATTCTAGTTTCTTTCTTATCTTCCAAAATTATGTACATCTCATAATATATAAAGCAAGGTGGTTGTCAAAAATATTTTTTAAACATTAGAAAATAATTGGACGGTGATTTAGCGTTTAATAACTTTACATGATTGATTCTTATATCACTAAAGACGATAACAGAAAAAAGTATAAAATCAATATCATGTTGAATCATTTTTTCAAGGATTGAAAACAAGACAATAATAGAAGAAAAGAGTAAAAAATATAAAATTAGATATATAATAAACATTAATTTGAAACCGAAAATATGAACAAAATTTAATAAAAATAAATTCTTGCAAATATGGGAAAATAATCACGGTAATAAATGGCCGACATTAATTACTCATTTCGTTCAATATAATTGTCATTTTGACATTTTCATATAAATTAAGAAAGTGATTGAAATGTATTTAAGTGGTTATTAATTACATTTATTTAATCAATAATATTGAAATAAATAAATTTATTTATAAAATAAATTTATTTATAAAGTAAATTTATTTATAAAATAAATGCAATTTACAATTAATTTTAAACTGAAAAAGTATAATTTATACTGAAAATCTAAAATAATATTTTTTATGTAATAAGAAAACTGCTAAAATGGCACTTATTATAAAACTTAAGAAGTAATAACTACACCTACTAGAAGCAAAATAGAAACCAATTGATTTAAATTACATACCTGACAAAAAAAATTACATATATGTTGATTAAGTTTTACTCATAATTGACATAAAAATGGTTGAAAATAAAAAATATATAATTAGATTTTGATCCGTGAAAATATATGGATAATTATTCTCATTATATATATATATAAATATTTGTTTATATGACATTTTTCAATACAACAATTTTGAAATTGAATGTATTAATTTAATTTATTATTTTAAATTATTTTAAACTATCTTGATATCTATTTGTTAAAACATTAATACTAATTAAAACTTTAACCTTCTGTGATATTTATGAAAATGATATTCAATTTAATATTAACTAAGATATTTTATTAAATTTATATTTTATTTTACGTTTTAGTCATACATATATGTTAATCGAATTATTTGTATAACTTAAATTTTTGAATCAAAACCTATATTAAATCTAATTCATAAAATGTCTGCATCATTTAATAAAAAATAAGAAAATAATTAATTTTTTATATTTTTAATACAAAACGTATCATTAATTATTTATCTAACTATAATGTAACCAATAACAAAATAAAATATATATTACTATCAATTTTATAATATTAATTATAATAAATTTTACATTAAAATTTAAAAATATCAATATAATTTAAAATAAAAAAAATAATTTTTTAAAACGATTTATATTAAAAACGACGGAAATAATATAATACAAAGTGTCCATAAACACGTGTGAGCTTCTTAAAACAGAAGTTGCGGTGTGGCTTTATCATGGCGCATAGGGAACACATAGCTTGACTCCACCGACCTTCTCTCCACTTCCTTTGACTTCATCGCCGACGCAGAGAAAATTCCAGCGAGCTTCTTTAACAACACCACCGACTATGACTAAACATCTTTCACTTCAGCCGAGACTAAATAATCAGAGGAACCATGATTCACCAATGTAAAACAAAAGGAAATTTAGATCGCATTGAAAACAGAATCTTTGTCGGACCGTAACGAACACCGACTCTGACTCTGCTGAGTCCATTTCAAAAAGACCTAACAAATCCATCAAAACACCTCTTTATTTATAAAAGAAGCTTACCATATGTCTCAATGGTTAATTTCAGATTGGTAAAGACCGATTCTTATCAAAAAGAAGTAAAGTTGATTATGAAGAGAATGTGAAAAGTGAAAATGTCAACTAAACTGAAATAAAAGAAGAGTGAAGATCTATTCCGGAATAGTTGAAAATTTTAAAACAAACTCTTCAAAATGAAACCAAAAGACTTAAAATCTGACAAAGTATTTGGTGACATAAAGTTCAAAAAAGAAAAAAAAGTATTTGGTGACACAAAAAGAGGGAGGAGAAGAGAGAGATTTCTTACTTTTCAGTTGGCATAATGATATTATTGAGTTTAACAATTATTTAAAAAAAAAAAAAAAAAATCCACAGACAAAAAGACATAACAATAAACATCCAGACAAAAAGAAAAGAAAAATGTTGCATTGCATGACAACAAGTGAATAGCACAAAAGAGCATATGTCTTCTCCTAAGAGAGAGATTTCTACTCCGTAGTCTTACTCTCTTCATTCCTCTGCTCTTCAGCCAAGCGAGCCAACTCAGCCCTGCTACCTAAATCAAACAAACAGACGAGAATTAAATTAAATTAAAAGGCGTTTTAATTAAGTTAAAATAGAATTAACCAAGAATCAAAATTAACGTACGTATGAGAGAGAAGCCACCCTTGGTCGGTTTATGGGGCACAACCTCGGTAACTACAATGTTCAATCCTTCCACAGTACGTCCACTAAGTTCCAGCGCCATCTGTACAGCGTCTTCTCCAATTACATAAACTAAAGCTGTGCTGTAAATAATCAAATCAAAAAAAAGTCGTTAGTTATAAACTGATAACTTTAAAAAAAAAATATTAATACAAGCCAGAAAACCTTTTGACACCACCACATGTCATGAAAGCAAAAGCACCAGCTTGGTAGAAATGTTTACACAGCTTGGTCTCGACATCATCCTTAGAAAGGGAAGGGTCAAATCCGGTAACAGTCAACCTAATATTGCAGGAGATTAATACTATCAACATGATAAAAGTAAGAACAACACACACATGCAAATAAATCTAAATAAAAATAAAGAACAATTTTTACGTGCGGTGTATCCGACAGTCTAGGGTAGTAGCCAAGACATCATCAAGGTAATGTTCCTGAAACGGGTAAGCATAAACTTGTAAAATCCTTCCTCCCATGTCACTTCCATTAAGCCTCAACGCCTTTTCTTCCTCTTCTCCATTAACATAAATGAAGGAAAATCTGCAAGACAAAAAAAAAAGAAACAAGTTTATTATGTATTTCCTCCGTTTCAAATTATTTGTCGTTCTGGAGTGGAATTTTTGTTTTAAAATAAGTGTGTTTTTGGTTTTCAATGTAAAATTTATTGGTAATATTCTTTATTCTAATTTTCTATTGGTTGATATATGGTTAAGTGTATTGGTAATAGTGTTTTTATTATGAACATATGTAAAATTAAATGTTTTTTAATATGTGTAAATAAACCTAAAACGATAACTAATACGAGAAGGAGGAAGAAGCCACAAACCTGTTGGTAATAGTGTTTTTATTTATTTCCAACGTATTAGTTATCGTTTTAGGTTTACTCTAACTTGCACGCTAATATGTGTGAATAAACTTAAAATTAAGTAAGCAACAGTTAGCTTGAGCGTGGGAGTTGGAGGAAGAAGCCACAAACCTGTTGGGAATAAGACTATCAGTATCATTGTTTATGGGAACATAAACATGTATTATGTTTCCACATGAAGCAAAATGTTTTCTCAAAGCCTCTTCGACATCATACGGAGAAAGGGAGATGTCGTATCCCTCAACCACAATCCTGCTAATACTATTAGCAAAAGATATGATTAATTACCATGAGACAAAACAACAACACATTTATCTATCTAATTAATTACAGATCTCAAAAAATAAACGAACCGGCTTTCTCGAATCTCTGCATCACTACCGTTCAGTTCCACACCCTACACGTTACAAAAATATCTAATCAGAAAATTCTACTAATAAGAAAACCATTAACTGAGAAACAGAAAGCGATGAGGTACGAAGAATTACTTTTATGGCGGATTCGTTCATGGCGACTGCGCTGAGGCGATAAATTAAGATTTATTTTTCCCTTTCTTTTTTTTTTTGTTCAAACTATTTTTCCACTTCTAATGGTTTAGAATCTAAGGTCTTTTTATAGAGAGAGTCACTCGACTTTAGTTATTACTAGGAAGCCAGCGCGGGATTTGTTTCTCAGTTTTTGTTGTTTAATTTATATATTGTATTTATAGTATTTATATAAATATATATATATATTGATTGTATTTATAGTAGAAATTTAATTTATATATATTGGCTTATAGTATTTAATTTTTATATATATTAGCTTATATATTGTATATATATTAGCTTATATATATTGTATTTGTAGTAGAAATTTAATGTATATATATATATATTGGCTTATAGTATTTAATATATATATATTAGCTTATAGTATTTATTTTATTATATATATATATTGTATCTATAGTAGAAATTTTAAAGTGATATTAAATAAGCTAGTTTAATATACTAGTTTTTGGATAATAAAACAAATATATCTTATTTGCAAAAAAAAAAAAAGATCATATGAATATTTATATCAAAAGACTTTATTTTTATAAATTTTAATTTTTATGGAATGTAACTTTTCTTAATTAAATAAGTTCCCAACATTTTTAGAAAATTTAGACATATATATTACTATTTAACATATTATTGTTACATCTTAACTTAAATACATTATCTTAGAATCATATATAGTTTGAAGCTTATAATATATTTTACCATAGTACATTTATTTTAAATAGATAGTCATATTTCAAATTATGATATACAAAATTGTATTTCTATTTAGAATGCGCAATAGACCATATATTACATTTTCTTTGTATTATATTGTGTTGTTCATGAACTTTTTTTGTTTTATTATTTGTAGTTATATGTGTAATAAATACAAATGTAAACTGTGAATCTTTAATGTTAAGATATAAAATCTGAATTTTTTTGGAATTGGTTTATACTGAAAATTAATTGGAAATTACATATATATATATATATATATATATATTAAATAATTATATTGAAAAACACTTTTTAAATAATAATTCTTAACTACTATCACATTATTCACAGTTTTGTTTTGTTGTATTTGTTAAAATATATTTTATATTAAATTTAATAATCTTATTCTTAGTTTATTGTTATATCTTATGTAAATCAATTCTATTATATACTAGATATTTTAATATATATTGAATGTAAAAGTATGTTTAAAGTTATAAAATACATTCATATATATGTCTAATTTACTATAGTAACTAAATATACATTAAAATCCAAAACTCCTATATAGCAAATATTTTAAATACAGTCATTTAATATACTATTTTCTTGTAAACTGGAGATGTTATTATAGTTAAATAATAGAGTTACAATTTACTTCATATTTTTTAGTATTGTTTTAGTTAATTTTTGTTTTTTTATTTTAGTTAAAAAGATGGAGTATATATTTATGTGTTTAATGGTTACTTTAATATACTTTAGTGTTTATTGTGTTAAAAAAAAATATACTTTAGTGTTTTGTTTTGTGAAATTGCTGATGCGGATAGTTTTATGGTTTTGGTTTTGGGCTATAAATGTTTTTGGGTCTTTAATTTACTTTAAAGTATATTGTGTTAAAAAAAATATACTTTAGTGTTTTGTTTTGTGAAATTGCTGATGCGGATAGTTTTATGGTTTTGGTTTTGGGCTATAAATGTTTTTGGGTCTTTAATTTACTTTAGCCCTCGACTAAGCTCATTCACTTGTTTCGGAAGCATTAACATTTTGGTAGAAGGGGGGGGGGGGGAATGTGATCATTGTACAACTATCATATAATATTAACTAGGCCTGTAACATTTAACCCGTAACGAATACCCGGATATGATACACGTCATTTTCTTAATATGGGAAGGAGAAAAATCTTAGAAAGTGAATTTCAAAAAGTGATTGGTAAATTTTGGCTAATTAGTATTTTTCCTGTTAATTAGTATTTTTCTTGTGCTCTTCTGTTCATCTATGTATATATTTGTTTAGCGGTTCTGTTCTCTCATGTTGGTTATTCGTCTTGTCTTATTTCCTGTTGGTTTCAGATTCTCTATTGTTTCAGTATCGTTTTTTTTCCTCATGTTGGTTATTCGTCTTGTCTTATTTCCTCTGCTCAACTACAAATAAAATTAAGCGCATGAGGCTCACTGTTAAAGTTTCCAGCATATTTTTAATTAGAAATGATCTACCAAGGACGAATTATTAACGGAAAGACAGGGGCATTATGGATACAGTTGTTTGCTGGAATCAGCTATTGTGTGTATGTACATTAATTTAAGTATTTATATTCATTTTGATCACTACAAAAAACGTTGATGGCGTAACAAATATTCTATCATCTGACCCGTGATTTCATACAAAAAAAAAACATATTCTGTATTTGTGATTATGAAAACAAACAAAGAGGATGAGATTTATATATATGTTGTTGATTTGGTTTTATAGTCTAGTAATTTTCACTAATGCTGCTGCTGATGTTTTACTATTCGAATTCTTCTTGAAATATGTAGATGTGTCTATATGTAGAATTCTGTGGGCATTAATTTAATTGTTTTATACAAATTTTATGTTATAGTCCACCAAAGTGTACGGAGAAAAATGCATATATATTGACGAAAAATTCATAAGACCAAGATA
The DNA here is from genome assembly GCA_012274485.2 of Sinapis alba. Classification (NCBI taxonomy): domain Eukaryota; kingdom Viridiplantae; phylum Streptophyta; class Magnoliopsida; order Brassicales; family Brassicaceae; genus Sinapis; species Sinapis alba. The sequence goes on along the minus strand of MU105721.1, from coordinate 352,017 downwards.
TGGTCAACATATTCCTCTACGTAGACATTCTATAACTAATGTATACGTAGAAAAATTGTCATCTAGATTATCATTAGAAACTTCCAACTCATACGTACCTAAACCATTTTGTAAGCAACATTACTCAAACCGAAATGTTAATTGTTTTAAGAGCATTAATATCGCTCCTATCTTACCGAAACTTTTAACCAAAAAGGTGATACATGGCCCACAAAATTATAAGAAACGGTTGCAAAATGACTTAAACAAGAGACGTTCGTTATACTATTTGCGGACTCCACTGACACGTATTTGCGGGCCCCACTGACACGTGGCGGCCCGCGATTGGTTCTTTTTCAATTTTTTTTTTCTTTTTTCAGATCAAAAAAAAATTAAAAAAAAGAAGAAAATAGCCCCCACCACCCCGTATCTAGCGATATTAATGCTCTAACCATTCAGTTTCTTTCGAAGTTGGCTATAAGCCTTGATTGGCTTTTGAATAATATATTTCTTTAGTTATGTGTATCGGAGTATATCATATGATTATATATGTTTGTAGAATCTGCACATGGTGTTATGTCGCAGTTAGAAAAAAACACTTGTTGCAAACTTATATTCTAACAACGCTTCAAATGTTGACCTATATGTATACATATCAAACGGACAATAATTTCTTATTTACTAATCGATTCTTTGTAAGAACATTGATTTTGTATTACTGAGAGTATCCTTTCATATATATGATCATATGGCCAAATACAATAAGAAGTTAGCTAATCGATAAATACAGTGAAAATCACCTCAACATTCACATGAAATGAAAAGAAGAAGAAGGTGAAAACATTCTCATGCTATTAAAACTTTTCGAGACATCTAAATATCAAATTTTGATCCTATAAATAAAATATACAGTTCATCATTACAACAATAACAACTCATGAACCTTTGGCAATAAGAAGAAACTGATGCAATTAAAAAAAAAAGAGATTAAAACTCAAGAAAGAGGAGTTGCTACGAGGCGTGAAAGATGCGTTGCTTCTTACTACACACCAACGATAACACCTCACTATCGTTCACCACTCTCTTGTTCCCTACCACATTGTTTCTCGAACCCACCGGTGAAATATTAACTCCGAACAGTCTCAAAACCCGACCCGTGTCTGAATCCGATCCGGATCTAGACTTCCACCCAATGTACAGCTGTTGATCCTGACCATCGGATCTACTGAAACTAACCACATCACCAGCACGTAGACTCTTCTCCTTAACGAACCTACTCCAACCTTTAGTCAAAACATAGCTTTGACTACTGTTCCAATACGAATAACGGAACCTCCACACTTTCCCCGTCACATCCTCGAAGTTCAACAACACTCCCTTAACGGAAACGTTACTCAACGGTAACGGAAAATATTTCTCCGCGTGGTGTTTCGGTATCACTAGACGGTTTAGCTTCCCAACGTCACTAGGCGTTACAGCTTTCTCAAACAAACACACCGCCGATCTAAACTCCGTCATCGAAACGCCGTCGTCGTTATAATATGTCATCGACCTAACGGTGTTTCCATCACCGTTACGTCGCCGTTTGCTCTGCTCTAGCTCCTCGTTATACGTATGTTTTCTCAGCATGTCAACGACCTCAGACTTCGAATGCGTATTCAAGAACTCGACCTCTCCTTCGTCGAGCCTCGCGTCTTTGAAGTTAGTGACGGCGGCGTCTCGGCCTCGGAACTTGTGAACCGCTACGTCGTAAGAACGCGCCGCCTCGTCTTCCTCGTTGAAAGTCCCGAGCCACACGCGCTGGTGCTTCTCGTATATCTGAGCTCCCCACCGTCCGTTCGGCTGAGGGACGACGCCTTTGTACTTGGACGACGGAAGCTTTCTTGACTCCGCCTCAGCTCCGTTCTCCGAATCTAGCACCACGCTTGACCCGCTTCCCATCCTGTGCAGATTCGCCGACGACTTTCTCGACGTTATTGCCGGAGTTGTTGCCGGAGATTCACAAATAGAAACTGTACTCGTCGTACTCTCAGCGACGCTACTCACTTCCATTAGTTTACTTTTTTTTTGGTTAAGTTTTACTTTGAGTTGTGAAAGAGAAGTTGAAATGTATTTTTCAGAGAAAGCCTGTTGTTATGGGTGTTACATGAATACATGTGTATATGTATGCATGTGTATATATAGAGAAAGGAGAGAGTGAAGGGAGGGAAATAAAAAACAGCAAGTGTTCACGTGTTATTATTATTATTCAATTTTTACTTTTTATTTGGTTAAGGCATAAAAAATATTTCTAGAATGCATGTTTCAGGGGAGTAATTATAGAATATGGGCAGGTGTATGGGAGGTAATATGGGTTGTGTGTATGGGTCAACTTTACATCAAAAGGAAGCTTCATGGAAAACATATTGAAAAAAGCTTATAATACTACAAATATATATTAAAATATTTCGCTTTTAATTTGGTTACTACATTGGTCAGTTCATGCCGCTGTTAAATATAAAACACGCATGACCAGTAACCATTTGGAATATTTGTACGATGTGTTTTATTTCGTTGTGTGGCAAAAAAAAAAAAAAAAAAAAAAGGGTTTCTGAAAAAAGTAGGGTTTTTTATATTATGAGTCTATGAACTTTTATAGAAATTTTATAAAAAACTTTTATAGAAATAAATATGTTGTGAGCTGTGTGCATGGAAGGTGTGTCCCATGTGTGGACCAGGATAAGATAAAGGCTCCACGTGAGAAATTGACATCATTTTACTGAAGTTCATCCCCCCTGAGTTTTGATGCTTCTTTGAAAAAAGAAATAATAGTAACTACGATTAAAAATATCAAAAGATTAGATTTGATTACAATGTTAAGATTCTATTGCTGCTAAAAGTGATCCGTTTTTCAATATTTGCTTCTCCAATCTGATTTATAAATATTCTTCAATCTTCAAAGATGATTTATTTTGATTACATAGAGTTATCTAACCAATAATATTTGTACAGAAATGTATGTATCTTCTTATTCTTCGTGTTAAGATTTATTTCACATTTTCAGATGTTTTTTTCTTTTTTTTTCTTTGTCTTAATCAATCTTACCCTACGTTTCTGTTTATAGAAAAATGGGTATTGTAATTTAGCGTCAGTATGTGGACTCAGTAAGTTCCAAATTCAGAAAATTATCTAATTTTCTTCTATGTTTTTGTTTGTATATCCGATTTCATAATCTCAGAAATGTGTGATGGAACACGATTTAATTGAGGATATTTTTATATTAGTAATCAATACTTAACCGTTAGCAAACAGAAACAATCAACATTTAGCCAACGACCGACAACATCACATATATACGTACTGGAAAAAACAAACCTAATTAAATTAGCTACCCTTATCTGATATTTTGTTGCTTTACCAAAATATTATGCTACCTACGCTTGGGTGTTCGGGTACCTGTTAGCGTTCGAATCGGATTTTTCGGATTTTGATTCTTTTTATAACACTTCATAGGTTCCATTCTTGTAAATTTATAAGTACTGGTCGGATTCGGATATAACACTTCGGGTTCGGATCGATTTTGTATCACATCCAAAAATCCATAAAGTAACCATATATCATTCGAATTCGGGTTATATTAAATTGGTTCGGATATACCCAAAATAAAATCTAACATTCAAAGCAAAACATAAAAAAAATACTTATTCATATATAATTAAATATTTAAGATACTTATTTTAATTTTAGATACTTATTGTTAGATATTATATTAAAATAAATATGAAATTGAATATTTGAAGTATATATTTATGTTTCATATAATTATATTGTACAACAGTTTGGACATTCAGATCGGTTTTTCGGATATTTTTTCAGATTTTTTAAGTTTTTCGATTTTTCGGATTATCCATTCGGGTTTGGTTAATAACACTTCGGATTTGAATTTTTTTGTACCACCTTACAAGACACATTCGAGTATTTTTTTATATTTTGGACCGGGTATGGATCGGGTTTTTCGGTTTAGATTCGGTTCGAATTTCGAGTTGCGGATTTTATGCCCATGTTTGAACCAACTAGAGCAAAAAAAAAAAAGATCAAACAGTTAGGTTTGAACCAACTAGAGCTCTACGAAATATCGTGAGATCCAAATTTTATTGGCTCTCCCTTTTCCAATAGAAAATTGTTGACATTTATGTCTTTTTTTTTTGGATAAACAACATTTATGTATCTATTTGCTGATTTACCTGTTTATATTTGAATTTTTGCTATTGCTATTACAATGATATTATATTCAACTTGATCCACTAGGATGGGAGGTGGGCCAATGACAAATCACTAAGAGGCATGGTCGTACGTGTTTTGTGTGGATGAATAATGATATGGGCGTTTCTTTGACAGCAAGACAAATAGTTTTGTTTTATTTTTGCCATTTTTTATTTTGAAAACAATCATAATAGGATCATATATTGGTGTTACCAATTTCATATATTTGCTACCATTTTACGTTGTTCCTGTTTCTATTTAGAAAGTGAAAGTTAAGTTTTTTTTTTTACTGAAGAAAGTTAAGTATTTTACTAAACTGGCGCTTAGATTAAATCAGCTTTCCGCAATGTCGTTTAAGCTGTTTAATTTTGTGACTGTTTTTTTTTAACCATCTTGGTAAAAATCAATGCATAGAGATACTTTTGGCCTTTTAGACCCAATACAAAAAAAGATAAAATCACGATCAACCTAATTTATAAGATTCGACCCTATCAAGATAAGTATGCAACCACAAAAGAAAATGAAAATATATGAAATGGTTGAATTCGAGTATGTTGTCACGTGGCATTTGTTCCTCACTTAGCTTTATTTTTATAAGGATTGGTCTCCGTGAGAGAGATCGGACACATCCTTGTTTCTTGTTATGGCTCTCAGTATTTGAGATCCAAATTGATTCTGAAAGTGATAGATAATTGATTAAAAGTCATGTATAATCTTATGATAATTATCGAAGAAATACATTTTCACCAGCTTGATTTCATTGTTGTATATCGTAAATTTTCATTCGATAGTTTTTCCTTATATGTAATCGTAAAATTTTATTTGGAATTTATATGACTGCATATGTTTAAATATTAGGAAGATAGTAGAAGTAGTGTTGTTATATGAAAGAGTGAAAGAGTTTGAACATTTGTGATTTGACTATAAGAGAAACAAAATAGATAACAGTACTAAAAATAAGCAGAGTATGATTCATGATGATGCTAAAATATGTATAGGTATAAATAGGATAATTATTTGTACGGACGAGTTGTTATTGGTCCGAAGGTGGACCTCATTTTCTGGAACAAGGTCATTTAATTTCATTAGCTTGTCAATGTGTTAGTTTTGTCCCTTGCTTTAATATTGGTTAAACAGACGATATTTCGACTAGAAGAAGAAGAAAACGATTTTAGGAAAATATTGGATTCGTCAGGGGACGGACTTTCAGACTTTGGAACTGATGATGTCTTATATAATCAACTTTTAAAAAGTATATAACTAAAATTGCTTTATTGAACATGTGTATGTTATTTCACAATGAATATGTTGTAAGTATAGATTTTCTTATAATTTGTATTTACTTAGTTATGAAAATATTCTGTGAATTTCAGTTTACTCATTAACTATTAAAAATCCAGTTTGCTACTTTAGTTAAGTAATATACTGGTATAAAATATATATTACATATAATACACGCAGAGCCGGTCTTGAGATTCATATATTTACTTAAGGCCGCAATTAAAAAATGAAAAAACGGCTGGTTTTGTATATTTTAAAAAATTAAGACTACTTTTAAAAGTTATATTTTCGGTGAAATTTTGAGGCTGCAAGCGGGTGCTTCCTTTGCTTGGTCTCAGAACCGCTTCTGAATACACGTGATAATTAATATAGATATATTAAAATATGCGTAATAGATGATACTGTTTACTCCTACAAAAGTATAAAGTAAGATTTTACTTTTTTTTTTGTATGCGTATGGACGTTTATGAACTATAAGTATATCTTAACAACTACTTATTCTATATTAATTTAACTGGTTTTAAAAAAAAAATTGTTTTGTTTCAAAATAAGTGTTGTTTTCATTATTCTAGATAAAATTTAATATCTTAAAATTTGACACCAATCACAAAATAATATATTTTATTTCTATTAGTTAAATTAATTAAATTAATTTATTTAATATTATTTTTATATAATCAAAATAAATTACATAAAATTTTATATTTTTAAATTTTTGTGAAAAAACGTAAAAACTACTTAAAATGATACAAATTGAGTAATATTTACATTGCAAAATATTAGGTCAGTTAAAGTTTTAATCTGAACGACTGCAAAATAAAACCTAACGCTACATCCCAACTGAAAACTGACGAATAATAATTATACAATTATAAAAAAAATTATCTTCGCCATTTTGCTCAGAGATTCCCAACCTAATTATTTATTCGGATTCCAACCTGTATCCAACTCAACGATTCCCTTTCTTGTGCTGTTTTCATTTCTTTAATGTATTAGGCTGGTATTCACTATTCACGTAACTCCAGAAACAAGACAAGAGTCCTGGTTTAGTATTCAAATAAGAGCCTCGAGAAAAACATGTTTTTAATAGTTTAATGTTGTTTGATACCGAGTATTTTCTTATACCTGCATTTCAGCTAAAACATAATTATACGCACTGGAACTCATACATATATAACTCTTCAACTTGGAATTTTCAAATTAATACTGTATCACCATTTTCTTCCAAATTGATTAAAAAATATAAAGTAGCAAAACAGTACCGAGTTTTTATTTGTATAATACTACCGAGTGGTTGACCAAAAAAAAGTACTTCCTCCACTCCTGATAAATATCTTACAAAAATAAATTGTTTCACAAAAATATATTTTTATGTTTTTATATAAAAATTGTAAATTTTAATAAAATGAATTGAATTTATTGAAAGACTATTGATTAAAATGCATTGGAATTTGATAGTTTCTAAAACCGATGTATGATTAATGTGTTTTTTTAATGTGTGAAAATACCAAAACATCCATTTTAATGGAACGGAGAAAGTATAATAATACCGAGTGAAAATGAAATAGGTAAACGTGAAAATTTGACGGCGAACGTCAATCGTTTTATGATTCCACTAACCGAATTTTTCGATGATGTCAAGTGATTATCTGTTAAGGATTATAGTTCTTTATATATCCTCATTAAGGTTTCCACATCATAATTTTAAGAGTAGTCAAAAGTGTGTAACTTTCGTTGGTGATGTATTTGGGATTAGGAACATTCTTTTTACTTACGAATCATGAAGACGTTATTTTCATTTGTAAAGTAACATCTTTAAATAGTTCATAGTGATCGCGATTATCCTTAGTGGCTATATGATAATATTTAAAAGTAATGAATTATGTTTGGTGCTACATAGAACACTTTCGGTTAGTAATTAACTAAAATAATAAGAATTAGTACTTTAATTAAAATGACTTAAGATAGCTTAAGAACATCTCCAACCCTCATTCTATTTTCTATTCTAAAATATAGTTTAGAATATAAATGTTTCAATGATATTTTATTTTTCAGTTTATAATAGAAAAAGTGGATTTACTCTATATATAGTTCATCATTTTGTTTTTTATTCAAAAATAAAATATCATTGAAATAAAAATTCAACTTTATAATAAAATTATTCTATTTAAAAAATATATATAGAATAAACTATTAGAAATGATCTAAAATTACATTTTCCCAAATTCTCAATCTCAATCTACTAACGATATGCCATGTAAGATATTTCATAATTGATTCATTCGACTGATGATATTCATTATCTTCCAAACAAGTTGGTCCATGTACTATTATACATTTGGCCGACATCGTTCGAATTAATAAAATTGGTACATCACTGGAATATTGATACACATTGCTTAAACCTTTTCTAAAGACATTGAAATAACATTACAAATCTCAAAATCCAATTGTATTCAAGATGTGTGTGGTGTGGACATACTAGCAAGAAACCGTGGTTACTCTCAAATGCGATTAGCAATATACTTCCTCTGTTTCATAATAAGTGTCATTTTAAGTTTCTGCACACGGATTAAGAAAATATTTAATTTTACATATTTTCTATATAAAAACATCATTTCCTATACACTTAACACTATTTCAACCAATAGAAAATTAAATTAGAAAATAAAATTTATAAATTTTGCATTGAAAATAGAAAACGATATTTTTTATGAAATAAAAATAAAACCTCAAAACGACACTCTTTGCGAAACGGAAGGAGTATTGATTAGGGGTATTATGTGTTGGAAAAAATGCTTTAAGTGCGTGAATACTGTTTACGCTTCATTGTTGATCTACCAACATAAGGTACCACATTTTTGTTGCTTCTAGGAAATTAATTACGACAATTGCTATTACAAATTTTTAGTATGGATTACAGTGCATCATCTCACTTTATATGACTTCAAAATTCACTAATACTCCATCTGTTTTAGTACATTTTTTTTGAAAAGCGAGACATTAACTAATGGCATTATATACTTTTTCCGTTTCAAAAAAATACATATTCTAGAAAAAAAATTGTTTCAAAAAAATACATTTTTTATATTTCCAATATAATATTTATCAACTAATAATGAAAAATTGTGAAATTCAAAAATATTAATTGCTTTTTGTAAAATTTTATTGATTTTAAAGTATAGAAAATGTAAAATTACATAAAACTAGGCATTTATAACTAAGTTTTCATACTCCCTCCGTTTCTAAATAATCCATTTTCTAGCAAAAACTTTTGTTTCAAAAAGTTACATTTTTTACTTTTTCAATGCAATTTTTAGTAGTTAATAATGATAAATTGTAAATTTCAAGAAAATTAATTGTACTTATTGAATTTTGATTGGTTAAAAGTTATGGGAAATAGTTAATCACAAAAAATTATACATTTAATACTAAGATTTAATATTCCCTCCGTTTCACAAAGAGTGTCACTTAGACACATATTAAGAAAATGATTAAAATGCATTTATGATTGTATTAATTACACCTATTTGACCAATAGTATTTGAGATAAATAGATTTATTTATAAAATCAATACATTTTACACTTAATATTAAGCTATAAATTACATTGAAAATCTAAAATGACATTCTTTGTGTAACAAGAAAAAAATGGTAAAATAACACTCTTTGTGAAACAGAGGGAGTATGTTTTATTAATATGTGTGAAAAACCTAAAACATGTAACATTTTGAAACGGAGGGAGTATGTTTTATTAAAAAGTGTGAAAATCCTAAAATGGTAATAGAGAGAGTAGTTTATAGAAATAAAATTATTAGGATAATAACATATTGCCGAAAAACAACTGGGATAAGGACTAGTGACAAAATCGAATCGCTCGTTCTTATCAGTGTTCATTCACGTCACATGAATGGGTTTAATTACACAGTACATATATATATATATATGCAAAAGATAATGTATGCATTTATACATGTGTGTTATGTTCGTCGTCCTTTCTCTTTGGTAACGTTGGAGATAACTCGAAATATTCTCCGCTTAGGAAATTCATCAAAATTCCCGGACGGCTAAGGCAGGTGAAGCATTATTATTCTATATATTCTTTGTTTGTAAAGAAAAAAGAAAGATTTATTAGATATCTTGTATAGCTGGATCAGATGAGTCTCGTGATAAGAATATCAGCGGCTGCTGTATTATAAATTTGTAATCTAATCATTTTTAAAATTATCAAAGAAAATATTTAATTTATTTTTCTTCTGGAGGAAAGCTCGGATATTTATTCTTTTTCTTTTCACAGTTTTAAAATTAAAGATATATGTAAAGGAAAAAATATAATTTTATTTCTTGATTATTAAGGAATAAAAAGGTATTTTGGAGCAATAGAAATTTTATGCCACGTAGATGTGACGCATATTATGCCTTTTGATTCGTCAAGGTTTCTTTTATCCGTTCACACGTAAACTAACGCCAATTAGAGCCAATATTTTATATGAATCAAATAAATAAAGGGCTCACAGGATATAAACATGAACAATCAGACATTATTAATAATGAAGTTTCTTTCTCATGTTAACTGAAGTTGCTTTTGTTGACTAAGTTTTAAAGTAAACAAAATATGTCGGCCCCACCTACTTCCAGTCAACCAGTGTGCATTTTACATAGAATTAGCTGACAATCCATAAGATTGAAGTTTTAGAAAAAAATGTTTTACAATTTTTTTTTATGTTTTCTATGAATTGTTTATTATTAAATAATAGATAATGATAAATTTCAATAAAATTAAATAACTTTCTTAATTTACTATTGGTTTAAAATAATTAAATTGACAAATGAAAAAATCGATGTATTTATAATAAAAGTTTAAAATATTTGTAAAAATACTAAAAACTCCATCTAACGGGGTAGTAACTTTAGAAAATATTAATATGATATGTATGATATTTATGACTTGATCTACAGTTTCTTTGTATTAGACTTTTGCAAATAGTTTTTGTTGATTAATAAACTCGATTTTAAAATGAAAACAATAATAAGAATAAAATAAGTCGTCAATGGCTCAGCTACTAGAAATATATTATATTTGCTTAAATATTATAGTAGTGTGAAATTGTGCACATGCACGTAAAAATGTATAAATATTTGTTTTGGAGACTGTTCTGAGCAAGTTACTGTACTGCAGATCTGCAACCTGTGTTCCTCAGTTCTTAGCCATCAAATTTAATTTATGAATCATATATATGTGTTGCATACTCTTTATATAATCGTATATATGTACATAATATATATATATATATATAGTTATATATTTATTACTGTACAATATATGAAGTTATATATATATATATATATTATACTTGCTTCTAACTTGGAGAGTTTGAGTTACAACACGATATATAGAAGTTATACGGATTTTACTTTATTTTGCCGCAAATTGAATTGGGTTTCATTTTTATTATTTGAACAAAATAGCCAATTATTGCATGAACCTTATGAAAAGTCAAACAAGATATGGTTTGCACTTGTTGACGCATACTGGCATGACTACGTCAAATGTGATATAATATTGTATATATTTCCCTAAACCCTGAGACACTTAGACACATATATTATGTATACATATTTATTAATGGAGCGACAATTTTGAGACACCATATGATATTATGATGCTATACATTCGGCCGACGACTTTGACGGAGTCGAACATTACAAATCGCTGTTAAATTGACAATTAAGGCTTAATTTCAATATACTTGCTGACTAATTACGTATATATTCTTGTTTTGTCTTTTAAGACTGAAAATTTTGGATCTTCAGTTCATACCCAAAATCCGAACTCAGTTTTACAATTTTTAATTTTTAAAAAATGCTCAATACTAAAAGGGTTTGAAGTTAAGAAACGAATAACTCGATCTCTTTGTGATACCACTAGATTGCCACATTTTGAATCTTATATATCTATTTTAATAAATTTCGTGTTGTTTCCTAATTACCATTTATCGTACATTCGTCAAAATTAAGCAAATAATTTAGTTTATGTAGTGGAAGTGGCCGTGAGCAAAGTAGATAAATAATATTTTCCTTGTTTGCATTTTGCCTCTAGTGAAATAACCTTATAATCTTCGAATAGTCAAAAACTTAAGAGAGGTCGGAGACGTCAAAAACTAAGTAACAGTTTTTTGTATTTGTATGTGACATCTCCATCAAAATCAACGACAGAAAAAAGAAGAAGAAAAGTTTTGAGATAATTAAAAAAATTATAGCCAAGTTGACAAGTTACTCCAAAACAACAACGTCAGAATAATTTCATAGAGTAGACGTTTAGGAGTTTAGGAATCAATATATTTGCATTAAATTGCAGTTAAATTATAATCAAGTTAATAAACATTGATCTACTTATACATGTTCCATGTAAGAAGTACGTAAATCAAGTCCACTCATCTAAACTTTGACCAATCAAAATAAATGATTAACTCATGAGTATCATAGAATTGAAACTCTGCTTATTATAATATCTGGTACGAAATATCAGTCTGATTACGATACGGATTTTAATTGGACATAGATAATCGACGTAGATAATCTAAAGGCTATGTTTTATACGTGATTTTAATTTGCTTATAACCACAAACTTAGAAACAAAACAAGATATGGATCACTGGTCCTTAATTAAAAGAAAGTACCCACTTGCTATTATTTATAATTTTTACAAATACCAATTTCCATAGAAGTCTTCTCCTTATAATCCATCAAAGTTTATCTGCCAGCTTTGTATATATACAATTTTGACTTTTTGGCCGCTTACATCAATTATCAATGATAATTCAGTCGTATACAAATGTATTATATATAATAGTTAGATGAGTACAAATAAGTATCTAAACTAAAAATAATAAATAATATTTTAAGCAATCAAAATTATACAATTAAAATTTAATGTTTTACAAAACTTTAAACCACTCATACATGTCTATCTGTCAAATGAGTATCATAACCTACTCTTAAAATGTTTTTACAGAGTATTTCGTACCTTTCACTTTCTTTTCTTCTTTTCTATTTTTTTGAATTGTTAAGTTTTTTTTTTTTTTTTTTATGACCCAGGGTTTAATCCTTGGGGCTGGGGAGCCCATGTGAATACCCCAGTGACCACGTATTGCGATAATCTGAGTGGAAACGGATTCGAACTCAGATCCCGTAGGATCCATGGAACGCCATGCTACCACCCGACCACAAGCACGTGGTTTTGAATTGTTAAGTTACAGCGAATAATATACCGTTGGACATGCTCTAAATGTGTAGACTGAGTAGGTGTATACATATAAATACTTGCATAGGGGGAGTTCTTCTAAGTTTTGCCTTAACATCTGTAAATGGAAGTTATCGATATATTGTTCTCAAGAATAAATAAAATTAAATTTGATATCTAACGTAACATGTTATATTAGGATGTCTTGTCAATTTCGTATATAAATTTAGTAATCTACAAGTTTGCTCTAAAATTATAGCCATTCAGTTGAGTTTGTGTTTGTGTTCACAACCTCTCCTTTCAGTCGAAAACAAAATTTTGCATGGAGTAGAAAATCCCCGTGCACATAAACAATTAACATATTGTTAATATGTAAGTTTATTATTAAGTTAGGATGATTGAATCAGTGTATTAGAAAAATAGTATTATAGTGGATATTCCTGAAATATTATATATGATTAGAGAGACACATCACATTAAAATAATTAGTAGAATAAATTATCGTCCTATGATTGAATAGCTATAAAATGAACATGTATTTTTATAGGGCACACTAGATTTTGTCCATATATATGATTGATATGAATCAGTGTATATATATTATTTTTTTGGAACTATATATATTTATTTTTTGAAAATCCTAACACACGCAAGAATGAATTACACATACTTGTACGTACCCGGAGACTTCACTGCCGACCTAAAATAAATTCTCATTCCCTTAATCTCTCCAAGTCTCTATGAATATGCCACTTGGACACTCCATTTTGACTTTTCAAATTTCGTCAAACTTTTGATTTTCTTTAGCTTTTCACTGCGTTGAAAATCCTCACATGTAAAATTTATCTTGTGCAATGCTATTAACAGTCAGTTACTTTGAAACGAGATTACAATTCTCGAAATAAACGTTTTTCTAAATCTTTCACCGACATGATCGTTTCTATCAAGGTTTATATGATAAGAAGATAGAGGACAGAAAACAAACAAAGCGGCCCATTAGCTCAGTTGGTTAGAGCGTCGTGCTAATAACGCGAAGGTCGCAGGTTCGAAACCTGCATGGGCCAAGTTATTTTAACCTTTTATCTTTTTGTTTATCTAACTTCATTATCGGCCTAATAAGACTATTTTTTAGTCGTGTACATATTCGTTCATGGGCTTTCTCTTACGTGCATGGCTTCATTCCCCAAGAGGAAGTAAAACCTTCTAAGATTCTGACACTACAATCTCTAATTGTAGATAAATTTTTGGATTCCTCCAAGCCTTGCATCTTTGTCCCATATTTTCATAGAACTTTCTCGAGAATTTAAGCTCACATGTTAGGTTGTGTTAGGTAAAGCCTCGAGCTCTTAATTTTAACGTTTCTGCTTTTCTAAAATCATCCTAAGTACATATCCATTATACACATGCCTCTGCTTCTAATGCTCTAACTTCATCCTCAATCAAAAGGGTCTCTTTGGATACAAGAATGCTTTTACAAAATAAATGTGAAAGTAACATCTCTAGATCATTCACGTGAGATGTGTTATGCAGTGAGAAAAGTACACAGCTTCTTTCTTATGGATCCTTCACAAGGTCTTGGTGATCCATCATCTTCTTTTTCATCTCCATCCTCATATTCTTGAGTCTCATCCTCATTCACTGTTCTCTGCTTTTGATCATCTTCAACATCCACATTGTGGAAGAACAGAGACATCGATGCATTGTTGATTAAACAGTTTCTTCTTCGAGATTAGAAGCTCAGAAACAAAGATTATGTGTACGGAGCTGTTGGACACGACACAAAGGTACAACAAACTTTGTGAGAAGTTAAAATGAAAAGTGTTTTCGGTTGTAGTGTTTCTGATGTCTCCATCATCTTCGGAACTGAGATGGTATTTAAAACCAGACGATTCAAACATTTCTTCTCTTCATAAAAGACTTTTTTATATTTGTCACTCTTTCATTGGACAATATTTTTTAACTGTTAAAGTAAATTTTGAGAAATCCATCACGGTTTCTTGCCACTTCAATCCAAAATGGTATGTACAAAAATATAATTCGTCATATGAATAAATCTTGTTTTCCACATCAGAAGATCTCCCAGTAACACTAGCAACCAGATAATTTTCTTCAACTAATTTAGCTTCAGAAGTGAGAGCCTTATCTTACTATTCTCTTCTTGAATGTCACGAAGAGAAGAGCCTTTCTCAAGCTGCAAATGAAAGGTAAATAGAAAATTATCTCTTAGAAAATTCAGAACACAAAGGAAGTAAAACGTCTAGCAAATACAGAAAATGATTTATTGTCCCAAATAATCAACACATCAAATAAATAGGTAAATCTTAATATGAACAAGAGGATATCATCAATGGTAATCTTAACACTGAACAAGAGCCATATAACTGCACAGACGAACCGGTAGATTTGTATTGATAGAAGTGATAGAAGAGAGTCCAAACACTCATTATTCATTAATACAGCTAAAGGTTGTCCATTGCCTCGTGAACCCATACTTAAACATGAATGCTCCTCGTTAGATTCTTGAAGCACCAAAGCCCATATCTTAAAGATCCTCCGACTAATATAGGAAATCAAGTGGTGAAGTTAGCAGTTATGGTCGATAGAGGGGTAAGAAAGTAATTTAAGCAGTGATCTTTATCACTCATACACTTTTTACAAAAAATGATTAAAATGAATCTATGTTTTCATTAATTACTTATACTTAACTAATACTCCATCTGTTTTATATTAATTGTCGTTCTAGGTTTATGCACACATATTAAGGAAACATTTAATTTTACATATTTTCAAAATAAAAACACTATTACCAATACACATAACCATATATCAACCAATAGAAAAATAGAATATATAATATTACCAATAAATTTTGCATTGAAAACCGAAAACGACACTTATTTTTTTGAAACAAAAATTCTACTTCAAAACGACTTCTAATTTGAAAAGGAGGAAGTAGTATTCAAGATAAATGATTTTATTTATAAAATCAATACAGTTTACAATTAATATCAATATGAAAATAAATATAAATTACATATGAATTCTAAAAAGGCATTTTTATATAGCAAGAAAAAAAAGTACTAAAGTAACATTTAAAATAAAAAGGAACATTATTTATACGTATAAAGATATTGTCTAAAATTAAATTATGCAAGGACTTGACCACTAATGAGAAAGTTAAAATTTGTTTCCCTTCCAAATACTTTTTTTCTTCTAAACATTTACATATCTTATTTTATCTTATGTTAGTTAGTGTAAACTAACTTTAATGGATCCCAAACCCTTGTCGCTTATGTATTATTTGTCAAAGTGATAATGACTATTAAATTACATGTCTATGAGATGGTATGATGCTCACAGATGAGATGGTGTTTGAATAGTCGCGCAGCCACAATGATAAGATTATTAGTAGTAGGAGTAGGTGAGACGTATGTGCTGTGACTATAAATAATCCCATGAAAATATCGTGGTAATATGTAATAAAATATTTATCATATTACATGTATATTGCAAATATGGAATCATTTTCTTTTAGAAAACATATGGTCCATGATGGCCTTTTTATTTATTTTGACTGTTAGCGCAGCAGCTATGCAGTGGAAGGGAAGGAGCATATGAATCATGAAGTATATCGTTATAACTTGGAACAAAACATTAATACTCATATTGATATGTTTATTTTTGCATCGTCACTTCTGCTAGCATTACTGAACTGGCAATAGTCAATAAACTATGAGGTGGAAATTAAATTTCACATGTTTGTGTTGCAAGGAGTGTGTCAGAAGAAGGTATACTAATCAGGAAATCGAGAACAGATCATCTTTTGGATCGGGGATCACTGGAAATTAATTACATAATAGTTCTATAACATATAATATACAAACCTTACATTAGAATCAATCAATTCAAAAACATCATTCATTTACTAATCACTAGTCCATTTTATAATTAGTTTTCCTCCCTCTTCTTCGCTTTTTCCAAGAAGTTTTCGAAAGTAAACCATATACGACTTTGTCTACGCCTCATTCCCATTCGTTCTTACATGATCAATTCTTCTTCTTTTTGACATCATATTTAATTATTTATGTCATCATAATTTTATTACTTATTCTTCTAGAACATAAAGGGACAAAAACTACAGACTGAGTACTTTTCATTTCCCACAAATATGGATTGTTACATTGATTTTTATTAAGTTCGTCGAAATTAAAAAAAAAAAAACAGATATTTAGCGATCTCTTGCGTCTTCTTCAAATGATTTTTCTTTAGAAATCCCAAGAAAATAATACGGGTTATTCCATTTTAATACTCCGTCAAAAACACGTAACGTTGAAAGTCGTCGTCAAAGTTGGCTTTTCATCATAAAAAAAATAACGAAGAAACACTCGTTCTTCTTCCTTCCTTAAGTTGCTAAATCATATACTATAATTACTAACAAAATTATTCATTTCATAGCTCCAAAATACATATAAAAAAAATCTTCATTCTTTCATTCTTTTCCCTCAACAATTAATTCACCCAAAACATTAACGGGGTCATCGCCATTTTCAAGATTTACAGATATTTTTTTCAGACAGAGTTATGGCGGGAGGTAGACAAGGTGGTCGGAGAAGAAGCAGGTTACGTCTGAGCAACATCTACGCCTTCAAATGTCGCAAATCAAGTTTTCAAGAAGACCATTCACAGATAGGAGGACCAGGCTTCTCCCGAGTAGTTTACTGCAACGAACCCAACTCTCCGGCGTCTGAACGTCGTAACTACGCCGGAAACTATGTCCGGTCAACGAAATACACACCAGCTTCATTCATACCAAAATCTCTCTTCGAACAGTTCCGTCGCGTCGCCAACTTCTACTTCCTCGTCACCGGAATCTTGTCGTTGACTCCACTCTCTCCTTACGGCGCCGTTAGCGCTCTGTTACCTCTCGGCTTCGTCATCCTCGTGAGTATGGTCAAAGAAGGGATCGAGGACTGGGGAAGGAAACGACAGGACATAGAAGTTAATAACAGGAGAGTGAAGGTTCACGACGGGAATGGAATATTCCGGCAAGAGGAGTGGAGGGAGCTTAAGGTCGGAGATATAGTGAGAGTTGAAAAAGATGAGTTTTTTCCGGCGGATCTTTTGCTTTTGTCGTCGAGCTATGAAGACTCTATTTGTTACGTGGAGACGATGAATCTCGACGGAGAGACGAATCTGAAAGTGAAGCAAGGCTTAGAGGCGACCTCGTCGGCGTTACATGAAGACTCCGACTTCAAGGAGTTAAAAGCTGTCGTGAGATGTGAAGATCCAAATGCAGATCTCTACACGTTTGTGGGAACTTTACATTTGGAAGAACAGAGACATCCTTTGTCGATTCAACAGCTTCTTCTTCGTGACTCCAAGCTTAGAAACACAGAGTATGTTTACGGAGCTGTTGTCTTCACCGGACACGACACAAAGGTATATACTTTAAGATCCCAAAACTCAAACTGCAATAGAAACTGGTCTTGTCAGAGACAAAACTAATATTACATGTTGTGGTTTCGGGCTTAGGAGATTACGACAAGAAACTGATTTTGTAATCTTTTGTTGATAAAAGGTGATTCAAAATTCAACTGATCCTCCATCGAAGAGAAGCAGAATCGAGAGGAAGATGGACAAGATCATCTACATGATGTTCTTTGTAGTGTTTCTGATGTCTTTTATCGGCTCGATCATCTTTGGAATCGAGACAAGAGAGGATAGAGTGAGAGCTGGAGGAAGAACAGAGAGATGGTACTTAAAACCAGACGATGCAGACATCTTCTTCGATCCCGAAAAAGCTCCAATGGCTGCGATCTTCCATTTCTTCACTGCGGTTATGCTTTACAGCTACTTCATTCCAATTTCTCTCTATGTATCAATCGAAATCGTTAAAGTTCTTCAGAGCGTTTTCATCAACAACGACATTCTTATGTACTATGAGGAGACTGATAAACCCGCGCACGCAAGAACTTCGAATCTAAACGAAGAGCTTGGAATGGTGGACACGATTCTATCTGATAAAACGGGGACATTGACATGCAACTCCATGGAGTTTATCAAGTGTTCTATCGCAGGGACGGCTTACGGACGCGGTATTACCGAAGTTGAAAGGTCTATGGCTATGAGAAGCGGTGGTGCAGCTTTGGTTGGTGATGATTTGGACGTTGTAGTGGACCGTTCTGGTCCTAAGATCAAAGGGTTTAACTTCCAGGATGAAAGGGTTATGAAAGGTAACTGGGTTAAGCAACGAGAAGCTGCTGTTTTGCAGAAGTTTTTCAGGTTGTTAGCTGTTTGTCATACGGCTATACCGGAAACTGATGAAGCCACTGGAGCTGTCTCTTACGAGGCTGAGTCTCCTGATGAAGCTGCGTTTGTTGTCGCGGCTAGAGAGCTCGGGTTTGAGTTCTTTAGCCGCACGCAAAACGGGATTTCATTCCGTGAGTTGGATCTTGCAACAGGGCAGAAAGTTGAAAGGTTCGTTCTGTTTATGAAACTGTACTTCTTCGCGATGTCTTGAGGTTAAAACACTAACATTACTCTGTTTTGTTACAGAGTATATCGGTTGCTAAACGTTCTTGAGTTTAACAGCGCGAGGAAGAGAATGTCTGTGATAGTGAGAGATGAAGATGGGAAGCTTCTGTTACTGTCCAAAGGAGCTGACAAGTAAGTTTAACATTTTGAGGCTTTCTTTATTTATTGAACTAATCTTGTTTTTGTTGTTGTGTGTGTAGTGTGATGTTTGAAAGACTTGCAAAGAACGGGCGTAAATTCGAAGAGAAAACAAGAGAACATGTTAATGAATATGCAGATGCAGGGCTAAGGACATTGATACTTGCATACCGTGAGGTTGATGAGAATGAGTATATAGAGTTCAGCAAGAACTTCAATGAAGCTAAGAACTCAGTAACAGCGGATCGCGAGAGCTTGATTGATGAAATCACTGATCAGATGGAACGTGATTTGATTCTCCTTGGTGCTACTGCTGTTGAGGACAAGCTTCAAAATGGGGTATATATAGCTCTTTGTAACATTCATATTCTAAGTTAAATGTTTTTTTTTCTATAATGTGTCTAATTTTGATTGTGTGTTTAGGTTCCTGATTGTATAGACAAGCTTGCTCAAGCAGGAATAAAGATTTGGGTTCTAACTGGAGACAAGATGGAGACTGCAATCAATATAGGGTAAGTGACTTTGGTCTTTGCTAAACATTGTCTGAACCTAAACATTGTTCTTAGTGTGTCTGACATTCTTGTCGGAATCTCTGCAGATTTGCTTGTAGTTTACTAAGACAAGAGATGAAGCAGATCATCATAAACCTCGAGACACCACATATAAAAGCATTGGAGAAAGCTGGAGAGAAGGATGCTATTGAACAAGCATCTAGAGAAAGCGTCGTTAAGCAAATGGAGGAAGGGAAAGCTCTCATCACTGGATCAAGCGGCTCTCAAGAGGCATTTGCGTTGATCATTGACGGGAAGTCTCTAACGTACGCTCTTGAAGATGATTTCAAGAAACAGTTTCTTGATTTAGCCACAGGATGTGCCTCTGTTATTTGCTGCAGATCATCACCTAAACAAAAGGCATTGGTAATGAATCTTTCTCCTTGGATATGGGAGGTTTTAGCATGACGGTTTCGGTTTGATTGATAGAAGATTTGTTTTGTTATGTTAGGTTACGAGGTTGGTCAAAACTGGAACTGGGAAGACAACATTAGCTATTGGAGATGGAGCAAATGATGTTGGAATGCTTCAAGAAGCAGACATTGGTGTCGGAATCAGCGGTGTTGAAGGAATGCAAGCTGTTATGTCTAGCGACATAGCCATTGCTCAGTTCAGATACTTAGAGCGTCTCTTGCTAGTCCATGGTCACTGGTGTTACAGCAGAATCTCATCCATGGTACATATTTTTTTCTCTATTAGATAAACTTTATACATACATCTATCACATTTTCTCTAACTAGGTTTTGTTTTTTGCTCTTGCAGATATGTTACTTCTTCTACAAGAATATCACTTTTGGTGTGACTGTCTTCTTATACGAAGCCTACACATCTTTCTCTGCTCAACCAGCATATAACGACTGGTTTCTATCTCTTTTCAACGTCTTCTTCTCTTCACTTCCTGTTATTGCTCTCGGAGTTTTTGATCAAGACGTTTCAACTCGCTTCTGTTACAAGGTAGGTCTACATTACCCGCCATAAAACCTTATAAAACCCTAGATTATCCAATTAATCTTTGTCTTTCTTTCTGTTGCAGTTCCCATTGTTATACCAAGAAGGAGTTCAGAATCTACTCTTCAGCTGGAAAAGAATCATTGGATGGATGTTCAATGGAGTAATCACCGCTCTTGCCATTTTCTTCATCTGCAAGGAATCTCAAGAACACCAACTCTACAGCCCTAACGGCAAAACCGCCGGTAGGGAAATCCTCGGAGGGACAATGTACACTTGTATCGTCTGGGTGGTCAATCTCCAAATGGTTTTAGCCATAAGCTACTTCACTTGGGTACAACACATTGTAATATGGGGATCAGTTGCTTTATGGTACATCTTCCTCATGATATATGGAGCCATGGGTCCTAGCTTCTCCACAGATGCTTACAAAGTCTTCCTTGAAGCCTTAGCTCCAGCTCCATCTTACTGGCTAACAACCCTTTTCGTGATGATCTTTGCTTTGATCCCTTACTTCGTGTTTAAGTCGATCCAGATGAGATTCTTCCCTGGCTACCATCAAATGATTCAGTGGATTAGGTACGAGGGTCATTCTAATGATCCTGAGTTTGTGGAAATGGTCAGGCAAAGGTCGATAAGGCCTACCACGGTTGGTTTCACTGCGAGAAGAGCTGCTAGTGTACGACGGTCCGGTAGGTTTCATGATCAGCTCAATAAGAATTTCATTGCTTTCTGAAGAGAAGAGAGATAGAAATGTCTCAGTGTTTGTGAAATGTGAATATGTACTTTGTATATAAAACTATCATCATACATTACAATTTGTATATTTTTTTTTTTTTGGTCAACTTGGTTGATATATAAGGACGATAGAAAACTTACAAAAGAACCAAACCCACCACAAGAGACTAGAATACAAAATCCCAAAGAGTAACATCTATACCCAGCTTCCACGAAGCACTATACCAAAAAGCACTAACAGCCCAAGTAAGGCCACCCATTTGCATCTAAACAGTCAGCATAAAAGAACATTACTAAGCCCCAACACAGTATGACAAAAAAAACAATTAAACAGAGGCAACAACCATCTCATCATCCAACCAAACGTTTAGCCAAGAAGGAGGGCAAGAAAAAAACATAAGACTGTCGCCTGAACATGGCAACATACTCTGAGCAATGAGATAGGCGTCTCTATTTGCTGAAGGGGCTCAAAGCAAATCTTCCAAGGCAATTTGTTTTTTTTTTTCATCAAGCTTTTCTTTAATAAATTTTTTATATATTAGAGCATGATTAACCGGGGTTCTTAAGGTGGGATTCTTAGCGGAAATTAAGAAACAGTTTTTCAATTTCCGCTAAAAATTTCATCATAAGAACCCCTGGTTAGGTGGTAAGAAGGTCTAGTTCTACAACAGCCCATTTCTAAACCCACTGAAAATTAAGAACCCATATGAATTAGATACCCAGCCGAACCAAGAGATTGAAGCCCTAGCAATATGCCTTCAGCAAAACGACACCGAGTTTTATTGAAAACGGGATGTATATTTAGCTTTCTTTGCCCTGAGCAAAGGGGTACGTGAAGTGTACTTTAGTGATAGAGCCGATGACTTTTTGAAGCAAGGAATGATGTCTGAATCATCCAGAACCTAAGAAGCAAATCTTTTTGTTAGGGTCTGAGCTAAAAAAGATTTACTTGGATTCAAACAACTTAGTTTGATTTCTATTCGTTCGAAGTTCAAAGCATAGAATAACTTTGGGGTTATTCTTTGGGTTAACTTGAGCAAAACAAGTTCTATTAGTGAGGCAAAGTACACGCACGCGTTCTTCCACTTTGATCCTTTTTTTTTGTCTATATTCGCTTCAAGTATTTATTCCAAAAGCTGTTACAAATGGAATGAAAGGGACTGACTATCAATTATTTTCACATACAAAAAAAAAAGCCATCTCAATTCAAAGTTTAATAAGTAAGCTTACTTAACAAGAAAAAAGAAAACAATTAATTTTCTTATTAAGAAACGAATTTTTCTTCTTCTTCTTCAGCATTGAATATTATTATTTAAATAAAGCAGGTAACCGTGAACAAAGAATCAAAAAGGCAAAAAAACAAAGAAAAAGCAGAGAGAGAAGTGAGACTTGTGTTCTTGGCTTTTACCGATCAACCAGACCAATCCCTCGCTTTTGGCATCTTCATTCTCTTTCGTTTCGTATATTTATCTGGTGAACTCTTCAATCAATTCCTTGTTGCAATCACCCCAGAGAGAAAGAGAAAGAGAGAGAGAGAGATGTATAATCAGTTGGCGCTAACTTCATCATCTTCTTCTTCTTCGTACTATGAATCTTTGAAGATTTTGGAAGCTGATGTTCAACACGCTAATACTTTGTAAGTCCCTTTTTCTGGGTTTTGTCTCATTTCTCCTAAAGTTTAAGACTTTACTCGTTTGCTATAGCTTTGATTAGTTTTGAGCTACAAAAGTAGGTGAATATTGCAAAACCCAGCTGAGAATTTGAGGTTATATTTTAAGAAACTCCGATAAGTTTTAGTTTTTTTTTTTAATAATAGCTATCTAAGATTGTAGCATTCTTGAAATGGAAACTTTCTGACAGTTGTTGTCGGCTTGTTATTCTAATTTCCAGTAAATTTACTAGCTTTTTAGACTCAGGGGTTGCTAATTTAGGCTCTCTGATGTATGTTTGTGTTTTAGCTGAATCGTCGATGAGAACTTGAGCTTTATCTTTTTTCAGGGCAGAAGCAATTCCAATGGGGAAGAACAATGCACGGCTTCAGATGAAACTGGTTCACAGCAACTTTGCTTCGTTATTACTCATCTTGTTTCGGTGGATTGATCTTTCTTGCTCATGTCTGCTTCCTCGCTACTTTAACCTCTTTCATGTTCTTGTCTATAAGGTTAGTTTCTTCTTAAAGTCCTATTTCATCTCAAAAATTGAAATTTCTCGTTTTGTTGATATTTGTGTGTCATCATATATGCTTTTTACAGGTTCATTCAGATGGACAACCTAAGCTTACCACGCATGGAAGGAAAGCAACTATCAGTGAGTTCTATGGTAAGCAAACGCGTTACCATTGCTTGAACATGTTAATAGTGTTCATGTTTTTAGCCATTTTTTTCTCATTTTCAGTTACTTAGTAAATGCTGCTGGATGCTTGATATGAGTCTATTTGCCGGGTTTTTGTGTCTTTTGAAGGTGTGATACTGCCATCACTTCAGCTATTACACAGCAACTTAGACGAGCTGGATACTGCAGACATTGGTTTTGACCTTAAAAGACTCAGCAAGAAGATAACAAAGGCGGCTCACAGTAGTAGATTCAGCAATGCAGCGTTAGAGCGTGAGGAAGAATGTGGAATCTGTTTAGAAACTTGCACTAAAATGGTGTTGCCTAATTGCTGCCACTCAATGTGCATCAAATGCTACCGCAATTGGTTGGTACACACAAATGTTTTTAAGACCTTTTGAAGGAGATTTCATTTTTACTAAATCTCCATTGCTTCTCACATCTGCAGGAACTTGAAGTCTCAGTCATGCCCGTTTTGTCGTGGCAGCATAAAGAGAGTGAACTCAGAGGATTTGTGGGTGCTTGCTGGTGATAACGATGTGGTGGATACAAGGACAGCTTCAAGGGAAGACTTGTTCAGATTCTACCTCTACATCAATAGCCTTCCCAAGGATTACCCTGAAGCTCTCTTCTTGGTTTACTACGAGTACTCAAACCTGATTTAGAGCATCTGTACAAATAAAATTATGTACAGATTTTTTTAGAAGGTAATTTTATTGTATAGAATGTAAAACTGTGTTGCCAAAAGCTTCTCAGCTTTTACATGCTTTATCAATAACTGTGAAAGGTTACAAAAAAGCTTGAATACAGCAAAGAAATAAGGCTATAATTAGCCACAAAACTCTCTAATCATGGCGATATCAATAACAAATGAAGAATCTTTAACAAAAACATAGTTTACAAATATATATGCTCATCTCCAAAGACAGGTTATCAGCAAACGAAGGTTTAGAGAAACATTGTATCAAATGTAAGTAGATTGAAGTAAGTAGGCAGAGTAACTTAAAGCAGTATAGTTTAGATGCAGCAACAGAGGTTTCTTTTTTCAGTCTCCTCGTCTTCTCTTTCCATAGTCTGCATCTCTTGACCTGGACCTATGATCATCTTCTGCCATTCTCGATCTGCTTCGAGATTTGGAAGAAGATTGTCGTCCTCTGTCGAACTCTTCAGAATCACGGTCTCTGTGTTGCTTATACTCACGGTGGCTGTCTTTCTCTTCACGGTGACTCTTGTGCCTACTTCTATCACCACTGCTCTCAGACCAGTCACGTTCTGTGGTTGCACGTTCTTTATCTCGTGATGGTTTATCTTCTTTCTCTTTGTTTTCATCTTCATATCCACCATATTCAGAACCACCCTCTTCACCACCACCACTAGCTTCGTTCCACATCGCTCCTGCATGAACTCCATTCATTCCCGAGCTACCCATCGCTCCCATTCCCGTGCCAAAGAAGGCGGGGTTCACATGAGGAGCAATCCCAACCATTCCCATTGCATTCACACCGGGATAAGAATGAGGCATCCCACCAGGGTAAGCAAGACCTGGAAACCCTCCATAACCACCACCTCGACCCATGAATGAAGGATCAAACCCACCAGCTCCCATCATACCTTGTGGATGCATCATACCACCAAATGATGGGCCAGCAAGTCCAGGGCTATACGGTCCAGCACCGGAACCGTTAGTCATGTTGTTTATCCCTCTACCTCTCATTGCACCACCCCAGTGACCTCCACGGTTACCCATTCCTTGGCCACCGCGAGCAAATCCACCTCTCCCATAGTTTCTTCCACCGTCTCCATTTTGAGTATTCATGTTGTTGTTGTTACCTCTTCCCATTCCCTCATTCAAAGGCCTTCTGTTTTGAATTTGGTTTTGTCCTTGGTTCCTCCCAGTGAAGTTAGCTCCCATCTGCTTCAGCGTTTCAGGAGAAGTAAAAGCTACAACACATGCTTTACCATTGAACACAAACCCATTCATTCCTTCTTTGCAAGCGGCAGCAGCAGCTGAATCATAAAACTCAACCTGACAATACCCTTTGGATTTGCCACTAACTCTCTCGTCGAAAAACTTGATCTCTTTGACTCTTCCGTACTGAGAAAGAACACTCTCAATCTCTGCATCCGTCGTCCACCAGTGCAACTCTCCGACGAAAAGCATAGTGTTCCCATTGTCCACCACAAACGGCTGCGTGGGGCTTCTGTTCACCATAGTACTTGGATTCACATTCGTCTGGCTAACAGGAATCTGCTGAGCTCCTTGAGGAGCACCACCATAGGGGTTATGCACAGGCGGCTCAGGTACGTTAACAGCATTCCCTGAATAACCATGAGTGTTTAACACAATAGATGTAGATCCTTGCGGAACAACTTTATTGGCTTGGACATCAATATTCATCCCTTTGGCTCCTTGTGGATAAGCATCTGATCTTGTTTCCGGTACATTGATTCCACTTTTCCCTTCAACTGCACCTCCAGATACAGGTGCCATTCTAGGTTCAGCAACATTACTACTCTGAACATGAAGGCCTCCACTGACTTGAGCAGGTGCCTGAGGCTGATGATGAGCTTGGAAGAAACCCTCACCAACATTAACATCGCTATAGAGATCATCATAGTCATCATCATCTCCCATAAGCTCTTCATCCGCAAGAGCAGGAATAGTTCCGCTTCCTTGATGTATCAGCTTCTGATTACCTTCTTCACTCATTGGATTCATAACAAAACTGGCCAGAAAATACAAGAAGAATTAAAAGAAAAATACATAAGATTACATCAACAATCCTACTACAATACCTCTTTACATGAACTTAAACAACAGATCCTTTCACAGAAAATACAACAACAATTTTTTTTAAAGAAAAAACATAAACAGTCCTACAACAAGACCTCTTTACATGAACTTAAACAATAGATCCTGTTACAGGAATTACAAGCCTGCCTAGTCAATTAGGACCAGACTCTTTACAAGTCACTACAAAGAAGATTACATCTTAATTACAGGTCCAAAAAAAAAATGAACTTTAGCTTGCAGATCTGAGATTTGGGAACTAAGCTCAACACATCTTCTCTTCATTAAACAATTGGATCTTACAAAGATTCATATGTACAATTAGAGATCAAATTACATACACGGTTTTTACAATGAAAGAGAGAGAGAGCTACACTTACATACAATTGATTAATCTCTAATAACATTAGGGTTCTTACAAAATCGAAAGGAGATAATATACAGATCTAAGAGAAAAGTTACAATTTTTCAAGCTTCTCCGAGAAATTGAGATCGAATGGAGAGAGAGAGAGAGACGTCTTCGATTTCGTCGAGATCCACTCGAGATTGACTTTAACCTTGGTGATTTTTGCTTTTGTCAATCATAACAAACTTTTTTTTAACATTCTCGTAATTACATGTTTTAAAATTAAATTTTCGTGGATCAATAATTCTTCTATTTGCTTAGAAAATTATGATATGGCCCATCAAAGCCCTTTTATGTTGATAAAGACTTTTGCACTATCCAAATAAGCCCGGTTTCCGATATGAAAGGTATTCCAAGGTCCCACACGTTACTAATCCATTACACAATCAATTAAGTAAAATTCAACAATCAATTAAGTAAAATCCACAATTCATTAATATCATTAATGAGAAGTGAGAACCATGAAAACCAACATATGGTCCATAAGAACACATAGTCTACGGGTCTCACAATCATTAGGCTATATGGTGACTAAGGAATAAAAATGAACAATCCTTCTTTAACGAGCATTTTATCCATTAAATTTGATTCAATTAGTTATTTGTTTCGATTCGATCCGAAAAAATTCAGATATTAATAAGTCTTCGAAGCAAAACAAATATTAAAAATTAATTTCTGTTAAAAACAAAGTAAATCACAAATACTAAAAAATTTAGAGACATATATCATATTCGCTCCGACTTTTATACATATAGATGTATATTTATAGTTAAATATAGATTTTTACATATAATCTTATTATATTATTATTTTAATATATAATTTTATTTATAAAATTTTTTATAAAAATACTAAATTAAGTTAAGAAAAGAATATAAAATCTTTATAGAAAATTATAATTTTTCTTAAAATATTTGTTTTATAAAAAGAATTTATTAACTGTATGAACGCTCGCTCTAAAAACTATCATCTAACGTTTCAATTTGATTACACTAAGAAAGATGAGGGTGATTGATCCATGATGATTTTGGTCATTGTTATTGTTCTCTTCTTGGTTAAAGAATCATAAATTTTCTTTTAAAGTTGTTATAAAAACCGATAAGTTTCATTATTTGTTAACAGTCAATCACTCACTTAACTATAAGACTAACAATCTATTTAGCTTCCAGTATTTTAAGAAAAAAAAGACTTAATCAATGTTCTAAGAACTGAATTAAGCAAAACAAAAAATATTAAAAAATTCTCTCTCTGAAATCCTGCTTTTCAGTCCTGATATGTGTTTCCAGTTTATGGCTGAAGACCAAACATCAAACAACCAAGATATGCGGTTATCTCGAGAACGCACCTTCGGCGAAGATGCATTTGGATCACGATCATCACGCCTATCATTTGGTATCAGTTGCTTGATTAAGAATTGTATTCTCATGTTTAGTCTTGTACTTTCGGTTTTAGTGGATGTCGTATCTCGAAGTCAAATTTAGGAAGTTCAAGAGATGGATCACTTCGGGTCTTGGAGTGATTTCATTCTCATAATGGTGCAATACACAATTGGGATTTCAATTAGGTAGGATTAAGTCCAAGTTAGTGACTAAATTCGATACTTGATTACCTCATTGTATTAGTGGTATAAACACTTGTGATCAAATACTTGTATCCGGATCTTAGTGAAATAAATATCATTTATGAGAAAGAAAAAAACTGAATTAAGCAATCTCTAGACAACAAATCGGGTAATCGAAACAATTTTCTGAAAAAACTAATTAATCAATTGATTTAAACCGCTTTAAATCGATCCAAATAAATTTAAATCTAATAAATTAATCAATAATTTTAGTGCAAATTTAAAAACTTATCTAATTTCCCTTTTTATATTCTGAACTTTATAATTTATGAAAATAATTTTATGTTTAACCCAAATAGAATATAAATATAAAATATAAAAAATAAACCAATAATTTGTTAACAATTTTTTAAACATTAGATTTAATGATCATAATACATGCTACAGTATTACCACCAATGTAAATAAAAACTGTGTTAACAAGGCAAACGACAAAGTTTGGTGCTGATACCTCTGTTGAAGGTCAACTGCAGGCACTGAACAAAAACAAAACGTGAACGCAAAGTTGTAATCGATTTTGAGACAATCAAAGAAGAAAGAAGGAAGAGTGTTTTGGTCAATTTATAATCTTACTTATTTTAGATCTAACTAAAATAAATAAAAATTTAAAAATATCAATCAATCAGATTATAACAATTTTCTGAAAACTTAGGCCAATGATCTACACATAATTAAAAGTCATCTCAAGACTTTTCACTCAAGTCGCAGTATCTTTTAACTTATGTTAACAAAGTAAACAACAACGCTTGGTGGTGAGATCAAAACTGAAGACAATGAACAAAAACAAAACATGAAGCAAAGTTGTATTCGGTTTTGAGACAAACAAAGAAGAAAGAAGGAAGAGTGTTTTGGTCAATTTCATTTCCAAGCTTTCCTTCCTCTGAACTGGGTTCCGCTGAGTTTATCCTTCATTTTCTTGGTTCGCTTTGATCTACCAGCCTTTGATCTTATGGCAGCAAGAGGCATATTCTTCTTGTGCTCCTTCTGTTTATTGCTCAATCCTCCCACCTGCATTTTCGTTTACACAATCATCAATCAAGTAAACATTATATAACCATTTGCTGTATACGTCCAAAGAATCGAACAAAAAGAAAAAGGCGGATACCTTCTTCTGCTTGATGGCAGTCTTGGATTGGTATTTCACTCTGTCCTCCCTACCGGCTTTAACCAACTCCATTCTCTGCTCTTTTGTTAGTTTATGTCTTATGTGAGCCTGTGTGAACAGTAACAATCATTTAGCATCATTGGAATCTCACCTGAGTTGTGTGGTCAAACATTGTGCAACTTCTTATTAGTAACAGCTTACTTCAAGTTTGGCTGGATTGACCCGCTTCTTACTTAGCTGATCAGAATCTGGAACCTTGAATCCTTTTCGAGCCAATGCAACTTTTGCTTCCTTCTTTGCCTGTGGTATTGCATTCACAAGAGACATCAATAACATTGGACTTATTTTACTGAACAGAACGAAGAACACATACCTGAAGTTCTTTGATTTTTCGGAAGTCCTCATTAGAAAGTATGCCATCGTTTTCATCCAAAGAAGGCTGCTCGCTCTTCGCTTCTGCGAACCTCTTTAGTGCCCGTAGGCTTGTATCAGCAGAGAGAAGATTCGCATCGAAATCTTCTATCTTCCTTTTCTTCCCCTTTGCCTTCTCTTTGTTTCCACTATCATCTGCAGAAGAGTCAGAAGCTTCTCCATCATCTTCTTCTTCGCTTTCCACCTCATTCTCCCAATCTGTCTCGGCTTCATCACTGTCATTCATACCTTCCTCTTCATCACCACCAATGGAAGTATCGACATCACTGTCATCTTCAGTGTTGTCCATATCGTCATCGTCATCGGAATCTTCTTCAGCTTCGTCCTCGGTTCCACAATCATCAGGTACCAGCTCCTGCTCAACATCATCACTGCCATGCAGCTCCACGTCGTCATCGTCTTGATCACCATCATCAGAGTCACTATCGTGATCACTTTCTTGCAATAACTCAACATTGGGAACATTGCTGAAGACGTTAACTTCTCCATATTGTTTAGGTTTGGCAACGGGACCTCCAAGACGGCCACGGTCTTTCTTCACTAGAAGCGAAGGGTTGATCTGAGAAATCACACAACGCAATTATAGGTTTAACCACATACATTGATTCTTTTGTTCAAACGACAAAATTAAATGCTTCTGCTAACCTCTCTGAACAATGCTATGAGGGAACGAGCTCCTGCGGAGATGGCTTTTTCATGTTCCTTTTTATACAGTGCAAGATCTTGCAGCAACTCTTCTGTCATCAACTGGAGTACACGATGACACAAGTAAGATAAAATAGGAATGGTGCTGTCTCGCTACATTTTTATGACAATACTAAATCAGGACTAAGTTACCTCGTGAATCCTCAGGCACATTTCTCGTATCACATTGAGTCCGACAGCAATAGCCTGGTAACATAAATGAAAACATTGAATTTATAAAGGACAATAAAAATTGATTGATTTGATGTGAGAGAGCTTGAAATCACACCTCAGGACGTGAACGGTCGTGCACAAACTGATTCACTATTTGCATGAACAATGGTTTCACAGCATCAGAAGGAACCTGCTCGAGACAAAAATAAAATGATAAAGACTCAAGAATGAGAAATGCAATAATGCTTTACAGTGGAGAAGTTTCTATACCCCATCATGGCAAGCCTGAACTGCTGCTGCAAGTATTTGTGTAACATCCTTTTCATGTGGCTGCAATCAAGAACATATTTTAATAAAATTTTAATTAACATAAGAATTTTTAAACAAATGTTTAGCAGATCATACCTTAGCATAGTTTTGAAGATAAGTGTAAAAGCTTAATAATTGCAACTTGTGAAGCCCAATTGTGCGTGCAATAACTTTCATCATCATCAACCTGGTCTGCAAAATTATTCAATAGTTAGAAGAAGAAAAATAAACCAAATACTCTGGTTTTGCCATTGATGAGAGCAGAAAATAGTTACCTCAATTCGTTCACTGGTTTTGCCAATGCTCTTGCCAGTCTGAAGACGAGAAAGCAATTTCTCTGCAAATTTCTGAAAAAGGAAGTAAACATGATACAATTATTGCCACTCCATACTTTAGTGATTACTTTCTCTGTAAATGGCACATTACAATAAGATAGGAAGTGAAACCTGAGGATCATTTAGATGATTGAGAGGTGAATAAGTTGAAGTGGCGTGCTCGGACGAAGCACGCTGCTTTTTCTTAATATTTTTCATTGCACGTTGCAGTTTCGCTTGCTTTTTCTTCTTGCTAGACGATGTACCTTTGTTGTTCGCCTAAGCATCAGAAAGAGAAATGTATTTAATTAAAAAATCACCCTTAATATCATATAAACAGAATCTAATTCCATACTTATTCGTAATGATGAAAACTATAGAGGTGAAAAACTTGCATCAACAACTAGTAAGGTTCCTTCTTCATAAAATTCATGTATAATGTTGTGTACCTTGTAAACAGCCTCCCTGTTAATCACAACATGGGATTCGTGCTTTGCATCCTCCTCATCATCGTTGTCGGAAGCATCACTATCATCATCATCCTCAATGTTCTCGTAGTCAAGAAGA
This sequence comes from Sinapis alba, assembly GCA_012274485.2. Lineage (NCBI taxonomy): Eukaryota > Viridiplantae > Streptophyta > Magnoliopsida > Brassicales > Brassicaceae > Sinapis > Sinapis alba. Next base: position 319,629 of record MU105721.1, on the reverse strand, counting down.
AACCGAAGAGAAGAAACCATGATCCTAAACATGTCGTCAAAAAGAGAAGTCAGTAACTCTACCAACCAAATCACATCAACATAATCCAAGTCAGAAGAAACAAGAGAGGATGTGATGTACCTAGGTGAAGCATGAAAGCAAGCTTCACAGATCGCAATAGCAACTCTATCATGTCTATCACCAAGCCAGACCTTCTTCTTGAGAAGCTCACAAAGGGTAACAAGTGCTCTCTTAGCCTTCGTTTCATCTTCTTGCTACAAACCAAAAAAACAAGCTAACTATCATCGTTACACAATCCCATGAGTAAGAGATTCAGAACTTACCTCTAACATGGAGATAACAGTCTTCTGAAGCGCCTTATGCCTTGGATCAGTAACACTCATCTTACGAATGGTTTGAACAATGTGAGAAAACGCAAGCTTTCTCAAGTTTCTATCACCAATAGTCTGAACATCAAGAAACAGAGCCAGCAAATCCTCGATGACAAGACTCTACACAAAAACAGTTCAAAAACCATTCTCAAGCACACACCTTTCGAATCCCAATTAAATCACATAAAGCACACAACTTTCGAACTCAATCAAATCACATAAAGCACATACCTTTCGATTCATAAGAAGAATCAAAGCTTGAGCGACATGGTTCCTCAACCCCGAGGGCATCGCGAGGCACGAGGTACGGAGCAAATCAGTCAACTGAGCAGGAAACTCCGCGAGCTGCTTGGGGTAAAAGGGAGTGACGTGAGCTAGGAACATGGCTCGGTCGCCGAGGTCTTTGGCGACGGAAGGGTCGGAGCCGACGGAGGAGAAGCTGAGAGCGGCTTGCTGCTGGAAGAGATCGACGGAGGCTTTGAACTGTTTGTAGATTAATTGGAGCTCTGTTTCGTAACCATCTGGGTCGCGTTTGATTTTTCCCTGGAGGATGGGGAGGCTGAGCTTCTCGGAGCTCCGGCCAGATGCCTTTAAGGACTCCGGCGTGCGACCTAGAGATCCGGCCATTTTCCGAAGGTTTTGGGAGAAGATAGAGAGAAACCCTACGAGGAACAAGTGAGGCGTCTTTACTTTTATACTCTTCCCTTTTTTATTAATCCGGTTAGGTTTAGTTCTTTATTGTACCAGGTCCGGTTTAGGATTTGATAGACTAATTATATGGTTCTCTTGGTTTTTTTTTTTTTTGATCAAAGGTTCTCTTGGTTTAGGATCTGATTAATCATAGGAAGTGTAATTCTCTCTAAGTCTCTATCCATACACCATTGGCCATTCCAGTTTGGTTATTTGATTCTAAATGTTTAGAAATCCATTGAGTATTTAAAAAGTTCGATTCGATTTTGATATAATGATGAATATATTCTTATGATTGTATGGTTGTTGGAGTATCTTTATAACAAAAAAAAGTAATATCCATGGAGAAATACAAATAAATGAGTACATACAAGTGTTATAAATAAATTTAAAATTTACAGTAAGGTATACTAGGAATTATAAATAAAAAAGTTTGTTGCATGTACGTAAATTTGAAACTGCTTACTACTTTATGAAATGAATGGATAAATTATTTCTTGAGATATTGAATTCTATATTCAGTATTGTTCATAGCCAAACAAAAACTTACAGCTATCATACAGACCCAAAGACATGACAAACAATGAAACAATTTTTGCATTTTTTTAATCATTCTTTTGAGGTTTTTCTTATGATATACATATTATTTGTTTCCTTCATTTTCCAGTAACACACAATTCGCATTTGTCATTCAAAACCTTTAGGTTCCGTCTCAAAACCCCCTCATTTTCTTCAAATAGACCAACTCTGCACGAATACAGCAGTTGTTAGTCCTAACCCTAAACATGAAATGCATGACACATGTCTCCTCCAACAAAATTTGAAATTATTCTCAAATAACTCTCTAAACAATGAGCCAACCACAAACACAAAGACAGATACATCAGTGAGAGAAACTTGCAATGTCTTTAACAGAACGAGTTTACCATAATCTTTCTCTCTTCGATGTATCTCTTGCGTTGTTAGGGCTCTTTATTTTCTGTTGCTTGCGTGAGAAGTTAACCAACAAACACGGCCCAATGCTGTGGCCAGTCTTCGGAATCACTCCAGAGTTTTTCTTTCATATAAATGATCTCTACGGATGGGTCACAAAGTCCTTGAAAAAATGCCAAGGCACCTTTCTTTACCGTGGATTCTGGCTTGATGGATCTTATGGAGCCGTGACTTGTGTCCCTGCCAATGTTGAGTACATGCTCAAGACCAACTTCAAGAACTTCCCCAAAGGTACATTCTTTAAAGAACGGTTCAATGATCTGCTCGAGGATGGTATCTTTAACACTGATGATGAATCTTGGAAGGAGCAAAGACGGGTCATCATAAACGAAATGCATTCCACACGGTTCATGGAGCATTCCTTTCAGACAACACAACGTTTAGTAAGTAAGAAGCTGTTGAAGGTCATGGACAGTTTCTCTAGGTCACAAGCAGCTTTTGATCTCCAGGATGTGCTTCTGCGTTTGACGTTTGACATCATCTGCATCGCTGGTCTAGGTGATGATCCTGAAACCCTAGCTTCTGATCTTCCTCAAGTTCCATTTGCTAAAGCGTTTGAAGAAGCTACAGAGTCTACATTGTTTAGATTCATGATCCCACCGTTTATATGGAAACCAATGAAGTTCCTAGACATTGGGTATGAGAAAGGCTTGAGGAAGGCTGTTGAGATCGTGCATGGATTCGTCAATAAGATGATTATGGATCGTATATGCAATCTCAAGGATGATGATACGTTAGATAATAGTGTCCTTACAAGGATTATTCAGATAGAGAGTTATAAAAAAGGTAAAGAGATTGGTCCTTCCAGCATTAGACGTTTCAGACAGTTTTGCACAAGTTTCATCTTAGCTGGAAGAGACACAAGTTCTGTTTCACTTTCATGGTTCTTTTGGGTGATACAAAGACACCCTGAAGTTGAAAAAAAAATCATCTGCGAGATCAGAGAAATCTTGAGACAGAGAGGAGGAGATGGTGAGAGTAGTCTCTTCACGGTTAAAGAACTAAACAAGATGATGTATCTACAAGCATCACTTTCAGAAACTCTCAGACTTTACCCTCCAATCCCAATGGAGATGAAACAAGCCATTGAAGATGATGTGTTTCCTGATGGGACATTCATAAGAAAAGGTTCAAGGGTTTACTTCTCTATCTATGCCATGGGAAAGATGGAATCAGTATGGGGAAAAGACTGTGAAATGTTCAGACCAGAGAGATGGATCCAATCAGGAAAGTTTGTCAGTGATGATCATTTCAAATACGTTGTGTTCAATGCTGGTCCAAGGCTGTGTATAGGAAAAACATTTGCTTCCTTGCAAATGAAAATGATAGCTGCTTCAGTATTGTTGAGGTACTCAATCAAGGTTGCTCAAGATCATGTGGTTGTCCCTAGAGTTACGACTAACTTGTACATGAAGTATGGTCTTAAGGTGACCATTACGCCAAGGTCGCTGGAAGAGAAGAAACTAGAGTCATATGTTCCATGTAGAAATCATTGTAGAATATAAATACCTTTTAGAGGAAATCAATTTTCATGATAAATACTAAACCCTCAATATAAGCATCTTTCGACCTTTTAATATCTCTTAATGAAATAGTATATACTTTTTTTTTTTTGCTAAGAATGTAAATATCATATACTTGTTTTTGAGCAACTAATCTTCTGAATACATGTAGTCATGTACAATGTGTGCGTGTACTCAATGGTTCTAAGTCTTTGCAATAATCCTTTACTACGTAACCTTGTGCAAGAAGAGTTGGGTTTCTTATTACCAGTACACACCAATTCTTAGGAACATTCTTTGCGCTTGTTGCGCGTTTTGACAACACACAATTTGCATTGCCGCACGGATTGAACGTTCACGTTTCAATTCGTGTCCCAAAGGAATCTTTACCTTCATGAAATAGACCGATTCACCAGAGCTAAGTGTCTCCAAGAAGACACAAACAATAGTGGCCAAAACATAAAACTCATGAAAACAAGTTCCTCAAATACTCTTTGAGTCTTCTGTTTACCTTTTTGATTATTTCACTTTTACAATAACTTAATCTGATTCACAAACACAGACGGAGATTTCACTGTGAGAGCATACAGTATCTGAAACCTCTTCCATGTCTTTAACATTTTAATATCTATGTTTTTACCGGATTATAACCTATGTTGTGAATCTTTTACTGAGTCAAAGTATGTGCATTATTCTTTAACAGTAATGATGTCTATGTTTAGGTCACACGGTGTTTGGTACATTTCTTTACCGCAGAATGTAGTGGCTTGGTGGCTCTTATGGAGCTGTGACTTATGTCCATGCTAATGTCGAGTACATGCTCAAGATTTATCTCCAAGATCATGGTGACTTATAGATTAACCATAATATATTAAGAAATGAATTTGCACAAGAGATCCTAGCTAACGTCTTATATATTATTTTTTACTTATCATAAAACGAAGACTAGATTAACTTTGTACTAGGTTTTAGCAAGTCAAAGAGCTTTACACCATATTCGATTTGGGAGACAGATTCTCCAACTGTTTTTACAGTTTCAAGCTCTTCAATGGCCTTGTAGCTTTGATGATCTTGAACCACTGGCTCATAGGCTGACACGAACTTTCTTTACTCAGACACTTGCATGCATTAGCCAGGACATTGTTGGTTGCGTCCACGTCAAGGCAAATAGAATTATAGTTACTTGTCGTCGACGCTAAGTGCATCCTAGAGGCCGAGATAGTCTGCCATCTCGAACAACCCGTCCGAGACATCGTAACCCTATTTTCTGGTCCGTAGCTCTGTAAACACAATGGCTGGTCTTTGATTCGTAGTGTTGTTTTCTTAGTGTAGCTCCATGGTTCGGAACTATTGCATGGACCAAGAGTAAGCGTTGTGGTGTCATTGAGAGAACGTTGTGTGTTATTTCTTGTTTCTTTTGTGCTGGAGAATCATAATGACAACACTCTTATTTATAGATAGAGAGGGTTGAGGATTAAATGTTTTATTCTATTTCTATGATAATTTTAGTCTAAAGTTGTTATATAGATCTAGTCTAAAGAGATTAAAGTGTGTAATCAACCACCGTTGAAGTTTAACCTACGTCTAAGTAATTACTCACTTTGTGTGCTCTGTCATAAACACAAGATTTCCCAAACTAAGAGCATCATTAATGCTGGAATCCCTCTTGGGTTTCCTATTTTTTTTTTTTTTTTTTTTTTTTTTTTTTTTTTTTTTTTTTTAAAAAAAAAAAAAATCAAACCAATCACGGGTCGACACGTGTCAGTGGGATCCGCGAACAGTGCAAGAGACGATTCTTATTTAAGAGTTTTAGGAACTGCATCTTGCACTGTTCACGAGCCCCACATGTCAGTGGGGCCCGCGAACAGTGTAAGACCTAAGACCATCAATATCAATGTCCCTTAAGGGAGCCCTTAAGGAGGGAACGCACGGAGACCGAGGAGAAAACTTGGAAAAAGCCCTTATCTAAAAACTGTCTCTTAGCTTTTCATAAACAAAAAAAAAAAAAAAAAAAAACTTAAGGGCCCCAAATTAAGGGACCCTATAATGATGCTCTAAGAGACCCCGATAATGGTTCTCTAACATTTTCGTTGACCTTATGGGCCTAAGTTTCTTTAGTGCGTAGGCCCATTAATATTGGGTAGGGAGAAGTCCCAGCAGACTGTTCTGATTTAAACCGACCGGTTACTCGTAACCGCCAGTGTTATTTTTTTTATTATAACTAGTTGGAAAACGACAGCGTTTAGCGTTGGTATTACGCTTCCTTCGTCCCTTCGCACTACACAAAAGAGAGCGTTGAGAAGGTGCTGCAAAAATCTTGGATTCAGAGAGTCTCTAGAAACAAGGCATGAACTGTATCGCTCGCAGAGAAGAAGCTAGACGATCTCGTCTGTAATTGATTCTCTCTTTTTCATCAGTAAACCATCAATGTAAGTTCTCTATTTCAGAAAAAAAATCGAAACTTGTTGTGAACTTTCGAAACTTGATTCAGCTCATTAGTGAGTGGGTTCCTTTGATATTTCTCAAATTTCGATTCTTTTCGGGATTTTTACTATTCTTTCTATTTCAAAGTTGGCTTCTCTTTTTTCGTCTTTGCAGGGGGATAGTTTTGGAACCTCCTTGTCCTAGAAGCGTCGATGGGATTAGCATTGACCCTGAACCTAACTGGAACTTCAATAGCTTACTCTCTGAAATCGAGTCTGTTGAGAAGAAGCTCAATGTCTTTTCAAAGTTTCCTCAGCCTCTCACTCACACAACCTTACGGTATATCTCTCTCTCAATGTTAGCTCCTTGTTGAGATTTGCATTGCTTTAGGGTTGGTTTGATTAGTTTAATATTTAGAAAGTAGGGAGAAGTGCTTCTCATGTTTGTTACATTGGCGTTGTTTAAAAGAATGGGAAGGAGAAGTGGAGGATTTGTAATGCGTGTATCAGAAGATGAAATGGAGAGTGATGTAGATGAAGAGAGTGATGAAGAAGAAGAAGAAGAAGAAAAACATCATAACCAAATCTGTACGAAAGGGAATCGTTTTGCCTGCGATGAGCTCTACTTGAGGTGATTACCACCAACTCTCCCTTGCTAGCTCGTTGTGAAAGACTTCTGCAGTGTTGTTCTATGGTTTTTTCTAATCAGTTAGTTCTTGCTCTACAGTGATGACTCTGATGATGAGTATGACTGTGAACCCGAGTCCTTTTTGTTGAGTAAGATGGGTTTGGCTGAGAGTGCCCTATATGAGGTGATTAACGACCACCAAACCGAAGTTAAGGTGAGGCAGAATATTTGTAGTTTTTGATAAATGTTGTTGAGTGTTTGTATTTCGATTGGTATATAATAACTGAATGATAATTTGGATCTCAGGAAGATATTAGGAGTCAAGTATCAGTTGTTGAAACGGAAATATTGCAAGAGATTGAAACCTCTCTCTCTGCAATAGCCCGGGTTGAAAAGTATAGTGAAACTAGAAAAGAAGTGGAACGTAAACTTGATCTTCAGTACCAGCGAAAAGTGTAAGCTACTCTGATTGTTTTTCCTTCTAGTCTCTGACTCTCTGCGGATTTTGGAAAATAAGGAGTTTTTTTTCTTGTTGCTGTGTTCTAGTGCTGAAGCCCTTGATACTCATCTGACTGCAATCCAAAGGGAACATGAAATCAAATCGCAAATAGAAGAAAGAAAAATAAGGAGCGAGGAAGCTCAGGAGGAAGCCAGGAGGAGAGAACGAGCACATCAAGAAGAGAAAACACGTCAAGAAAAGGCTCGTGCAGAGGCTGAAGTATGTTTTTTTTAATCAGTTGAACTTCATGTCTGTTATCCTTAAGCCTACTCAGCTTGCTTGATTTATATCTCTTTCTTTTGGTTGTTCTAGATGCAAGCGAAACTCAGAGCTGAAGAAGCAAAGAAAGAAGCTGAGAGAAAAGCAGCAGCAGCTGAAAAGGAAGTAACAGATCGCAAAGCTGCTGAACAAAAAATTGCGGAAGAGAAGACTGAGAGGGAGAGAAGTTCAGCTGCATCGAATGCTCAAGCTGGTGGGGGTAAAGCTGTTTTCTACTGAATACATAGTGGTCTTCTAATGATTCTTTTTTTTCTGTTTACATTTTGAATATTATGATCTCATTTCTTGATGTGTTTGTTCTTTATTAATCATGCTAGGCAAATCAATCCAAGCTGCAGAAAGTGCTTTGGCATTGGAGAAGCACAGGTTAAAGAAGCTTGAAGAGTTAGAAGAAATGAACCAGTCGCTAAAATCACGTTCAAATGAGGTATCCATCTTTTTTCTTAGGTTTTTATTTCTCGTATCTTCTCATTTGCTCACAAGCCATCTGGTATTTATTTTATTACTCTTTGTAGGATTTTAGCAGTTTTGAAAAACAAATTGCAAGGGCCATAAAGCAAATAAGAGGAACAAAGGATAATGTAAGGTATGATTCATGGTTTCTTCATGTAATCTGTCAGTTTTCCCTCCCGAACAATGTTAAGATCATCTGTTACATTCGATAGCAGCTTTTGCCTTCTTTTTTTCTAGTGGTTTATGTCTTTTAGCGTTTTGATGTTAAACTCAAATAGAGTTGAAGAAGTTTTGTGTAAGCTTGCCTAAGCGTCCCTTACAGAGTTTTGTTAGTTCTTCATTAAAAAAATTTTTTTAGTTATTTCTGCTTTTTGGTTTTGCAGTAAGAAAAGCAACGAAATTGTCAAAATATTCAGAGACCCTCGTTGTCCGGTGTCCATCAGTACTGCAACTTTTGCAAAGAAGGTAACTTGTATATGTCTGGTCTGTTTATGTTAGATGTTGGAATCGACCCAGATTCTTGTGCTCGGGCCAAACTGGAGAACAACTCTGTGATATTTTCATATGTTGGACTATACTCCATTGGACTCTTGTGATAAAAACAAAAACTGGGAGTGATGGCATTAACGTTTGTTGATTCTTTCAGATAGTCTCCGCTAAAGATCATTTTGCAGGCAGCTATGTCATCGTTTACGTCACCTCGCAGGTACGCCATCCTAGAATTCTTTTGATGGTTCTGTAGTTAAAAACTCTCTTTGCTGTTACTGAATATCATGTACCATTGATGCACCAGTTTCCACAAGCAATGGATATTGTTCTTGCTGAATTCCACAAAGCTTGCAATTACACTGTCCCAAAACATATTGTTAACTCACAGGTAAACTAATCTTCTTCTAAAATGACTTTGATCAAATTGTTAATAATCTTCTCTGTGATTGTTTCAGTCAGCTTGGGACTCGGACGCATATGAACAACTAGATTCCACAATGAGACTCTACGGTGCACTTGTTCAGGTTTTTTTCCGAGTCTTATTCAACTATATGTCTTGTACATTGCTATTTTACATATCAATATGAGTCTTCCTTCTTTTATTCGGGTTATGACAGAACGATATTCGAGGTGGCAATGTTACTAACATTCATGGGATTGAACAAGGATGGGCTTGGCTTGCCCGGTTCCTTAACAAAACCTCAGCTAACAGAGCCACCGCAACAGCTTTAAACGCATTTCTCCAGGTACCAAGTGCTTTCTGAGCATAAAAAAAGATATCTTTAAATCATAACTATGGTATATATTGTTGGTGTGTAGATGGCAGGATTTGGTCTTCACCAGAGGTACAAAACTCAGTTCTTGAAAGTTGTGAACATTGTCAGAGAGCATTTCCTGCCAAGACTGAGGGCTAGAAAGGACGCATCGAATCTACAGACCATCATAACCGATATCACGGCCTACTTGGATGACCAAATGTATCTCAAGGAGCCTGTAGGAAGAACTATGCAGACGAATACTTTGTCTGCTGAGATTACAGCTGAAGAAGTTAATCAGAGCAACAATCAACGTTACCAGGGGAACAACTATTACAGAGACTATTATTGATTTATGGATCATTAGTCAGATAAAAAATCTTATACAATGTCACACCAATATTTCAAAGAGAAAAAAACAAACACAAGAAGATGAATTTAAGGAAACATTCTTTCTCTCTTATTGAGTATTTTTGATTCAGTGATGTAGAACTGGAACGAGTTCAAGAGCTGTTCTCTTGCTTAAAGTGATAATTCCAGTTTCTTCCAAATCAATGTCCTTAACCCTTTTGCCCTGTGGCAATCCCCAATCGAAGAAGTAGAGCAAGTTCAACAGTGCTAGTTCCACGGTGGCCATCCTCGTCTCATGACATATCTTATTACCAGAACCAAACGGTAAAAGCTCAAACTCAAGCCTTTGTAATCTATGGAACTGTTGACAAATCTATCAGGATTAAACTCATTTGGATCTGTCCAGACTTTTGGATCGCGTGCGATTCCATAGACATTGATCATGATCAGAGCTTCCTTGGGGATATCATAGCCTTGGATCTTGTCTCCAGACCATGCGCCACTTGGAGGCAAAAATGGAATTGATGGATGTAACCTGAATGTCTCTTTAACCACGAGCTTGAAGTAGTGCAGCTGGTCTAGATCACCTTCTGTGATCCTCTCCTTGTCCCCAAGTGTTATCCTAATCTCGTCTTGCGCTTGCTTCATAACTCTCGGGTTTCTCATAAGCTCTGCCATCGCCCAGACCAAAGCAGTGACACTTGTATTAACTTGCGCGAGAAACATATCCTGACAAAAACAGATACAAATAAACATTTCAAAGATGTGATGTAACTACTGTGGGATTCACATTACGAGTTTACTACAAGTTAGAACTTACCGCGATGATTGTTTTGAGATATTCAGTAGTTAGGTTGATTAAATCACTGTCTTTCTCTTGCTTCTTCACCATATCGATCATCATGTCGATGACATCTTGGTTCTCTAATACCATTCCACCAGACCTGAGACGCTCATCAAGAATGCTCTGAAATAAACTGCTGAGCTCCGAAAACGCCTTTTTCGATCTCTTGCTCGGACCCAAAATCCGGTCAATGAGCCAACCAAATCCACAAGGGAGCATTTCAGGGAAGGAACAATACTCCGTGACCAAATCAAACCTCTTCACAAGTTCCGAGATACTATCTTCATCGATAAACTTGCACTCTTGGAGATTTTGTCCGGATAAGACTCTAAACGTCATATTAGAGACTAATGTGAAAAGGGTCTTTGTAAGATTCACAGGAGATCGTCTCGAAGCGTATTCAGACAGTTTCTTGACGAACAAGTCACTCTCTTTCTCTCTGATATACCTGAAAGAATGAGTCTTGGCGTTAAAGAGTTTGATCACGGCAAGGTACCTTGAAGTTTCCCATTCTTCACCAGAAGACGCGAATCCGGAGTCTTTGATGTTGTAAGAGAAGAGTTGAGACCCGATTGTCTCTGGTCGGCTGCAACCTTCATGATATTCCTCTGCTGCTTCTTTAGATGAGATCACGACCATATCCATTCCAAAACGGATGAGCATCACTGGCCCGTACTTTTGAGAAAGATCCCGAAAAAATGAATGAGACTTTTGGTTGAAGCTTTGTAAGACTCCGATGAACGGAAGCCACTTTGGTCCCGGAGGAAGATTGTCTCTTCCTGAAGGAAGCTTAGGTTTTGAGAGTTTGTAAAATTCTAAAAAGAGTAATGAAGCTATGAAAATGAGTAAGAAACAGAGGAAGATTGTCATTGTTATGCTCTGTTTTTTTTTTTTTTCTTTTTTTCGGTTGGCGGAAACAGGAGTTTTGAATATGTGAAATATTAAGACAAGTTCGAATGACTTCTAAAAAAGAGTCGTAAACAATGTAAAGAATAATCAAATTCATATATGATAAGATTAGACTTTTTCTTGGATGATGACAAAACTTCGTAACGATTCATGATCTTAGAGGGCAACACGTAACACATTCAGATTAAAGAATGACTTTGATCCCAAAGTCGTCGTTTGTTTGTACGTTGACGCCAGCTAACACAACATGTAGTTAGTTAAATCAAATCACTGAGATTAAGGTTGTAGAATGTTGATTCCAGTCTATGTAGTTATTAAGACTCCAAATAGATTGGCATGATATTGTTAATAAATAATTAAAAAATATTTCTATTATGAATTATGAAAATTTTATTAGTTTTATCTTTATATTTCATTTTTTGTATTTCTTTTATGATGTAATAGATTTAAATCAAATGAAAATGTTATAAAAAATTGCTTCGATCCCCAAAATATATAAAGTTTTGGATTTTTGGGTCGACTTTGACTTCAACAAATTAAATCTAAAATATTTGTAATCTAGTTTTTAGATTTATATAACTAAGCATAAATCCAATAATTATACTAAAGTCCTAATTCACAAGTTTAATTCTATTAATTTGTTTTAACTTTATTATTCAAAATGAACTAAATTTCAGACAACACAACCAGTAAAAAAAGAAAAAAAGTAGCTCAAGAGTTGTCTATGTTATGAAAAAGTGGAACAAGCTCAAGAGCTGTTTTCTTGCTGATAATGATCGATCCTGTTTCTTCCAAGTCGATGTCCTTCACAGTCTTCCCTTGAGGCAACCCCCAGTCAAAGAAGTAAAGCAAATTCAACAGTCCCAACTCCACGGTGGCGATTCCCATATTCATCCCTGGACAGATTCTCCTACCAGAACCAAACGGCAAAAGCTCAAAGTTAAGTCCCCTGTAATCTACAGAGCTGTCTAGAAACCTGTCAGGGTTAAACTCATCAGGGTTTGTCCAGAGTTTTGGATCGCGTGCTATCGAGTAAATGTTGATCATCATCTGTGATTTCTTGGGGATATCGTAGCCTTGGATCTTGACTTGAGACATTGTCTCTCTTGGGAGCAAGAGTGGAGCTGCTGGATGTAGCCTGAATGTCTCCTTGACCACGAGTTTGAAGTAGTGAAGGTGGTTTAGATCATCTGCTGTTAGACTCTCCTTCTTGTCCCCAAGTGTTGTCCTAATCTCGTCTTGCACTTTCTCCATCACTCTGGGGTTTCGGATTAGCTCAGTCATGGCCCATATCAATGTGATGACACTTGTGTTTACTCCCGCAAGAAATATGTCCTAATACAAAACGGTGACTCGTTAAGTTCAAAGACTGTCCTAAAAAGCATAGCCGGATGAAACATTGACATATATTTTAAATTAATTTAAGATATATTTCCTTGTTTTCAATATAAATCGTTTTATTATTACGCACATAAATTAAAAAAATAATTAATTTTTTATATTTTCAATACAAACACATCATTAATTAGTTTCCTAAACACAATTTAACCAATAACATAATAGAATGTATATATCACTATTGGTTATATAACATTAACTGCTAATAAATTTTACATCGAAATTTAAAAACGTCAAATAATTTGAAACAATTTTTTTTCTTTAAAACGACTTTTTAAAAACGAAGGGAGTATATATGTAATAACCATTTAGTAATTGTTTTAAGCTTTATAAATCTCAGGATATACCTTATTTTCAAGAGTTTAGAAGTCTAAGACTTACCGAGATGATTCCTTTGAAATGATCAGTGGTGAGCTTGAAAGAGTCTCCATCTTTCTCTTGCTTCTTCATCAGATCAACCATCACGTCAACAACATCAGGGTTATCTGATACGGTTCTTCCAGGCTTAAGATGATCATCAAGAATATTCTGGAAAAACGTGTCTAGCTCCGAGAAAACATTGTTCAGTGTCTTGTTCTGTCCGGAAACTCGGTCGATAAGCCAACCCACTCGAGGAAAAAAATCAGAGAAAGCAATACCATCCACGACCAACTCAAACTTATGAACAAGATCCGCAACGTTCTCCTCGTCCACGAACTCACACTTGTGGATATCTATCCCGAACGCGACCCTACATATGATACTAGCGACAAGCGTGAAAAGGGTCTTCTTAAGATTCACAGGGGAGTTCGTCCGAGCCGATTCCGTTAGTTTCTTGACCAGCAAGTTATTCTCTTCCTCTCTTACGTAACTAAAAGACTGATACTTTTTCATGTTCAAAAGCTCCACAACAACGAGCTTCCTCAACGCTTTCCATTCCTCACCGTAAGGAGCGAACCCTATGTCTTTGAAGTTGTAAGAGATCATTCTTGTCGCGACCGTCTCTGGTCGGCTGCAACATTCAAGATCTTGGGTCTTGAGAGCTTCCTCTGCTCCTTCTCTAGATGATATCACGACCACGGGGACGAATCCAAAACGGAGTAGCATCACTGGACCGTACGTTTGGGAGAGGTTACGAAAACATGCGTGAGGCAAGCCTTTGAGGTTGTGTAAGTTTCCGATTATGGGAAGCGTCTTGGGACCTGGAGGAAGTTTCCATTTCGAGGGTTTGAGCTTTTTTGATATGATGAAAAAGGAAACTGAGAAGATAGGTAAAAGATAGAGAAAGTAGATGAAGGTTGACATTGTTTTTGCTTCTTTCTTTCTTTCTGATGTGTTTCGGATGAAGAGATGAGCTTAGATAAAGCTAAATTATATAGACAATTGTTTGAGTTTTTAACTCATTAGTTGCGTTGGGGAACGTGTTAGATGATTTGAATAATCATTTGATGATTTCCACACGGCAACTTGTGCATATATTAAGGGTTGTACACTTGTATGTATTCTAATACATACGTCAATGATTAAGAGAGACAATGTATCAATCCGATTAATTTCAACTCCAACCGCTCCAAAGTCTTACTATTATTTATTGCAGTCGGATAATATAATCAAAAACATTTCAATCTTAAATCTTTTGTTGTGGTTTGTAAGAGTATTTAATATCACTTGCTTAACAAGTTAACAAGATTCTAAAAAGTCAGCATAGGTGCCGCGCCGCCTAAGCGCTCGTCTAGGGAGCAATATGATCCCATTCGAAACGATACTTTAAAATCTGATTTATATGATTTAAATCAATTTAAATTATTAGAAATTTAATTTCAACTCCAACCGCTCCAATGTCTTACTATTATTAATTGCAGTCCCAATCCACGGTGAGTTCTTCAGAAACCCATCGAGTCTTTCGTTTCGTGTGTAATCTCAACTCTTGTGATTGATTAGAGACTCTTCAACGCCTAGGATTCGATCAAAGAACTCTTATATGTGTAATCTCTTTTATATGTTGTTTGTTGTTTGTTGATGTTCTCAGGGTTTCATCTCGTTATGTCTGGGATCGATAGGATCAGTGAACTGCCGGAATGTTTGTTAACTCAAATACTCACATACCTTCCGACAAAACAATCGGTGCAGACAAGTGTTTTGTCAACAAGATGGAAGAATCTGTATCTAAGCGTTCCCGGTCTTGACTTAGACTGCTCTGTTGCTCCTTATGATGACGCCGATGAAGAAGTTCTCTTAAGCTTCTTAAGCTCCATTGACAGACTTCTCGAGTTTAGCCCTGAGTCATGTCTGTTTAAAGTTAAGGTTAAGTGCAAGAACACGATGATGGACAGGTTCTGGGGTCGGATCGGTACGATGATTAACCGGGGGACACAGCATCTCGATGTTGAGAGCAGTACCTATTATGTAGAGGAAGGCACTGTTCCCTATCCTATTGTTTTCTTCATGCCTACGAATCTCTACACGAGCAGGACATTGGTTTACTTAAAGGTCTCGTCTTGGGGACTTGTGGATTCGGGTTTTGTTTTCATGCCTTGTCTCAGATTCATGCATCTTGAAGAAGTTAAGTGGCGTGGGCATTTCGAGACCTTGTTGAGGAGCTGACCTTGTTGAGGGATATGGATGATTATGTAGTTACCTATGAGGAATTTATGGTTATACGTTTGAGGTCTCAGAGCTTGAAGAGGTTTTATATGCCGCCGCTTAGGAATGGATGGAATGGCAAGTCGTGGGTGAAATGCACACTTGAGATTGATGCTCCAGGGCTAGAGCATATGAGTCTTGGAGAAGATCAGTTTGATAGCATTGTGGTAAAGAACCTGACTTCTTTGTTATTGGCTGAGCTTGATATCAAGTTTTTTGTCGGCTTTGACGTCATCTTTAATCCCTTGAACTTAGCAAATAGCAATGAGATCCGTGATTTTCTCAATGGGATATTGAGTGTTAGGCATATGATCATCTCTGCCAAAACAGTTAAGGTATATATATATATATATTTGACAACTATTGATGGACTTATTCAAAACCTCTCACTTGTATTAAATATAATATTCGTGTTGCAGGCCCTTGAGTATTACTCACAAGCAGAAATGATTCCCAAGTTCAACAACTTGTCCCGTTTACAAACAGTGTTCCATAGCAATTTATTGCAGTTTTTGCCAGCCTTTCTTGAGTGTTGCCCGAATCTGAAACACCTAATCCTGGTAAAACCATTTTTTCTTTATGTTTTTATGGATGTCTATTACTGAAAACTCATCTAAAGCATTGCACCACTTTTTGAAGACTCTCACTTTCAACCCGATGAACCGCCTACGTGCCCTTTAGCCTTTTTTTTGTGTGTGTTTGCAGAAGGTTGTTCATTCAGAGGAGATGAAGGAGGGATTGGAACTCATAGATGTGCCTCGATGTGTGTTATCGACTCTTGAGTGTGTTGAGATACAAGAAAAATTAGAATGGGAGGAAGGGAAGATGAAAGCAACCAGTTACTTTCTTGGAAACTCAGCAGTACTGAAGAAACTCATTCTGAGCCCAACAGCTTATAATCCTCGAGATGTTGTGGAATCAGAGATATGTGACAAGGTTAATGAACTCACAAAACGCTCTCCAGGATGTGAAATTATCATTCGAGCCATGAAGGAGGATTAACGTTATCATTTGAAGAGTCTTCTTCTTAGTTCTTGTTGGATTCCATGTGACCATTAGTGCTGATACAAGTTCTTCATTGTCACTGTGACTGCAAAACTTTTTTCCTTTTTCTTCAAAAATCCGATTCTCAGTTTGTTGGATGTCTTTTAGATAAATGACGATCTTGCATTCAATTTCAGTTTGGTTTGGTTTTATATGTTTTAAATTTACTCAAAATGAATCATCAATAATTGAAATAAATTTATAAGCTTCTTATAATAAAGTTTGAAGTTTGCAAACTAGAAGTTAATATAGAGTATTTGCATTCTCAACACAAAAATTATAATGTACTTAGTTATATACACATTTCAATTGTTTTCTATTATATTTCTGAGTTAAATTAAATCGAAAATCCATTTTTTTGTTCAACATAAAAAAACTCATCTTAACATCAATTTTTCTTTCTTGTTTCCTTTTTTTTTTCCTAACTTTTTTGAATTTTGAAATTCCTTTTCATCCTTCTCTCTTTCCAATCCATTATAATTAAACTAAAAATAAAAATCAATGTTTTGAAAATTGGACAAGACATTGACTTGGTACTTTAGATGGATTAATAGTCAGATCGGTTCAACCAAAAATTATATACGGAGTATAATTTAATTTTAAAGTAAGTAATTATATATATATGTATAATTATAAAATTATTTTGATATGACTTAATATTGTTGTTAAAATCTAAAAATGATATGAAAATAAAATAAATTTTTTAAAATAGTATAAAAATATGATGAAATTAATTAATTTAGATAGATATTAGAAAATAATATGATCTTTTTATCAAATCTTATTAAAATTTGCAATTTTTATTTTAACTTAAATTTAAGAAATCTGAATTTTAATATTGAGCATGCTCAATTGGTTTTAACAAGTTTGATTGGTTTCCGATCAATTTTGCCAATTTGACTTAAATCTAACTTTTAATATAATCTATAATTGGTTAGAACAACGGGTCATGGTTTGACCAGTTCGATCGACTAGTCCAGCTGAATTTTAAAAACACTGAAAAACATAGAAAATAAAACACATAGCTTTAAGGAGTGAACTTTCAACTTGTCAGATCAATTTTTTACTAATTTTTCAAGTTGGACTATATGAATCAGTTTTTATCAGATCCGGATTTTAGTAAAAGAATTATAAATGTATCTGTAACGTTTTGGATCGTTTTTCTTAGTCAATGTCTTTTAAGAGTTTTGGATGTGAATCCCTAATATATAAATGTAAAGATTGTTTAGATATCAGATCTCTCAAATACAAAAAACAATATTGATAATGGAAAGTTTGCAATTATCCTGAAAATGCAGTTATTACAACGTTTTCATTGAATTTTCCAAAGGAATTTTAACATGAAAATATAAACCAATAAATTGTTTTTTTTATTAATATACAATAAAGACAGCCTTTATTTTTGAAACGCTCTCATGGAACCGGAACTGCTTCAACCGTATAAATTCTGAACAATCAGTTTCCATTTCAGACAAAAAAAAAAGTTACCACTTTTCCCTCTCACTTTCGACCATTCCCGCCGATATAATCCGACGGCGACTCAAACCCAATCCACGGTGAGTTCTTCAGAAACCCATCGAGTCATTCGTTGTGTGTTTGATTAGACAAACTCTTGAACGCCTATGATTCGATCAAAGATCTCTTTTTTATATGTTGTTGTTGCTTGTTGATGCTCTTAGGGTCTTCGTTTCGTGATGTCTGGGCGCGATAGGATCAGCGAATTGCCGGAATCTTTGTTAACTCAAATACTCTCATACCTTCTGACAAAAGAATCGGTGCAGACAAGTGTTTTGTCTAAGAGATGGGAGAACCTGTGGCTAAGTGTTCCCAGTCTTGACTTTAACTGCTCTGTATTTCCTTATGATGCCGACCAAGTGCTCTTCACCTTCCTTGACAAACTTAGCCCTGAGTTAACTCTGTCAAAAGTGAAGGTTAAGTGCAGAGACATGATGATAGATGGGTTCATGGATCGTCTCGGTACAGTGATTGACCGCGGGACACAACATCTTGATGTTGAGAGCAGTACAGATTATAATGATGACAGTGTTGGTGTTATCTTACCTTGTGTCGAGTTCATGCCTATGAATCTCTACACGAGCAGGACATTGGTTTACTTAAAGCTCTCCTCTTCTGGTCTTAGCGATCCTGGTTTTGTTTTCATGCCTTGTCTCAGATTCATGCATCTTGAAGAAGTTAAATGGCGTGTGCATCTGGATAAAGTCCTCTCAGGGTGTCCTGTTCTTGAGGAGCTGACCTTGTTGAGAGATCTGGATGATGATTATGCAGTTACCTATGATGAATTTACGGTTATGCGTGTGAGGTCTCAGAGCTTGAAGAGGTTTCACGTGCTGCCGCTTAGGCAGGTAAGGGATTGCAGGCCGAGAGTGAAATGCACACTTGAGATTGATGCTCCAGGGCTAGAGTATATGAGTCTTGGAGAAGATCAGTTTGATAGCATTGTGGTAAAGAACCTGACTTCTTTGTTGGTGGTTGAGCTTGATATCAAGTTTGTTCTTGGGTTTGGCATGCAATTTGATACTTGGAACTTACCAAAGAGAACTGAGATCAGTGAGTTTCTCAATGGGATATCGAGTGTAAGAGATATGATCATCTCTGCGAAAACAGTGCAGGTAATACATATATATTTTTATATTCATGGACTTTTGTCTTATTCAAACCTCTCACTTGTTTGTATATTCGTGTTGCAGGCCCTTCATCGTTACTCACAAGTAGGAATGATTCCTAAATTCAACAACTTATCCCGTTTAGAAGCAGTGTTCCATAGCTACTTGTTACAGTTTATGCCAGCCTTTCTTGAGTGTTGCCCGAACCTGAAACACCTAGTCTTGGTAAAACCATTATTTGTCCTTACTAACTGTGGTTTTATGGATATGTGTATTATTGAAAACTTAGCCTTTTGTGTGTGTGTTTGCAGAAGGTTCTTCATTCAGAGGAGATGGAAGAGGGATTCGAACTCACAGATGTGCCACGGTGTGTGTCATCGACCCTTGAGTGTGTTGAGATACACGAAAAACTTGAGTGGGAGGAAGGGAAGATGAAAGCAACCAGTTACTTTCTTGGAAACTCAGCAGTACTGAAGAAACTCATTCTGAGCCCCACTGCTTATAATCCTCGAGATGTTGTGGAATCAGAAATATACGACAAGGTTAATAAACTCGCAAAACGTTCTCCAGGATGTGAAGTTATCATTCGAGCCATGGAGGAGGAGGTCGTTATCAATTGATGAGTCTTCTTCTTAGTTCTGGTTGAATTCCATTGGTGGTGTTGAAATTGATACAAGTTGTTCATTGTCACTATTGACTGCGAATCTTCTTTTCCTTTCAAAAGTCCCAATCTCAGTTTCTTTGATGTCTTTTAGATAAAAATGATGATCTTGCATTCCCCTATGTTTGGTTTTATATGTTCTATACATTTAAATATCCAAATTTTCTTAAGTATTATTGGCTCAATTTTGTTTTTTTTTTTCATCTGAATATCTCAATTTTTATGTAAAAATCAAAAATAATTGAAACTAGTAATATTTTAAATTTCAAATGTAGTAATAAAGATTAAAGTTGAGTTTACAAACTGGAATTAACAATAACTAAACTATAAATAAAAAATTAAAAAGAAACTAATTTCTGATTATGTTAAGCTCTCACTAGTTCGGTATGAAAGATTACATACAGCAAATAAAAGCTATTCAATTTTGAATTGGTTTATTATGGTTTGGTCTACAAAGACCAGAGACGCCATTAGCACACAATCGACGTGTTTGTTTGCTACTGCATCCACTCCAGCAAGCTTACGTGCGTGCCCACCTTCCTGCTCCCAGGGAGACTCAGACCATTCTCTTCGCGCTCCAAAGGTTTCGCATCTTTGTCCTCCACTGGCCTTCTTTCACTCACACTTGGCCTTAAGTTGTATCTACCAAAATCTGTTCTTTCTGAAATTTTCGAATGGGTTTCATTTCGTCTCCTTGCTCTACGTGTTTCCAGTTCTGTTTCTCTCTTTCTTCGTGTTTTAAGCTTTGTAGAAGAGTAAAGACGTTAACTTTTTCTGATCTTCTCTTTTGGGTAGCTAAATGCAGTTGGATTTTTGAGTTAGGGTTTTCAATGGGTTTTGTGTTCTGTAGCTCAGTCTCACTAAAGTTCGTGTCTTTGTGATCTCCTGTGTTGTTTTCTTACTCTGATCTTTCCAAAGATTTCAACTTTAAGTGGGTTACACGTTTAGGGTTCAGTGATTAGTCACAAAACAGAACCATTTCCTTTGCCTTACTGTGTAAATGTACATGTTTTCTTGTTGCAGGTTGCAATGTATTCCAGAAGAGAGTTGGATGATTTGGAGTACAGATACTACTCTGAAATGAAAGATGGCACTCGCAAAGTCAAGATCTCTGACACTCTCTTCAGGTGTCCCTTCTGCTACATAGACCGCAAGCGTGATTACAACTTTGACGACTTGCTTCGTCATGCTCATAACACTTCCCGCAGTAAGGATAGGCGTGAAGTAGCTAGACATCTTGCACTTGAGAGATTCATGAAGAAGTATCTCCGCCCTCTGGAAAGACCTCATGGTACTGCTGCAGCACCGTCGTCAGATGTGCCTTCTCGTCCTAAAGAGGAGTTAACCGGAAACTGGATAACTGGTTCATCAAGTTCTGCTGCAGGGGAACTTATTAGCAGCAGCATTGTCAAATCCAGTTCACAATGTATCGCTGAAGCTGAACCTATGTCTGTCTCAGGAGGAGTTGATCCTGGACCAAGTGGTGAAGAAAGACAGATTTTTTCTCCTAAACCCAACTCCTCTTTGAGCAACCAAGACAATGCATACCCTTCCAAGAGAGCTTGCCTCACTGCTGGTGCTAAAGAGGGAGAAGAATCTGTCCAACAGATTGGTCTCAGCAGCCATGGTGCTAGGTTTGCTCCTCGGAGGCGTGATCCTTTGGCTGCTCGTAATGATGATCTGATGTTTGTGCATCCATGGAAAGGGATCATGGCCAACATCAATAGAATTTTTAATGAGAAAACAGGGAAGTTTGCTGGCGAGAGTGGAAGCAAAATAAGAGAAGAACTGGTTAGCAAAGGGTTTAATCCCCACAAAGTCGAGCCACTGTGGAACGGCAGAGTTGGTTTCACTGGTTTTGCTATTGTTCACTTTGGCAAAGACTGGGAAGCTTTCAGAAACGCAACCATGTTTGAGAATCACTTTGAAGTCAATCAGTGTGGGAAGAGAGACTATGATTCTGCACGTGGTGATCGTGGTGATGAACTCTATGGTTGGATAGCAAAAAAGGAGGACTACTATTCGAGAACTGTTGTTGGTGACCACCTTAAGAAGCAGGGTGACTTGGTGACTGTTTCTGGTAAAGAGGCAGAAGAACAAAGAAAGGCAATGACGCTTGTCTCCAACTTGGAAAACACACTGGAGACCAAAAGCACTGACCTTCAAGAAATAGAGAGCAAGTACAAAGAAACCAGCACAGCGCTTCAGAAAAGTATGAGAGAGAAAGATGAAATGATCAACGCACATAATGAAAGTATGCTTTTTTCTCTCTAATTTTACCTGTTTTGAGGGTGTGCTTGGTTTAGTAATTTGTTTTTACTTTTTTCAATCTTTAGAAATGAGTAGTATGCAGCAAAAGGCGCGTGATTATTTGGCCAGTATCTACAATGAACATGAGAAGTCCGCTCAGCATCTGGAAACTCAAAGGAAAGAGTTTGAAGAGAGGGAGAGATATCTTGATAAATGTCAATCACTGAATAAAACTGAGCGACGAAAGCTTCAGTGGCAAAAGCAGAAGGTAACATCCTTTGTACAATCTTTTTTTTTTAAATAAAGTTTGCGCATGAAAATCTTTTAATTTATTTGTCAGAACTTAATGGCTACTGAAGAGCAAAACAAAGCTGATGAAGAAATGACGAGATTGGCAAAACAGCAACAGGTAATAGGCTTTTTTGCTTTTATTCCATGAAAAAAGTCTTCACTCTGAAGGCATGTTCACATTGCAGTCTGTTTGATTTTTGGCTGTGTTGTGTTTTACAAGAGGGAAAAAGATGAGTTACGTAAGAAAGTCCAAGATCTGGAGAAAAAACTAGATGATGAGCTGGCACTAGAGCTGGAGATAGAGCGAATGAGGGGTGGCCTGCAGGTGATGGGACACATGGAAGATCCTGATATGAAGGAAGAGATTGAAAAGACTAAGGAAAAGCTCAAGGAGAAAGAAGAGGAGTCTGAATTTCAAGAGTCACTCTATCAAGCTCTTGTTGTTAAACATGGCTACACTAACGATGAGCTTCAGGATGCTCGCAAGGCTTTGATCAGAGTAAGCAATTCTCAGCCTCTCTCTCTCAACTCTCTGTCTTTCTTCCTATAAGGGCTTGGTAGTTGCTACTAACCATATTTAAGCTATGTGTAGTCAATGCAAGAGTTGGGAGTACGTGCTCAGATATCTGTGAAGAGAATGGGAGCATTGGACGAGAAACCATTCCAAAAACTAGCTAAAGAGAGATACCCAGCAGAAGAAGCTGATGTAGAAGCTGCAAAGCTTTGTTCCTTATGGGACAACCACTTGAGAGACTCTGCTTGGCATCCAATTAAGGTCGTCTTAAAAGACGGAATCCACAAGGTAACAACAATACAATTCAATACACCTCTTCTTTTCTTCTTCTCTGTTAAAAAATGCTCTTAGAATGTATACAGGAGGTGCTGAATGAAGAAGATGAGAAGCTGCAGGAACTGAAGAAAGAGCTGGGTGATGAAGTGTTTGAAGCTGTGACACAAGCGCTTATGGAGAGGAACGAGTACAATGGAAGTGGAAGGTACATAGTGCCTGAGCTTTGGAACTTCAAAGAAGGAAGAAAAGCGACTCTCAAAGAAGGTGTGGTTTATCTGATGAACTTGTGGAAGCACCTGAAGCCAAAGCCAAAGCCGAAGCGTAAGTAACAAGAGAAAAAGAAACTGAAACAGAGGTTGTTGCTAATGAGTTGATACTCCTATTAAGACTACGTGAGTTTTTATGATTTATTTACCACAAGACAATGAGTAGAGAGACAGTTATTAAGGGTGAGATCTTGGACGCAGATATTTTATCTATGTACTTGGTTTATGACGACTTCATTCCCCTGAATTACATATAACAAGCAGCTATTTTAAAATGTTTACAAGGCTCGTCGTGTTATGCAAGATAAACAACACTTCACAATTTACATGTGTTCTTATTACATACAACTAAATCAGTGGGGCTTCTTGTTAGTTTACATCATCTTCAGGCTATTAAAGATTGTTTCCTGTGTCATGAAGACACAATAAGTAAGAAAATGCAGAGTTCACAAACTAAACGAACCGAACCGAGCCGACTCCCAACCAGAATGTTTTTATGTTTATAACTGTGGTAGTTGCGCTAGTTTTTTTTAATAAAAGCAAGAGTACAAATCTACCAACAAGTGCATAGCTAAAGCATTAAACAGAGTTCTTAAAAGATGTTTCTGATGAAAGTTTGAGCTTAATGTGACAAGACGTGTTGCAAAAGAAATGAAAAATACATATTTATCAAACTTTTCAGTGGCGAATAACTTGAACGAGGTCAAGAGAAACATCCTTGTCTTTAGTGATCAACTCAGCTTCTACCTCTTCCGGCAATCCCCAGTCGAAGAAGTAAAGTAGATTCAACAACCCTAATTCAACAAGTGTGATTCCCATTGCCATCCCTGGACAGATTCTCCTACCAGAACCAAACGGTAAAAGCTCAAAGTTTACTCCCTTGTAATCTACGGAACTCTCTAGAAACCTATCTGGGTTAAACTCACATGGGTTTGACCAGAGTTTTGGATCTCGTGCGATCCCGTAGACATTGATCAAGATCTGTGTCTTTTTGGGAATATCATAGCCTTGGATCTTGATGTGAGACATTGTCTCTCTTGGTAGCAAAAGTGGAGCTGCAGGGTGTAACCTAAATATCTCCTTGACCATTAGCTTAAAGTAGTGAAGCTTGTTTAGATCCTCTTCTGTGATTCTCTCTTTCTTGTCGTCCTCCCCAAGTGTTGTCCGAATCTCATCTTGTACTTTCTTCATCACTCTAGGGTTTCTAATCAACTCAGTCATTGCCCATATCATTGTGGATGCGCTTGTACTAACCCCTGCTAGAAAAATGTCCTGGTAATAAAAAGATACCGTGAGTTACAAGTTTTGACTAATCTTTCTCAAAAAAAAAAAAACATTACCGAGATCATTCCTTTCAGATGATCCGTGGTGAGCCTGAACGAGTCTCCTTCTCTCTCTTTCTCCATCATATCGATCATCACGTTGATTATATCATACCTCTCTGCAACTCTTCTCCCAGGCTTAAGATGATCATTGAGAATGTTCTGGAAGAAAGTATCAAGCTCCGAGAAAACATGATCCAGTCTCTTGTTCTGACCAGAGATCCAATCCATGAATCTACCAACACCTCCAGGGAAAAAATCAGAGAACATAGAAGTCATCTCGAGTAACTCAGACCTATGCACAAGATCCACGATGCTATCTTCATCTATGAACTCACACTCATGTAGATTTAGCCCGAACGCGATCCTACATACAATACTTCCGACTAATGTATGAAGGGTTTTCTTCAGACTCACTAGAGATTGCTTTGAAGCAGCTTCAGAGAGTTTCTTGACCAACAAGTCATTCTCCTCCTCTCTTATATACCTAAAAGACTGAAGCCTTTTTGTGCTGAAGAGCTCGACCACTGATAGCTTCCGCATCACCTTCCACTCTTCACCATAAGGAGCAAATCCGATGTCTTTGAAGTTGTAAGAGATCTTTCTTGTCCCTGCTGTCTCTGGTCGGCTACAACAGTCGAGATCATGGATCTTGAGCACTTCCTCTGCTGCTTCTTTAGATGAGATCACCACCACGGGAACGAAACCGAAACGCAGAAGCATCACTGGTCCGTAATGTTGGGAGAGGTTCCTGGGAGGTAGTTCATGGAGTTGGTGTAAGTTTCCGATGATCGGAAGCTTCTTTGGTCCCGGAGGAAGCTTCCATTTCGAAGGTTTGAGATTTTTCAAGAAGATTAAGAAAAGAGGTAAGAGGAAAAATAAACAGAGGAACATTGCCATTTTCGTTTGCTCTTTCTTTCTTCTTTTGGGTTTTTGTTATACTAAGTTGAAGAATTTAACAATTTATTTATACAGAGTATATATGTATATTTTATAATACTCATCAAATGTTTTTTAATATGGGTAGTTTGCTCATAATTGAGTTGACAAACAAAAAAAAGGTTTGCTAATAATTGTAGAAGATAATCCCAAAGTAATCGATTAAAATAAAGAACCCACAGCTCTTACGTGTTGTAGAGGTGTTATGGATTCATGATTGACACGAATCAATCTTGAATCTATATACTAGAAAATAAGAGCACCATTATTCTTTTAAAAATTGAGTTTTTTAGGTGGAAGGATCTACCAAAAACACAAAAAAAACTCTTGTGTATGTAAAATAAGATATTTTCTCTCCTTATTTCTTATACTATTTGCGGACTCCACTGATATGTGGTAATCCACAATTGGTTAATAATGGTGTTCTAAATGACCTAAAAGCTAAGTCAACTTTTTCTTCCATTCGTGCAGGTATAATATACTATATAAAATTAAACCCACTTTTCAACTAAATTACTTTTTATTACCAAGTGTTAATTATTCTAAAGTTCAGTTTACACTTTATAGTTCATTGTAATTTTATTGAGAATTTAATAATCAGATTGTGCATAAAGGCTTTGTTCTACGTTTTCTACACATGTTGACTATTTTAGACGTTGTCCTTCTAACTAATTAGTACTTTGGCCATTTTTATTTGGGTCAGGGATTTCTTGTACTGTTCACGGATCTTATTGACATGTGGGATCCGTAAACAGTGCAAAAAATAATTCTAAAAATTCTTAAATAAGAACCGTCTCTTGCACTGTTCGCGGGCCTCACTGACACGTGTCGTCCCGCGATTAGTATTCTTAATATTTAGGTGTCTTAGTTTAGAATCAAGCTTAATGCAGCACAAACATTCAATAACCTATATATATATTAAAGAAGTTGTTGCAAGAAACCAAATGTTTAGTGCACACGAACTTGAACGAGGTCAAGAGCAACTTCATCTCCACTGATGATCTTCTCGGCTGCTTCTTCCTCCACCATTCCCCAGTCGAAGAAGTAAAGCAAGTTCAAAAGTCCAAACTCAACAATGACAATCCCCATGGCCATCCCTGGACAGATTCTCCGACCAGAACCAAACGGTAAAAGCTCAAAGTGTAGTCCCCTGTAATCTATTGAACTATCTAGAAACCTATCAGGATCAAACTCATCAGGGTTTCTCCACACGTTAGGATCACGTGCTATCGCGTAAGCGTTAATCAAGATCTGTGTCTTTTTGGGAATATCATAGCCTTGGATCTTGATCTGAGACATTGTCTCTCTTGGTAGCAAAAGTGGAGCAGCTGGGTGTAACCTGAATATCTCCTTGACCATTAGCTTAAAGTAGTGAAGCTTGTTTAAATCTTCTTCTGTGATTCTCTCCTTCTTGTCCTCCCCAAGCGTTGTCCGAATCTCATCTTGTACTTTCTTCATCACTCTAGGGTTTCTAATCAACTCGGTCATTGCCCATATCATTGTGGATGCGCTTGTACTAACACCCGCTAGAAAAATGTCCTGACATAACACAAAACTCGTGTTACAAATGAATAGTTTAAATTGTAATAATAATATCCAGTTTTTAAATTATTACCGATATCATTCCTTTGAGATGATCAGTGGTGATCTTGAAAGAGTCTTGCTTCCTCATCATATCGATCATTACATCGATAATATCAAAGCTCTCTTGTACTCTTCTTCCAGGCTTAAGATGATCATCAAGAACATTCTGAAAGAACGTGTCGAGTTCGGAAAAAGCATTCTCTAGTCTCTTTGTCTGACCAGAGAACCAATCTATGAGTTCACCAACTCTTCCAGGAAACAAGTCAGAGAACATAGAAGTTCTCGTGAGCAGTTCTGACCTTTGCACAAGATCAGCTATACCATCTTCATCGATGAACTCACACTCATGTAGATTCTGCCCTAGCCCGACCCTACAGACAATACTCCCGACTAGTGCGTAAAGGGTTTTCTTCAAACTCACCAGAGACTGCCTCGAAGCAGATTCAGACACTTTCTTGACCAGCAAGTCATTTTCTTCCTCTCTAACAAACCTAAAGGACTGAATCTTTTTCGAGCTGAAAAGCTCGACCACCGAGAGCTTTCTCATGGCCCTCCACTCCTCACCGTAAGGCGCAAACCCGATGTCTTTAGCGTTGTAAGAGATCATTCTGATCCCGACAGTCTCTGGTCGGTTACAACACTCAAGATCGTGAGTCTTGAGCACTTCCTCTGCTGCTTCTTTTGATGAGACCACCACCATGGGGACAAATCCAAAGCGGAGATGTACTACTGGTCCGTACTTTTGGGAGAGGTTCCTACGGTTCCTGGGATGTAGTTCTCCGCGTTGGTGTAAGTTTCCGATGATCGGAAGCTTCGGTGGACCCGGAGGAAGATTCCATTTCGAGGGTCTGAGATTTTTCAAGAAGATTAAGATAAGAGGTAAGAAGAAGAGAAAACAGAGCAATATTGACATGTTCGCTATTTTTTTGTTTCTTTCGATGGGTCTCGTATTTTAATTGAAGAGCTTAACTATATTAGAAAATGACCAACTTTATTTTATTTTATTTTTATTTTTTTTATTAATCCGAGGTATCTCAGGTTATGAAATGGTTATATTAATTTTCAAGGAGAAATATAATCCACGAACAAAAAATTCTTTGAATATGCAAATAGACCGTTAAGCAAGAATCCAAAGACAAATCATGTTCCAGACAACTTTATCTTATTTATATGTTTTTCCATTAGATATTTTTTATGAAGGACAATTATTGATGCAGCGCATGAGTGACGGAGCGCTATCGATAATAATCAAACGTAAAGTAGTCAATTTGAATTTTGGCTCCCTTTAGAACCTCATATAAGTTGTATATTGAACATGAACCTCATATAGCGATAAAAAAGAATAGTAGTCTCTGAAGCTCATGTTTTTTAGTGGATAATTTTAAATGTCACTATATTGAATTTGACAATAGAACAACGAGACGGGCACTCAACAAAGTGCAAACCTCTGGGTGGATGAAAGTATTATAGGTTGAATAAGAACAGGAATATTATAATACTTTCATGCTCCGTACTACGAATCTGCTTAGAGCATTATCAATGGAGTGTTTAGGGGAGTGCTTAGGGGGGTGCTTATGAGAAAATAGATATAATAATAGGTGGGTCCCACTAAGGGGGTGTTTAGGAAGCTTGATTAGGAGCTGGTGCTTGCACTGTTTGCGGACCCCGCTGACACGTGGCGGCCTGTAATAGGCTCGTTTTTAATTTTTTTTTTTTTTTTTTTTTTTTTTAAAAAGTAAAAAGAAAAACTAAGCACTCCTAAGGGGTGCTTAAGGGTTGAGGATGCTCTTAGTTGGAACTTATAAAGAGCCAAAAAAAATGCACAAAATGAGTAGAATACTCTCATGTCTTGATGTGGTTCTTTGGAGAGGTAGAAATTTTTCTGACTACCACCTCACCACCGCAAAGGCAACAACACTGCCTTACTAATTAAACAGGTTAGAGTTTTGCCTCTCCATGCCACGTGCGTGGAACGAAGACGTTCACCGTATAGAGATAATATTCTGCTCCCATGCATGCATGTAGCCCACTTGGATGACATATGTAGCGTCGTCATATATTGTTTCAAACATTATCTAAGAGGATCGTTATCGCTCTTTTTGATTTTTTTTTTTTTTTTTAGTTTTGTCTTAAAAAAAAAAATCAAAAACGAACTAATCGTAAATATCATGTATCAGTAAAACTTGCAAACAATATAAAAACATTTTTATTTCGTGATTTTTATAACTGAAACCAATATGAAATCCACATCGAAATTTTTCTTAAAAAAATCTCCCAAAACACGGCGATAAAGATGCTCTAACTTATTATATATCTCAACACTATCTTGAGTTTTGGAAAACAAATTAAGTCATGTTTGAACAATATATGATGTTAAATTACTTGTTTTGTAAAATGAATAAAAAATGGAAAACAAGGTATGACCGCAACTTTCTTAACAAACGAATACACTTTTATTATTTCTTGTTATAGTATCGTTCAAATTAAACATAAATTCTTACACAAATTAACACAAACAATATTTGAAGAATCTTACCTTTCATGCTCGTGATCTTTCCATGGTATTAAACTTTTTATTCTCCACATCAATAACGTCGAAGGGGTACAAGTTGAAGAGGTAGTTTCTTGACAATGGAGAGATTTCCATATTCTTCCATATCAATATCTCCAATCTTCATCCCATCAGGCAATCCCCAATCGAAATAGTAAAGCAAATTCATCAATCCTAGCTCCACAGTAGCAGCTCCCATAGGCATCGCCGGACACATCCTTCTACCAGAACCAAACGGTAATAACTCAAAATGTTGTCCCCTGAAATCTACAGAACTATTAGCAAACCGTTCAGGGATGAAGTCTTCAGGGTCGGTCCAACGATTGGGGTCACGTCCTATAGTCCATACATTAACTTGGATTTGCGTTTTCGGGGGAATATCATAGCCTTTGATCTTGATGTGTGACATTGTTTCTCTTGGGACTATAAATGGAAGTGGTGGATGTAATCTGAATGTTTCCTTGATTATGAGATTTAAGTATTCAATTTTTCCTAGATCATCTTCAGTGATTCTTTCCCTTTTGAGCCCGAGGGTGGTTCGAATATTCTCCTGAGCTTTCTTCATCACTCTAGGGTTTCTAACGAGTTCTGTCATCGCCCAAATCATTGTTATAGAGCTTGTATCTATCCCCGCAAGAAACACATCCTGAAAAATCACATAACAAACATATGAAAAGTTTATATAATATATAGTTTTTAACCTAAAGATCATGTGGTTAAAATATAACAATATTTTAAGGTTTTACCATAACAATTGCCTTGAGATTATCCATACTAAGTTTGAAAAAATCATCATTTCCCTGTTTATCGATCATATCTAACAACAAGGAAACAATATCCTTATTTTTCCTTCCTTCTGGCTTCAAGTGATCATCAATCACATGCTGATAAAAAGCATCAAGCTCTTTAAAGACTTTGTTAATCTTCTTGTCTCGTTGAAACAGCCAGTCCACGAATCTTCCAAGTCCACCAGGGAAGTAGTCAGAGAAAGTGAAAGTCCCTAGAGCTTCCGCTGCGTCGGTAACAAGCTCTTCAATCTTTTCTTGATCGATAACAAAGCCACTCTCGTGGAAGTTCTGTCCTAAAGCTACTCTACAGATGATGCTTGCGGTGAGTAAGAAGAAAGTTTTGCTTAAATCTACAGGAGATTGTTTCAAAGCAGATTCTGATACCTTCTTCACCACGTAACCTACCTCTTCCTCTCTTATATACCTAAAAGATTGAACCTTCTTAAGGCTTAAAAGCTCGATAACCGCGATTTTTCGCATTTCACGCCAGTAAGCACCGTATGGGGAGAATGAGATGTCTTTAAAGCCGTAAGAGAGTTTTCCCATCCCGACAGTCTTTGGTCGGCTGCAACACTCCAAGTCATGAGTTCTGAGAACCGCTTCAGCTGCTTCACTCGATGAGATGACAACCACTGGAACAAAGCCAAGTCGAAGAAGTATCACTGGTCCGTATTTGAGTGAGAGGTTATGGAAACATCTGTGAGGCAATCCTGAAAGATGATGCAAGTTTCCAATGATGGGAAGACTTGAAGGGCTAGGAGGAAGATTAAACTTTGAGTTTTTAAACTTATTAAGAAAGATTGATGATAAAAGAGTAAGAAGCAAAACCAAGAAGAAACAGAGCAAGATCTCCATTTTCTTCTTTCTTTCTAAGCTATATTTCTTGGAGAGATGAGTGTACAAATCCAAAGTGTCTTGTGTATATAATATAGGGCGGCTACTAGATAGATGACGTAACCGACACGTTAGGTCTACAAAACCAAGTGGTTGAAAATGTGTAACAAAAGTTGCAAATTTTGTGGAAATTATCTTCTTCGGAGTTGTAAATGACAAAAAATTCTGATCTATAATTTGTTATGAGAAAATGATTGGTTGGTTGGATATTATGGCACTGATTGATTGGAGCGACGATTATTAAAAATTTAAAACTCTTAGAGCATAATTAAAATTAAAAGAATATTTTTAGCGGGGGTTCTTAGCAGAATTTAAGAACCGGTTTTTAATTTTAACAAATGAAAAGTTAAGAACCGGCTCTTAAATAAGATATTTAAGAGCCGGTTCTTAACTTTTCATTTGTTAAAGTTAAAAACCGATTCTTAAGTTCTGCTAAGAACCCCGCTAAAAACCCGCTTTTAATGATGGTCTTAAAATATCCAATGATTTAAGACAAAACTATGCCGTTTTGTTACAATCAAAAGTCTTGTTTCATGAATTGAATTCATTCTTTCTAAATGTTTATTATCTATTTCTAGGTTCAGTCCAGAAAAACAAAGAAAATGTATTTTTAGTTTGGTTCTTTATTTCCGGATTTTTTTCTTTTGTTTGGATTTAGTGGGAAAATACTATATTGAACATATGTTTTTCTTATGGGGCTCTGTTTCTTGAAGAAATGACTTAGTAACCGAAGATTGTTAAAGCAACCTTATCGATAAGATACTCATTAAGTATCTTACTAATACAATAACATTATGTTAAGGAATAATTAAGTTAAGAAACTATACCAAAATTGTTAACTCCAATGGTATTTTTATTGGTAATTTTATTTTAATGTAATGTAGGTTAGGAAAAATAATCTGAAATTTTTATCTTAAATCCAAATAAAATATTAAACATATGCAATTATACTTATAATTATTTATTTGTATTAGTTAAAGAAAATACATATGTGGTCTATATATAAAGAAAATAATAATAATTACAGATAATTATTTTTAAATATGAAATCTTAACAATATTTTTTAGTTTCGAATTTATAGTTTTAGTACTATTACATTTATTAAAAACTTAATAAACTATTATTGTAGTAAACTTTAACCATTTCAATTTAAAGTAGTATTAAAATATAATTCTAATATATGAATGATGGATCTTGTTAGATAGATAATTTCATTTTAAGATTTATAGAAAAAAATTACAAATATTTTTAATATCATATAAAATCTATACTATTAAAACAGAAGCACAACTTTGGACCAAACTTTTTCTAGGTGAAATTTTTTAAAAAATACTATATATTATATTAAATACACTTTTAACCTTACTATTAATTAGATCTTACCATATGTTCTCAATTAACTATGGTAACTAACTAAAAAGATATCCATAAAGATTTTTTCAAAGATTATAATCTAATAAAATCTTGCTATATTTTCTATAAATATAAATATATATTATTTAAAAAATATTGAACTTTATAAATATATCTATATAAATTAATATTTTCGTCATAATTATTATATATTAATATTAATTTAATTTCAACCTATATACATAATAAAAATTATAATAACATAAATATAAATTTTAAAATTATTAAACTAAGTAATAAATATAGTTAAATAATATAATATATTAATTATTGTTAATTATATACGGAAAATAAAGTATATACACATAAATAACCAATACTTTTAAAATTTACAATATAGCTTAACTTATAATTTTTTATAAAGTTAAATATTAAATTAATAATATTTAATTGATAAATAATTTAAAATTTTATATATTAAAGAAAATATTTAAAATTAACTAATGTTTATATTTTTATACTATATTGAAAATATTATTTTGATATTTTACGATTATACATTTATGAGTTATTTCATCATAGATATATACATACATATATATATATACTAGTAATTCCAATGGATATTTGTTTTAAGAAATTTTGAGTTGAGTTTTCTGTAAAATTAATAACTCCATAATTAAATATTAATATTAATATATACATATATGTATATTAGTAAATGATAGATACTTCCATTGGGGGTGATCTAAAGATCTATGTGCAGAGAACCGATTGTGAAGCTTTTGATTTAAATTTTATTTTCTTCATTTATTTTTATTGCCTTTTTGTTTGAGATACTTGTAGAGAATCGACCTTGGCTCCCTTGTAACAAACGAATCAAAAACACAAAGTATGTTTAGCAAGTCCTTCTCCAAACCGGAGACAAACTCAATATCACTATGAATCGAATAGGTTACAAGCCTCGCACTAGTTGCGTGTTCTATGAGAGATTATAAGTTTTATGTGTCTTAACAATAAGAGATGATACCCCTATTTATATCTATTTGATCACAGGTTTCTGATGGGAAAAGAAACGTATTATTCCTAAAACTATGAGTAACAATATTCCTAATTGGGCCAGAATAAGCTAACTCATAATCCTTGTCCTTTTCAGGTTTTAATCCCGAAGCCCATTACAGGCCCAAGAGACACGAGACCTCACATTTCTCCACCTTGTCTCTTGGCTCATTCATCGGCTTCTCCGCTTCCCCATCTCTCTCTCTGCGAAAAAGAACCTGAAGCCCCGACGAGCTCGCCTCCTCGTCTTCTTTCAAGCTTCGTCCGTTCCTCGACGCCGCTTCACCGGAGATGCATGCCCTTCTCCGATCCTAGCTTCCTTTCTCACTCTGTGACGCTTCCTCTCTTCGATTCTCCGTGACCAAGACAAGATCCCGACAACACCGCCGCTTGTCTTCACAGGCGTTAGCTTCCACCGCTTCCGCCATTTAAGCCTTAGGTTTGTTTTGTTTTTTCTTGTCTGTTTCCTTAGACATCGAACAAAACCCTAACCTTTGACTTTATTTCCAGCTCGTGCTATGATGAATCCAGCAAGACCTTTGACCCTCGTGATTCTCCGGTAGCAAGATTCTTTATGCTTACCTTCGAAACTGAGTCAGATTTGTCAAAACCACAAAGGTATCTCCTTTTGTTTTGACTTCTTTAGCTTCCTGTATACGTGTTTTTATTTGGCTCTTTGGAACCTTGCAACAAGAATTTTCTTTTGTTTTAACACATCTTCTTGTTGACTTAGCTCATGGTGTCGACGTCTCTTCACCACCTTAGCTTCCTCAGGTAACCAATAGAATTATTTCTTCAATTTCTTTTAGAGCTTAATAATGAAAACCAATAACCTTTCTTGTTTATTTGTTTCCAGCTTTGATGCAACCAACATGTATTCCTTCAGGTGTAGCATCTGATTCTTTTACTTTATTTTTAATGATTTTCCAACTTCTTTCGAAGCTTATTCCACCCAAAAATATTCTTTGACTAGTATTTCTTGAATAATTTTGCAGGTTCTGTGTATAGACGTCTCTTGTCTACAACCATCATTCTTCAAAGGTAATTATCTGAACTCATCTTTCCCAAGCTTTGTAACTTCCTGTCGAACCATCAGTTTGCTTTTCCTGAAACTGATATTTTCTTTTGTGGCTTTTCCGCGAGGTGAACAATTCGACAGCACTGTCACCTGCAGCCACACAAGACCTTCTAAGGCAGAATCTTGAGGATCTCCAAGCATGCCTCGAACTTCTTTCCAGGTACACACTTAGTTAGAAAATCTGCCGGGTTGACAGATGTGTGAATTTTATGAACCGTAACGTCACCAGCCTCAATTACGTCTCTCATAAAATGTAGTCTAGTGTCTATATGCTTAGTTCTTTCATGAAATCCTCCATTCTTAGCTAGATGTATAGCACTTTGTGAATCTGAAAACACTCTCACATCATCTTGAATGAAACCCAATTCACTAATAAAACCCTTAAGCCATAAAGCTTCTTTAAACGCTTCGGCTAAAGCCATATATTCTGATTCTGTCGTTGATAGTGCAACAATGTGTTGGAGACCTGATCTCCAGCTTATTGTGTTGCCTCCGACTTGAAACACATATCCCGTAACGGATCTTCTTCTGTCTAAATCGGTTGCATAGTCTGCATCACAATATCCTCGTACCATAAAATTTTCTCCTTCTGTAAAAATTAAGTCTGAATCTAGAGCTCCTTTTAAGTATCTCATCACCCACTTAACAGCTTCCCAGTGTTTTCTTCCTGGTTTGCTCATATAACGACTGATCAAACCTACTGCGAAACATAAGTCCGGTCTAGATCCCACCATTGCATACATTAAACTCCCAACTGCTGATGCATATGGTACTTCGCTCATGAATCTTGCTTCCACGTCTTCTTGTTCCTGTGTCAAACTTTTAAGCTTGAATTGTGGTCCAATAGGTGTAACTACTGCTTTGCTCTCGACCATGTTAAAAGTTTCTAGCACCTTCTGCAAATACTTACTCTGCGATAGTTTTAGAGTTCCTCTCTTCCTGTCTCTAATAATATCCATCCCAAGTATTCTTGAAGCTGCTCCAAGGTCCTTCATCTCAAATTCTTTTTTTAAGCTGTCTTTGACTCTCTTAATTTCTTTAGAATCTTTTGATGCTATTAGCATGTCATCGACATAGATCAGTAGATAAACCACATGAGATAAATCTGAACCTTTAATGTAGACACAAGGATCATATGCACTTCTGTAGAAACCTTGTTCTCTCATAAAACTGTCAAATCTCCTATTCCACTGTCTTGGTGACTGTTTTAATCCATAGAGAGATTTTAACAGGAGGCAAACTTGATCTTCTTTTCTCTTCTCAACAAAACCTTCTGGCTGTGCCATATAAATCTCCTCGTCTAAGGTTCCGTATAAGAAAGCCGTTTTCACGTCTAGTTGTTCCAAATCAAGATCGTAATTTGCAACAAGTGATAGCATAATTCTGATCGACACATGTTTCACCACTGGAACAAACACCTCAGTGTAATCAATCCCTTCAACTTGTGAAAACCCTTTAGCTACTAACCTAGCTTTGTATCTCGGCTTCTCAACTCCAGGAATGCCCTCTTTCAGTTTGAAAACCCACTTGCTGCCAATAATCCTTTTATTCTCCGGTTTTTCAACCAGCTTCCAAGTATGATTTTTCTCCAATGAATCCATCTCTTCTTGCATTCCTTCGTTCCATAACTTCCAACTCTTACTTCTTCTTGCTTCTAAATAGGATTTAGGTTCATCCATATTTATTTCTTCTGCTGTAGCTAGAGCATAAGCCACGCAATCAGAATCATCATACCTAGAAGGCTTCTTTACTTCTCTTCTGATTCTATCTCTAGCAAGAATATAGTTGTCTAGATTTTGTTGTTCAGGTTCCACAGCTTCTTCTTCACTTTCCGAGCTTGAGGATTCGGTTTCTGAGTTTTCTGATGCTGGAGAAACTCCACCTTGAACTGTATCCTCTGTAACAGTGTCAGTAGCTATGTTTGAAGGTCCTTGAATCAGCATTGGGTTAAACGTTACTTTCTTAGTTCTCTTCCTCTTCTCACTGATTCCTTTAGTGTCTTTAAACATCTCTTCTTCATTGAAAATCACATTTCTGCTTACTGCACATCTTAACTCTTCTGGTAACCAAACTCGATAGCCTTTAGTCCCCTTTGGATATCCCATGAAAACTCCTTTTACTGCTCTTGGACTAGTTTTGGCTAAGGTCACGTGAACATAGGATGTGCATCCGAACTTCCTTAGATGATTTAAGTCTGTTTTTGTTCCAGACCATACTTCTTATGGTAACTTGAAGTTGATCGCTGTACTAGGAGATCGGTTGATTAAGTAGACAGCTGTAGATGCCGCTTCCGCCCAAAATTTTTCTTCTAAGCCTGCCTCTGTCAACATACATCTTACCTTCTCCATAATCGTACGGTTCATACGTTCTGATACTCCGTTTTGTTGTGGAGTATAGACGCATGTCCTGTGTCTTTTAATTCCTGCTTCCTTACACAATGTATCCATCTGTGTATTGCAGAATTCTAGTCCGTTATCTGTCCTAAGACACTTCACCTTCTTTCCTGTTTCTGTCTCCACGCTTATCTTCCATTCTTTAAAATTCTGAAACACTTCATCCTTTGATCTTAGGAAATAGATCCAAACTTTCCTAGAAAAATCGTCAATAAATGTAACAAAATAGTAGCAGCCTCCGAGACTTTCAACCACCGAAGGTGATCCCCACAAATCTGAATGGATATATTCTAGGACTTCTTTAGATGTATGCTTTCCCTTTGGAAAACTTTGCTTATGTGCCTTACCCAAAACGCAATTCTCGCAAAACTCCAATGTATTTACATCTTTCCCGTTTAAGTGTCCATCTTTGACTAATATATTCATGCCCTTTAGACTCATGTGTCCAAGCCTAGAGTGCCACCTTTTAGTCATATCGATATCAGGCCTTGAAACTGCAGCTTCACCATTCACTACTGTTCCTTGTAAGTAATACAAGCTATCACAGTATTTTCCAGAAATAACCTTCTGATCTCCTTTGTAAAACCGCACCATGAAGTCTTTTCCCTCATACCTGCACCCCATCTTCTCCAATAAACCGTAGGATATAAGGTTTCTGCCCATTGTTGGCATGTAACGAACATCAGTGAGAATCACGCTTGATCCATCATCATTCATGATCATGATCTTGCCGATTCCTTTGATCTCGCTGATAGTGTTATTCCCCATCAAAACCTTCCCTCCTTCTATGTCTTCGAGATCAAATAAGACATCTTTATTTGGAGTGATATGGAATGTACAGCCAGAGTCAAGTACCCACTCGCTTTTGGTGTCTTGCTGACTAGCTACTAGTACCAATGGTTCCTCCTTCTCTTCAGCTATGTTAACGGAACTGGTTGGCTTCTGGCTTTTCAGTTCTGGACATTGTCTTTTAAAATGTCCTTCCTTGCCACACTTCCAACACTCTTTAGAGAATTTAGGTCTTGACTGTGATCTGTTTTTGCTTTTTGATCTAGCTCTCCAAGTCTTATCGTTCTTCTTATCACTTCTTCCTCTGTTGTTGCCAACAAACAGCCCCTCTGAGTTACCTTTGGACCTGTTAAGAAGTCCCTTCTCCCTTAATTCTACTTCCTTAGAATAAGCAGAACTTGTAACATCACGGACCGTTAAAGTCTCTTTGCCGCTGCCGTATTTTAATGCATCAACTAGAGACTCGTATTGCTTAGGTAGACTGGTTAAGATTTGAATAGCTTGATCTTCTTCACTGATTTTTATGTCTAGACTTGCTAGATCAGCCACAAGTTTCAGAAACACATCTAGATTTTCTTCTATGGTTTTGTGTTCTTCCATTCTGAAACCTGCATATCTCTGCTTCATGTAAATTCGATTAGGTAAGGTTTTGGTTTGATATTCAGCTTCTAGAGCCTTCCACATAGCTAGAGCAGTAGGTTCATGCATGACCTTCCGTAGAATAAGATCAGATAGACACATACTGATCAGATTCTTTGTACGTAGTTCCTTGTCTTGCTCCCTAGGATCAGGTTTAGCGTCCTTCTGTTCTTTGCCATCAACATCCAGAGTTTTCTCTTTAAGAACAGAACCCAAACCAACAATCTCTAGCTGACATAGCATCTTATATTTCCAAAGACCAAAATCACCTTTGCCATCGAATTTCTCCACTTCAAATTTTCCTGAAGTCGCTTCCATCTCTCTTTGTTTAACCCGAAAACTTTTGTTTCTTTGTTTGCAGGTTGTTGGAACACGCCGTATCCGTCAAGGTTCAAAACTAACGAGCTGAGTATTCTTCACTACACCAGATAAGAATTCTCCTTGCTTTGGTTATTGAATCTTGCTTTCGAATCTCTGTACTTGGATCTGTTAGCCTAAGCTCTGATACCACTTGTAGAGAATCGACCTTGGCTCCCTTGTAACAAACGAATCAAAAACACAAAGTATGTTTGGCAAGTCCTTCTCCAAACCGGAGACAAACTCAATATCACTATGAATCGAATAGGTTACAAGCCTCGCACTAGTTGCGTGTTCTATGAGAGATTATAAGTTTTCTGTGTCTTAACAATAAGAGATGATACCCCTATTTATATCTATTTGATCACAGGTTTCTGATGGGAAAAGAAACGTATTATTCCTAAAACTATGAGTAACAATATTCCTAATTGGGCCAGAATAAGCTAACTCATAATCCTTGTCCTTTTCAGGTTTTAATCCCGAAGCCCATTACAGGCCCAAGAGACACAAGACCTCACAATACTTGTTTACGTACCGTCAATGGAGTGCTCTTATATATAGGATGAGTGAAAGGACGTTATGACCAGATATATGCTTCTTTTTTTCAGTAAAAGACGACATATATGTTGCAAGTTGAAGTAGAAGAGTACTAGATTTTTGGAAACTATCCTCTTTGGAATCATGAATGTGACAAAAGCATAATCATGTTAGCAGCCAAAAATATGACTTATGGTCCAAACATCACTTATTATGCTAGACTTTGTTATGTTTGAAAAATATCGAACTGAACAATTATTGTTGACTCCAGCAATAGGTTATTCTTTCAGTTCAGTTTGGTTGGATCGGTTTTGTTTATTTAGATTACACATGAATCATCTAGATGTAAAGAAAAAGAAAGTATTTAGATGTGAACTTATGTTCATGAACTGATATTTTTCAACCAAACATATTTTTATAAATATTCAACTTATGTTCCTAATTTCACCGCTGAAACACATGATGAAAAGTTGAAAAGGCTGTTTGAACAAAGTTGTGTTGCAGAAAACAAAAAGGAGAATCTTTTAATAGAGTGAAAACCAGAGCTTAAGCTAGAGAAAGGGAGTGAATGATTTGGAAGTTAAAGATAAATCTTAGTTTTACTCGGCAGCTGCTTCCTCCATGACTTGTTCCGCAGTGGCTGGTGGCACAGGGTAGTAGTGATAGTGTAGCTCTCCAACATCATCTCCTGACAGTTTCTTCCATCCATTAGGACCCACGTGGTACACTGATCATATGACAAGAGACAAAATCTTATAGTATGAGCCAAATATTCAGTATCTTGAAAGTTTGGTATCACATTTGAGACTACTAACCGCTAGCAACACCACCACTGGCTCCATCACGGAATGTCGCATGGTAGATTGATCTCCTTGCTAACTCGGAAGCTTCTTCAACTGACATATCAAATTTGTAACTAACGACAGAAGCAAGATTAGAATATGGTTTTAGCTTCTGGGATTGGGACAAAAGAGATGTACATGTTTTGTGGGCAATGACTTACCCGCTGTCTAGTACACCGTAAGCGTATGGTGAACCAGAACCGACTGAAAACCTGTCTCCCTTGAGCCTTCCTCCTTCGTTGTCCACATAGTATAGACCAGGACCCTATATTCAAGGAGGAGTTAGAATCTTAATTAATGTTTCAAATTTGGTGAGAAAAATAAGAAAAGAGTAATGAAGATATGAAGTTGGTTTCACTGACAGTTTCGTCCCATCCAGCAATCATCGTGCCGACGGAAAGCCCCATTCCACGGTATGAGTAGAGCATGTTCGCCAGAAGTTTTGAAGCTCCGGAAACAGAGATTCTCCTCTTGTTTGCCAGCTCATGTAGACGGCACTTGGGTAGACAAATAAATCAAGAGATTAGCCATAGTTTCAGTAAGCTGAAGAAAACCAACATACACAGCAATATTAACAGCAACAATATCAACATGCCAAAATATTATACCCGCTCAAATGAAAAGCATCACTTTGCAGTTTGCATCATGAACCTCGATCTTACTAAGCTTTCATAGTCATCAATTAAAGTTATTTTGTTATTCGGTATCTTAGTACAACAAAGGTAACTGAAGTATACTACTTACAACAATGTTTTGTTCCAGAACAAGGATGCTAAAGCCATTAACTATGTGGTAGAAAATGCATGCATTAACTCAAAAGAGATTCGTATAATTTTAGGATCAACATAATACAACCAAAACGTTTTTAATTATCCACTTAAAATGAAGATAAGTCACAAGATCTAAGCAGCAGTTCACACAGCAAAGAAGGAAAAAACAGAAGCTAGGTACCTTAATTCCAAGATTCCTGTGCCAGAATTGGCAGTCAGCAGCTCCTCCAGCCATTGTACCAAGCATATAAGGATTGATTTCAATAATCTTCTTCACAGATTGTGAGGCTAAATACAGAAACACACATAATAAACATCAGTAGTTCATTTCCTATACTGCCTCACTATCATTGGCCAACAGAATGAACACTATAAGATTACTTAACAATCCAACTCAAAACAAAACCAACAAGAAGCTAACTTAATCTCCATCCTATTTGTTTCTGCCACAGTCAACTATACGAAAAGATGCTAAACACCATCAAGCTTGTGTATAAAAAAGCAAAGATAATGAAAGAGAGCATACAGATATATCCTCCCATGCTAGCACGAGAATCGGCAGCGACCATGACACCTTCTTTGAAGATAAAAGCGAGTGTGGTTGTTCCTTTCGCAGGCTTCACCATCTGCACTGCTTCTTTCTGAAACCCATCAAACTGAAAACCCCCAAAACAAAACAAATCACCAACATTGCTTCTCCTAAGAATCCAAAAACAATTTTATCAAATCACCAAAAAGAAATAAAAAAAATCTCACATCAGTTGTGCGGGGAAGATCAAAGGAGGGCACAGTGGAAAACCCATCAAGCATATCGTTGCTAGAGCCGAAGCCAATCGTAGGCATGGAAGTCTCGAACCCACTAGTATCAAGCTTCATTGTTGAAACCCTACTGAATACAAGGAAGAAAGCTAGTCTAGCATAAGATAAATCAAACCCAGAAGTCAAGTAAAGAGCTTTCCTTTCAAAAAACTCAAATCAGATCTAGCTCGACATACATGTGTGTGTGTCTGTATAAACCCTAAACCTCTATCGTTATTTACAAGCTAAATTAGAGATGCTCGAGCTCAATTGAGGATCGGAGACGTACCTTGTTGAAGAAAAGTAATCAAATTGAGACAAATGATTAAGCGAGAAGAAGAAGAAGATGAAGAAGCTCTAAGTGACAAACGAAGACGAGAAAAAGGAATAAGACGTTTCTTGAGCACCGGGTAAACCAGAGAGGAGCTAACTGGGCTGTAATGGGCTATCTAATTATTGGGTTAGTGATTAATTGGGCCGTCTACCTATTTTTTAAAAAAGTACACCAATTTTACTTTTACATTGCTTCTGAACATTGAAGTAAAAGTTTTGAACTTAACATGTAGTTTACAAGGTCAACTTGTAATGTGTATGTTGATAAATGTTAATTTAGCTAAAACTGAACGAAAATGCGGGTTGGTCTCATAGTGGTTATATGAGACATTGAAGCATCACTGGATGAGAATAGAGATGGGTGATAGCAAGAAAGTATAAATTTTGAGTGTTTCTAAACGAGAGAGAGAGAGATGATAACTTGATGAGAAGTTCAAGTAGAGGATTCTTGTGTTAAAGGAAACTGACAAAAGGAAGCAAGTTATCTTTGTTACATATTTTTTCCCTCCAACAAAAACAAAGCAAATGAAATCATCTCTTTTTCTCATCTAAAAACATGGAAAAGGAAAGGTAATACTAATATACAAGGTCCGATTCAATCTTTTTATCACAGTACCAAGATATTCAGTTGGGTACTTGGATATAGAGGTAATGTAAGAGCTTACAGGTTCCCCATTATGTTAAAGATTAATCGCCATTCTCTTTCTAGAATGTTTACGTATCCTTCCTCTTCCCGTTCTGCGCTTATAACAGGCTTCATAGATGTATAGAGAGGTAAGGTAAGAGCTTACAGGTTCCCCAACATGATCAGTCCTCAGTTTAATATTTCCGAGAAATGGGTTTAAACTGAGTTAAGAGAAACTGTTTGTTTCATGTCTAACACTAGAGAGCTGGCTGTCTTGCTCCATCGCCTGACCACAAATGATGATCCTTCACAAGTTTTAATGCAGCTAAAGGTATATAAAGACTTATTTGCTCTATGCAAACTCAACCACAGACTCACTTATGTATAAAAAGGAATGAAATTAGCTCAAACCTGATAAGTTTCTCCAAGCAGCAGCAGGCGTCAGTAGAGGCTGTATCATCATCTCCATGCCGCCATACTTTGACTTAGATGGCATTTCTGCACAGCTCTCACTTAACAGCTAGACAAGTTTATACCCATATTATGCTTATGCATCATCTCTCACCGAACAGCTAGCCTTTACAAGTGTATCAGACACATCTCTATCAAGGGTGAATCCTTTTAAGATTATGCTTATGCTTATGCTTCTGCCTTTTCTATTCTACCTGCTCTACAAAACCCACTAATCAACGTATTATACACCACTGTACTAAGCTTAACTCTTGCACTTTTGATCTCATCCGCCACCATCTCATAAGCCAAATCAACTTTCCTAGCGTGACATAACCCAACAACAAGTGCTGCACAAGCTTTATTATCCGGATTAACCCCACCACGAATCATTTCATTCCATGTCTCCATAGCATCAGTGACCTTACCAGTTCTAAATAACCCATTAATAAGTATAGTATAAGATACAACATCAGGTTCCCTACCTCTCCTAACCATACAAAAGAACTTTTGAACAGCAAAACCAACCTTTCTCTCGACACATTAAGAAACCTCTTTGTGAACTAGAGTCTTAGCTTCAACATTTAATCTGAGGCTTTACTTAAATGGGCTTTTAAAAAGGCCCATTATGTACCCTTTAGTTTTCCATTAAGAAACCCTCTTTGAGGACTAGAGTGTTAGGTTTGGTCTTTAATTGCTTCTCCCTTTCTGCTTTCTCTTCTCCGTCTTGGAACACAGACAGGAGGGCGGAAACTCGTCTACAATGTCGGAAGATGCGGTGAGGATTCGTCTAGTGTTTGAAAATCAACGGATTTTAAGCAAGTACCAGAAGAAGCAAGGGCTAAAGAGGAGCTGGGTTGTTCTGAATCCTAAATATCATCGAACTGTTTCAGAGTTTTCTAACCATATCCTCTACACATTTAGCCTCTTCGAAGCTTGTCCTCATGGCCTCTCTCTATGTGTACGCATGCTTCTTTGTGTGCCCTAATGTTCAATGTCGACACCATTAATGGCTACGTTCACTTATGTGAAGTTTATCTTTGATTTTTCAGATGGATGGGTTCGTTCTGCCGCCATTCGAGTCGAGCTGTGTGTTAAAGGATAAAGATATTGTTTGGTTAGTTTCATCATATTTGCATTTGAGCTTTATTAAGTATTAGTGTTAAAGTTTTCGTTTTGATTTGAAGTGTTAAGAGAAAGAAGGAGCCTTTGTTGGAGATTGTAGAGGAAGAC
Organism: Sinapis alba; assembly: GCA_012274485.2. NCBI lineage: Eukaryota > Viridiplantae > Streptophyta > Magnoliopsida > Brassicales > Brassicaceae > Sinapis > Sinapis alba. The sequence continues at coordinate 275,162 of MU105721.1, read as the reverse complement.
AGTGAGGAGAATGTTTGTGCTGCGATTGAGGCTGAAGAGAGGGCTCAGATTCTTCCTGGTGCACTGCTTCTTGCTAATGAGGAAACTGGAGGATATGAAAGTGAGTCTGAGGAAGAAGAGGGTGTGGCAGCGAAGAAGAAGACTTCTAAGAAACGTAAAGGGTCGAGTAAAAGCCCAAGCTCCAAGTAGGATCTCTACCAGAACGACTCTTGCTTACAAGTATTTGTTGTTATTCACGTTTTGGTGATTTTGTAGGAGGAAGAAGTGTAAGTTAGCTACTACTGAAGAAACTCTACTGGAAAGAGAAAACAAGAGCAATGCTGTAAAGAAGAAGAGAAAAACATTTGATGTACAGAGATCTGACAGTGATGAACAGAATGATGCTAACGCCAAGTCTATGACCAAGTCAGAGAAGTAAGTGTTGTCTAGAAACTCATGAATAATTTCTCACTGGTTGTTTCTCCATTGCCTTACTCTCAAATTTCAGGTCCTCGCTTCAAGAAGAGAGCAAAGAGCCTGACGAACTGTGTAACATGTCTGCTGAAACTAAAAAGGTTCGAGTTTTACTTCATTGTCTCAAGGAACTAGAAGGACTTGTCTTGTGTTTGTTTCTTTTATTATTAAAGATTGAACAATGTAGATGCAGGGGTTTGCTTGTTGCTTTATATGCTCCATTAGCTGATCCTTCTTTGCAACAACGAATGTGAACCTAACTCTTCCTTATACTTGTTTTAGACACCTAGTAGAAGTGCTCGACGTAAAAAGGCTAAACGGCAATGGTTGAGAGAAAAGACAAAACTAGACAAGGAAGAGGTTTGTCTACAATGATAATAAGACTCATGTATCTATCACGCGTTTAAGCAACACTGATATCTTCGTTCTTGTCACACCAATTTGCAGCTTCAACAGAAGGAGATGCAGATGGTTGTAGAACCTAGCAAAAAGCTAGCTATCACTATAGACTATCAAGTAACCGAGGAAAATCAGTTTGAAACTCTAGAAAAGCAACAGCCAGAAGAACATGGTGATGGCGTCAGGGATGAAGTGGTTCGAGTGGAAGTGAGGCCAGGCCACATTCGCTTCAAGCCTCTCGGTATTTAAAATCATTACATTATTTCCTCTCTGCAGAACTTTCGTACATTTTTATTTTTGTCTCCTCACAGTTTCTCTTATCTCCTTACTTTTCAGATGAAACAGATGAAGCTTCCCCTGAAACTGAACCTCCTGTGGTATGACTTACTCCTATTTTTGTTTCCTTAAGCTTTTGCCGGATCTTAAATCTGTAATGGCCATGACTTGATAATGTTTTAGGAAAATTTCTTGTGGAACGGAAACATGACAAAGAAGAAAGGCCAAAAATGGGGTACAGAGAAGACAGGATTTTCCAAACGGTATGCTTGGGATTTGAATGAAGAAGATACTTATCAGACACAGCCCGCTGAGGCAGAGACACTTGCTAACGGTCAGATAGACTATGAACAGCTTGTGGCTTACACTGTCTCAGTAAAGGTTTGCTTACCTTAAGATGTGTTGTTTATAGTTTTAACATTGTTGTTCTCCTCACTCCTGAGTTGTTAATGTTTCAGAAAGGAGATATTATTGCGTACCGCCTCATTGAGCTAACATCATCTTGGACGCCCGAAGTTTCCTCCTTCCGAGTAAAGTTTCTGACTCTCCTTTTTTAGCCTGTTGATCAATCAATACCTAAGCCATTTTACGTTGTATATCTATCCTGGTAGGTTGGAAAGATAAGCTACTATGATCCAGGCTCCAAGAAGGTGACGTTGATACCTGTTCAAGAATATCCATTCGAGAAGAAGGCAGAAGAGGACGATGACTCATCAATGCAAGCTGACACATCTCTTTATAATGAAGACGGATCCTTGGAGGTATGCTATGTCGTTTTAATCTAAAGAAACAAGAACACTGATCTGGTTATTTGTAATTGTTTGCTTGCTAAGCATCAGAGTTGTGATTATAATAAAGACTTTGCTTCTGCAGATTGAGTTTTCTTCTCTGCTTGATGTCCGCAGCGTCAAAACTAGCATCTCAAACATCGAGGAAGTCGCCACCAAGCCTGACCAAACAGCTACGAATCTAAAGCTGAGCACAAACAACAACGGTTTGCAAACCACTATGAAAGGTACTTCTCCAAGAATCTTGACGCAGTATTATTGTATATTGACATGGAAACTTGTCATACTCTATCGTTTGAACTTATGTAAGTTGCAGAGAATGGGAAAGTGAACCCTTGGGAAGAGCTAAGTGAAGCTCTAAGTGCGAAAAAGGCACAACTGTCTGAAACCAACAATGATGGGTGGAAGAAGAAAGGGAGTTCAAGTGGAGGCTCGTGGCGGCGAGGTGGGGGAATGGGTCTTCTCATGAACTATCTAAGATCTCAGAAAGAGATATGAGCAATTATGTCACTTCCCCTAGTGATGGTTTTCTCGTCTTGATCAATTTGGATATGAGAAAACTCAGTCAAAAGAAGAGAAACAACCATTTTTGTTTTGCTGCTGTGAATGCATTGCTGAGTTTTTTGTTAGGGTATAAAGAACCTTTGATATCTTTGTATGCATTCTAATCGGTAACAACCTAACAGAGGCGAGGCTCGGCTCGTTGATGCATTTAGTTAGTCGACATTGCACAAAACAAATTAAAATCACATAAAAAACGGACCGACACATACATTTAAATGAACCGGAATCATTCCCTAACCGGTCTTCTTCTTCTTCTTTTTTTAGTTCTGTCTCCGATAAAGATCTCTCACTCAGAGAAATCACTATTTGTGTGCCCTAAAGAGAAGAGGACGATTCAATCGGACGCAGGGAGGGATGATAATGATGATGAGGAGGAGGACACCGAGATGGAATCATCTTATTATTTCGAGATTCGCTCGTCTTCCCCGTTCACCTGAGACAGGTACTCTGAGAAATGCTTTCTTCCAAAGCCCATACGAGTTCTTCTGCGAACGATGCTTTTCTAGCGGTGCCAGCAGCAGCAGCAGCGATAGAAAGATCTCATCTTACATTGAGATATTGAGAAGTGGTCTACTCGTTGATATCAAGAAGGATGATGCTGTTGCTCTCTTTCAATCCATGGTTCGGTCTCGTCCTCTTCCTACGGTTATAGATTTCAACAGATTGTTTGGTTTAGTTGCCAAAACAAAACAGCATCTTCTCGTGTTGGATCTCTGCAAGCAAATGGAGTTGCTGCAAGGGATTGCGCATAACATCTACACTCTCACCATCATGATCAATTGCTTCTGCCGGCTCCGGAAACTCGGTTTTGCTTTTTCTGTTATGGGAAAGATGTTGAAACTTGGGTATGAGCCCGACACAGTCACATTCTCAACTTTGATTAACGGTTTATGTCTCGAGGGTCGAGTTTCCGGAGCTGTAGAGTTAGTTGATCGAATGGTGGAAATGGAGGTTTTTCCAAATCTCATCACCCTCAACACTATTGTCAATGGACTTTGTCTCCAAGATAGGCTCTCTGAAGCGATGGCTTTGATAGATCGAATGATGGCTAATGGATGTCAAGCCGATATAGTTACCTATGGTCCGATTTTGAACAGAATGTGTAAGTCAGGGAACACTGCTTCGGCCTTGGATCTGCTCAGAAAGATTGAAGATAGAAAGATAAAGCTCAGTGTAGTCACATACAGTATGATTATCGATGGTCTTTGCAAAGATGGGAGCCTCGAAGATGCACTCTGCCTTTTCAGTGAAATGGAAACCAAAGGTATCAAAGCAGATGTCTTTACCTACAACTCTCTCATAGGAGGCTTCTGTAATGCCGGCAGATGGGATGATGGAGCACAGTTGCTGAGAGATATGATCAGAAGGGACATCACCCCGGACGTAGTCACTTTCAATGCGTTGATTGATAGTTTTGTGAAAGAGGGAAAGCTTACTGAGGCTCACGAGTTGTACAATGAGATAATCACAAGAGGCATAGATCCTAATACCATTACATATAGTTCTTTGATATATGGGTTCTGCATGGAGAACCGCTTAGATGAAGCCAACCAGATGATGAATCTCATGGTTAGCAAGGGATGCAATCCTGATATTGTGACGTTTAATACCCTTATTAATGGATATTGTAAGGCTAAACTGGTTGATGATGGTATGAGACTTTTCCGCCAAATGTCTCTAAGAGGAGTGGTTGCCGATACAGTGACCTATAGCACTCTCATCCAAGGTTTTTGTCAGTCAGGAAAACTTGATGTTGCCAAAGAAGTCTTCCAAGAGATGGTCTCTATTGGTGTCCCACCCAGTCTTCTGACTTATGGTATTTTGCTAGATGGGTTGTGTGACAATGGAGAACTGGAGAAGGCACTGGAAATACTTGATCAAATGCAAAAGAGTAAGATGGAACTTGCTGTTGGTATATATACTATAATCATTCACGGGATGTGCAATGCAGGTATGGTCGATGATGCTTGGGATCTATTCTGTAGCCTACCTTCGAAAGGAGTGAAGCCTAATGTTAAGACGTACACCGTAATGATTTCAGGATTATGTAAGAAAAAGTCACTGCATGAAGCAAAAATCTTGCTTAGAAAAATGGAGGAAGATGGGATTGCGCCAAATGATTGTACATACAACACACTAATCCGAGCTCATCTCAGAGGCAGAGACATAAGCACTTCAGTTGAACTCATCGAAGAAATGAAGAAGTGTCGGTTTTCTGCTGATGCTTCCACTATAAAGTTGGTTATGGATATGCTAGTGGATGGTAGATTGGACAAAAGCTTTTTGGATATGCTTTCTGGTCCTTTTCTAGACAAATCAGCATCATCGTTGGGTTGAAATAAATCATATTGGAAGAAGCTGGTGAGCCTTGTCAGAAGAGAGATGTGCATAGCTAATATGTTTTCTTAGAATGTTTGGATCTTATCTGCAAGAGACAAAGTTCCGGTTAGTAATTTCTGAGGTACTTGAACTTTAATTGTATAAAAATAAGTTTGGTTGCTTACATCTAAACAGATCTTGATGTCTTCTCCTTTTTATTTCAGTGTTTAATGTTTGTCATCTTTAGTTGAGCATATGTGTATTGATAAATGCTCAAGCTTGATAAGCAGTACCACTTTTGGCACTTATTCCGTCTTAAAGTCTCAGGTGATGAGAGATCTGCAATGTGTTGCTATGATATGTTCAAACATCAATTAGAACTAGTTTGGTTGTGCAGTCTTTAAATAGAAGACATGTCTCCATGGTTGGACTTTGGGAATTAACTAGTTGTGAAAGTCTAAGAGAAGTTAGCTGTGAACGATTAGTTTATCTTCTCTTATGGTTGAATCTTGTTTTCTCTCTAACAGATTTATCAAAATGTATGGAGTCGTTGCTGATTGTGATCGTCCAATGGGAGGCTGGGAAGGAAAAAGGGACGGTGGTGACAGCGTGTGGTGAAGAAGAGGGAGAAACAGCTTTGCTTTGCCTTTTTTTTTCTTTTTCTTTGAACTGTGAGTTTGGTGATGGATCACTTGTTTGTTGATAGTTAATATGCTAAAGATTACAAAAACAAAACTCTGGTGTTAGATGACCACATCATTAATCTAATTATGTTCCCATGAAGAAAGTTCAAATTCGCTTGAACTGGTTTTGTATCATTTATAAAAAAACAAGTTGAATAGGGCTTAGACTATTGTATATCTATTAAACCGTAAAATCATATTGTTCTACAAAAACGGTAAAATCGTGTTTTCCACCAAACAGTAAAATCGTATATTTTGTCTAAACCGTAAATTGTGTATTTTTGTCAAAATAAGTGTTTCATCAAAAGAAAACACATTAAATAAAAAGAAATGTGTTCACAAGTTCCCTTTAAAAAAAAAAAAAAAATTGTGTTTGAGGTTGAACAAAAAAAATGTTGTTTATGTGTATCTTTATTACAATGTGGAATCCTACGAGTAAGTAAAGATATAAGCTTAAAGTTGGAAAAAGAAAAAAAAAAGAGAATTTTTTAATAAAATGATCGGCTCTTAAAGAACGACTCGTTTCCTCTTAAAGTCAACCGTCACCTTACTAACACGTCGCGTGAACCACAAACGTTCAAGTCATTACCTTTCTCATTGGTTAGTGTACTACACAGGCCAATTCAGCGCGTTTGCTACCTCTTTCTCCGTCCATTGCTCCTCCTCCGTTCCGGAGAACCTACAAAACAAACAGAAGGAATAAAGTTTCCATTTTTAATTAACTTTCCTCTGCAAAAAAATCATCTTTCTCGCAAAGGGTCGAGAGAATCTGAAATTGATTCGATTTTTTCTCACACGGAGCTCCGGGTTAGGAACCCGGTTTTTCAGATCTGTGAAAAAGTTTCGATTTTTCTTTTTTTTTGGAATTGAGAATCACCGATGTCGAAACCGTGGGGTGGAATCGGCGCATGGGCCGATGAGGCTGAGCGTGCGGATGAAGAGCAAGCTGCGGATGCGCAGAGCTTCCCTAGCTTGAAGGAAGCTGCGAGTAGCAAGTCTAAGAAGAAAAAGAAGATGACTTTATCGGAGTTCACCAAGGGTTCTGTTGGGTTGACGAGGGAGCAGACGATTCAGCTTCCTACTGGTCCAAGGCAACGCTCTGAGGACGAAATGCAGCGTGGTGGTATTGGTGGAGGCTTCTCTTCTTATGGTGGAAGGTCTAGTGGAGGAGGAATGTCGAGAGATCGAGATGATTCTAATGGGTCTTGGGGTGGTGGGAGGAGAGGTTATGGCGGATTTGAGGATGATCAGAGAGGGGCTTCTAGAGTTTCTGATTTCCCACAACAGTCTAGAGCTGATGAGGCTGATGATTGGGGAAAAGGGAAGAAGTCGCTTCCTGTGTTTGATCAAGGACGGCAAGGTCGTTACGGTGGTGGTGTAGGAGGCGGAGGCGGTGGCAATTTTGGTGGTGGAGGTGGTAGTAACAGTTATGGAGGTGGTGGTGGAGGAGGCAGATATGGAGGTGGTGGTGGTAGTTATGGAGGTGGATTCTCTAAAGCTGAGGAAGTTGGTAACTGGGGAGAAGGTAAAAGCCAGGCGTCTCTCACAAAGTCATCTACATTTGGGTCCGGTAACCGTGATTCTGTACCAGAGACTGAGAGGTGGGCAAGAGGAGTCTCCTCCGGTGGTGTTCAGGAGGAGCGTCGTCGTCTTGTTCTGGAACCACGGAAGGTTGTTGTTGATAGTGGAGTGAGTGAGACTCAAACTGAAAATGCTGTGAAGACGAGTAAGCCGAGTCCATTTGGAGCAGCAAGACCGAGAGAGCAAGTTCTTGCGGAGAAAGGATTGGACTGGAAGAAACTTGACTCGGAGATTGAAGCTAAGAAGGGAAGCTCACAAACGAGCAGACCATCGAGTGCACAGTCGAGTAGGCCATCAAGTGCTCAATCTAATAGGTCTGAGAGCTTAACATTGGAGAATGTGGTGAAACCTAGACCACCGAAGGTGAATCCTTTTGGGGACGCAAAACCTCGGGAAGTGTTGCTGGAGGAACAAGGGAAAGATTGGCGCAAGATGGATTCTGAACTCGAGCATCGCAGGGTTGACAGGTCTTTTTTATTCATCTGTATTTTATCTGTTTGGAGTGATGTTAAGTTGTTGTCTGGTGAACCAGATAGAGGATAAGAAACTGTAGTCTACTGAAAATTTCAGATAGTGTTGCCACATATGTTTTGTGGTTTCAGCTTCAAAAATGGAAACTAATTGAATGATTTACCTACTTAAGTTATATAGTGCCCTTTTAAGCATCACTTAGGCACAAGATAGGCTCTTACCCTTACCTTGTCTCAAGTTTCTGTCGCATGTTTGATCTCTCAGTAGGAGCTCATTTGTATGGTATTTGTTCTTTCGATACATCATCTCCTGGTATTGCATTGTCAACTTGTAAGATAACTCTTGCTCATATCTAAGTTGTAGTCCTTTTAATTTGTGTGTACTTAAGCTGAATTTTTATACTCTCAACTCTTATGATACCTTGAATTGGTACACGAGTAACTTACTGTGTTGATGACTCCCTTTAAATCTTCCAGGCCTGAAACAGAGGGAGAGAGAGTGTTGAAGGAAGAGATCGAAGAACTACGGAAGAAACTCGAGAAGGAAGCAGCCGAGAGCAAAGAAACTCAACAAGAAACCGACAGCAATAGCCATAACATACCTGACCTTATAAGCGAGAAAGAAAAAGAGCTGGAGTTACTGATCCGTGAGCTGGACGACAAAGTCAGGTTCAGGCCAAGAGCAGCTGAGAGGCCTGGATCTGGTGCAGGCAGCAGAACAGGTAACTACTCTGAAAGGCCTCATTCCCGGGGTGAAGATGCTAGGAGTGTGGAATCCATGGAAAGACCTAGATCACGAGGCACAGTAGATGATAGAAGAAACTTCCAAGGAAGCAAGGAACGTGGATTCTTCAGCAACAGGAACTTGGACAGGTTAGTCTTTTAACAAAACATATAGAAAAAAACGGACCTGATTGCAATAAGAATCTAAAGAGATGATCATGGACAAGTCTAGAAACTTGGAAATGATGCTGGTTGTAGTTCAAAGATCCAAACCTGAGTGAGAGTCATTTCCTTAATGATGTTTCTCATCTTTGGATGCGATTAAACTGACATTTTGGGGGTTTTGCCACAGGTCATCCTCCTCCTCCAGGGATGGATGGTAAAAGAAGAATGAATGTGGAATGACATTTTCGAGTTTGGTTCCCATATTTTGAAGAAGCTTCAACAATAATAAATATCTATTAATAATAAAAGAAAAATTCATCAATCTCCTTTGAGTTCAAACCTAATTTTGGGGGGACTAGTTTTATGTTGTTGTTTATTTTTGTATTGATTCATCTTCGAAAATCGAAGCCTAATTGGTTTCTTCTCCTTTTTTTCCTTAATTGTATTTGTTTGGAGTCTTTTGCGCGTTGAGACAGACTCTGTTCCTTTGTGACAATTATTGTGTCTTCAGAATTTTGGAGACAGACTGTTCTCTGTTCTTCTGTGTTTTAGAGTTCTGTTTACGACTGCTGCTTCAGTAGTCTGGAATAGCTAAAAGACAGATGCTCTCTCTATTTAAAAAAGAAAGATTGTTTCAGACACAGCTTGAACAATGCTCTCTATTTATTCAGCTTGTAACTTTAGTCTTCAAAACCTAAAGTTACAAGGAGCCATCGCAAAATTCTGGTGGAGTACAAAAGCGAACAACCGGGGACTTCACTGGATTGCGTGGGAAAAGATTTGCACTCCCTTCGACAAAGGAGGACTTGGGTTTAGAGACCTACAGGACTTCAATCTTGCGCTACTAGCCAAACAGATGTGGCGCTTACTTCACCACCCAAACTCTCTGCTCGCCCGAGTCCTAAAAGGCAGATACTACCGTCATACCAGCCCAATGGAAGTCAAAAAATCAAATTCTCCATCCTATGGATGGAAGAGTATCCTGGCAACACAATATCTCCTGCGGGAAGGGTTGAGAAAAACCATAGGCAAAGGAGACAGTACTCGAGTGTGGGTGGACCGATGGATTCCTGACATCCCGGCCCGACCGGCCAACGACGTGGGAGTTCACCGGGACCAGAATCTGTTGGTAAACCAGCTGATAGATCAGAATACGAAGCAATGGAATATCGACCTTCTAGATTCTTTGTTTGACCCAGAAGATATCCCGTTAATACGGAGCATAAGACCCAGCCATAACGATAAAGAAGACGGATATTGCTGGATTCACACAAACTCAGGCCTTTATACAGTTAAGTCCGGTTATAAACTGGCATCACAGATAAAAGAAGAAAATCGAGGGGGAACCTTAGTTTCAGAGCCGAGCACCAACCCTTTGAAGGCGCTAATATGGAAGCTGGGAACACCGAGAAAAATTAAACACTTTCTTTGGCAGGCCCTTTCAGGGTGCTTAGCTACTTGTAGCCGACTAGTGGACAGACATTGTGGTACGGACAGAACGTGCCCCAGATGTGGCGACGGTGAGGAATCTATAAACCACCTCTTGTTTCTCTGCCCCCCGGCACTCCAGACATGGGCACTATCGGATATACCGACAGTTCCGGGAATCTTCCCGAGTGAATCTATATATGAGAATCTTGACTATCTCCTCCTCCGAGCAAAGAAGAGAGGAGTGCCAGAGAACGTCATGAGGCGCTTCCCATGGACCTTGTGGTTCATCTGGAAAGCTAGAAATGAAAAAATTTTCAATGAAAAGATTATCCTACCACCGGATACGGTCCATCACGCGACCACGGAAGAAGAGGAATGGAGGGTGGCACAAGCGATATCGGACCATGCCCTACCCCAACAAAAGACCACTCAGGATACCGATAAAGAGGAGAGTGACTCACACCTGCCAAGATGCCAAGTGGACGCATCTTGGGTGAAAAACTCTGCATATGCTGGTGGTGGCTGTGTTTTCGATATCGAACCAGGGTCTCATTTTTTTGGCTCTTTCGGGATAGAGAATGTTCTATCTCCCCTTCACGCAGAGTTTAATATCTTGCTTCGTGCAATGACATCAGCCCTGCAGTTGGGCTTTACAACAATGTCCTTTCAATCGGACTGTCTTCAGCTAGTCAAGCTGATAAATGAAGAAGAAGATTGGCCAATATTGGCTTCAGAATGGAATGAATTCAATCATACCCATGCTAAGTTTACTACATTTTCTATTGTTTTTATTGAGCGAAAGCATAATGTAAGGGCCGATCTCCTTGCCAAAGGTGCTCGATCCCAAAAATCTCTCTTTTCCCATGTAAACCCTGTAATTCCGGTATGGCTAGCTCCAAAGGCTAACCTTTTCTTGAATTAATAATACATGGAGTTCGTCGTAAAAAAAAAAAAAGCTCAAATCCGAAGATGGTGGTGTACGCACAGATGTTCTTCTTTTCTTTTCATCTTCAAAGAAAAATGATGAACTCATAACATTACTCACTAATGAAATGACCACATGTATATGCTTTGCTTTGGTTTGACATTGACCAAATCCAAAGCATTTTGGTTTATTATATAAATTGTAAAAATTTAAGACGTACACCGTAATGATTTCAGGATTATGTAAGAAAAAGTCACTGCATGAAGCAAAAATCTTGCTTAGAAAAATGGAGGAAGATGGGATTGGGTCAAATGATTGTACATACAATACACTAATCAGAGCACATCTCAGAGGCAGAGACATAGGCACTTCAGTTGAACTCATGGAAGAAATGAAGAATTGTCGGTTTTTTGCTGATGCTTCCACTATAAAGTTGTTATGGATAAAAGCTTTTTGGATATGCTTTCTGGTCCTTCTCGAGACAAATCATCATCATCGTTGGATTGAATCACCATTACCAAGATTCTGACTCTGGTTGCTCCTCTTTCCTCCGTGACTGGTTCGTCCCTCTTCACTTCCCGCTATTAGTTTACATTGAGAATCTATGTTTCTTGAAAACTTGCGTGTTTCTGGTCAATATTGGTTAACTCATTTGTGTCGGTATAAAGCTATGATTAAGAGTTTTGAGCTCTTTTTTCTTTAAGATTCCCTTCTGACCAATTGATTGATCTCTGACGCCTTTGGAGCTAACTGTCTGTTGGTTTAAAAGGATCTCACTCACTAGTCACTAACTAATGTTTTTGTTTTCTGATATTTGGGAATCTTAGGATCAGAACCAGATTCCTTGCGTTGATGTTTGGATAAGTGAGTTGAATTTGGTCATCTTCTGTGAAACCTTCCCGAGTTGACTTAGTATTGATCCTTTGTTTTTAGTTCTTTGAGTGCTCTTTTGATCTTTTAAGGAAGGTTCTTGGCATCTGTGGATGACTGATGATTTGTGAACTACTTCATAATAGCCCCACTCTTTTGGGCATGATCTTTCACTTCCCAATGAATCTAGTTGCTCTCTTCTTAACGACCTAATAGCTAGGTATAAATTGATAGATAAGGTGGATTTTTTTTTGAAATTCTAGTGTCAAATATTATCTACAACTTCTGTTATGTTCACTCGAGTGAAAACCTCATGCAGTAAAAGAGTTGTGATTGGCTTAAAGTACCCGAATCTTCTGTTGGTGTTTTCATCTTGTTGTTATTCCTTCTGTTTATTAATTCTCTTGTGTTCCTGGTGGGTTGCAAATTGCAGTCTTGCTGCTTCTGAGAATGCCCTTCCTTCTCTCTGGATCTCGTATGCTTATAACTACTCTCTACGTCTTAGATACTGTTTATTTTTCATTGTCTGTTAATGTTGTTATACCTTTTTGTTTGAGAATGGACACTATTCCACAACATGTGTGACGAAAACAGGTTTCTTGTGTATCTTCTTTTTAATTTATATGAAATATCTACACATTTGATAAACTTAAACCTGATAAGACATATTTGAAATATCTACATCTTTGTACAGCTCTTTTTCTTTAGATTCCCAAGTTCAATAAAAACAAAAACAAGAAAAAAAAAAAACTCTGCATTAACAGAGATCAGAAACAAGCAAGTACAATGTAACTAAGAATCACCAAAAAGAAAAGGCTTCGAGTTTCAAAACACAATCTGTTCTTTGTCTGAAAACGAAGTACAAGAGAGCTAAGGAACAACTTCAAAAGCTTTAAACAAAACCAACATGAGAGTGATCCACGATGGTCATGTCAAATGGAGTGTGAGAGACTAAAGAATCGTAACACATGGAGGCGCATCTTTTCTAGCTCCAACCACTGTTCGGTAAAGGTATAGCCTATCAACCTTCTCCCTTTCATCTTCTTCATTCCTCTCCATCAGATCATTATTCTCATTCTCGTTGATGATCTCTACGTTAAGCCACGGCGCATTTCTTGCCAGCCTCTTGCAGCCACCGAGCGTTACTTCACAAGACGACATCCAAAGGGATCGCATTGTTCTGTACTTATCAACATCAGCAAGAAGCGCAGCGTTCCCAAACGGACTGTCTCTTATCTCAAGCTTCCTCATCTTTTTACACCCATTCAACACATACAACATTCCTTTGTCCGTGTCCCCAGCAAAAGCTATTGAAAGCATCTCAAGCTGTTCAGCGTACATACCAATGTAGAGGAAGACTTTGTCTGTTAAGAGACCAGAGACAGAGAGTCTTCTTAGACCCTTGCAGGCTTGCACAATGGCACCAAAGCCTTCGTCTAGTGATTGAGATGTGGTGTGATCTGGTTTGTTTGGCTCGAGGATGCATAGCCTGAACCTGATGAAGTTTGGACAGTTTTTCGCCACGGTTATGAGAGCTGCGTTTGTCATTTGCTTGCAGAAGTAGAGAATGGAGTGGAGTTTAGGGCAACCCACAGAGATTGCAACTAGACCAATCTCAGTCACAGCTGTGTCGTTGTCTTCTTCATCGTGTAAATCAGATGGAAAAACTCTCAGCTCTTGTAACTCTTTACATGTGGAAGCAACAACCTCAAGTCCTTTGTCTCCAATACTATCCAGTATCTGTAGGAACAACAAACAACAATTAGGTAATGAACTCATTCGTTGCTTGTTTGGTTTGATTCGGTAGGATTTCTAAAAAACTTTGTTTGTTTTTTTGTTTGGTTCGGCAATCGGTTACTTTGGGCTACTTCTTAAAAAGGTTAAATATACCCAAAACATACCAAAAAAAAACAAACCAAACTAACCAAATTTTGAGCCAAAGTACCCAAACTTATCCAAAATTTTAACAAAATTAAACCAAAATCTAACTGAAATCAAAACCTTTGGTAGTTTCAAAAACCATAATAACCGAATACTGAACTAAGATTTATGTTGAACCGAACTAACCGAAAACCAAAGTAAACGGAAACCGAATAATCCGAACCCACATGCCTAATTATATGTAATGAACTCATTAGTTGTTAGATGTTTTTATTAACAAGATCAAAACTTACCCATAACCGTTGAAGTCTCTTACAAAACTGAATAAACCTTATGAGGTGGTTGCCTTGGATCTCAGCTGCATAGCTAAGGTTCAAGGAGGTAAGGTTTTGGCATATAGGGTAGAACGCTGTGAGACAAAGTGGAGCAACCTCTGAGAACCCTGACAAGCTTCTTAACGAGGTACATTTTTTAATAGCAGCCATAAGCTTCATGAAAGATTCTTGATCAGGCTCATTCTCATAAGACCCTACTCCCAAGTCCACCAGCTGAGGAGCACAGGTCATTAGCCTCGTGAGTGCATCAAGCGGCACTGCACGGTTTACCTTCAAGCTCTCCAGGTTTGGTGACCTCGCGACTAGCCTCTCTAGAGCAGCTAGATTGGTTTCTCCTTTAAGACAGGAGAAGTTCAACGAGGAAAGAGCGGTGCAGCTCTCAGGAAAACAGTTGAGCCATTGACCTCTGTGATCCTCGATTTCATTCTCTTGCAGGTCAAGCTCACGAAGATGCCTAATAAGATCAACACATCAGATTGTTTAAGAGAGATGAATGTTATGTTACGTTTCCATTTACATAGAGAAGATTAACAAACATGTTACCTGCAATTAGCAGCAATGGAGGCTAAGCCATCAGTAGTAAACCCTTCACAACTAACAAGCACCAACGACTTGAAACTTGCAAAGGAACGTGAAAGCAGCTCAAGGCTTTCGTCTGAGACAACCATCCTCTTCAACCTAAGCTCCTCAAGCCCCACACGGGACTTAGCTAAAGCATCGATCCAAGGGTGAACGAAGCCTCCCCATTCATGAGGAACCAAGTTGAAGTCAGCGAAGTGAGGCTTCCCTTTGAGAGTCAACGATCTGAGAGATGGAAACCTCTCTATTAACCTCTCAGGGTTGATAGCGTAGCAGTTTCCGATAAACACTTTCTTCCTGCTACACCTCTCGATCTTGTGCCAAGATTTGCTTACGAGAGAGATAGAGTTCCTGTCTTTGTGAGAATCTATGAAGTCGAAGATGTGCTCAATCACCTCGTCAGGGAAGTAATTCATCTCCCCCCTCCCTCCCCTTATAGATAGATATGTCCGAACCTTAATAATAGCTCAAGAACATGACTTCAGCTCCAGATCCACACCACTTTCAAAGCTAAGCTCGTGATTTTTTGAATTCAGCTCAAGAACAGAGAGCTCTGCAAAAAACAGAGGAAATGATTGATTCCACGAGATCTTAATAAAAGACTGAAGCTTTTCGATTCAGATCTACGGGAGAATACATAAGTTAGATCTACGGAGAAGGAGATGAAAGCCTCGAGGAGCAAAATGAAGCTACAGATGTTTTATATAGAAGAAGAAGATAGAAACTCAACGAGGAAAATGAAGGAGAATCATGAATCAAATCTAAAGATAAACTCTGGACTGCTTCATCCAATGATGATGAGATGATCAGAGAGAGAAGAGATCACGCAAGCAAAGCAAAGCAAAGCAAAGCAAAGCAAAGCAAAGCAAAGCAAAGCTCTCTCTCTCTCTCTCCACTCTCTTTCTTTCTTACTCTGTAGAGATAAAACAGAGGAAGCTGACCAAAAACTAACTATGGTTAGGTTTAAGCTTTTCAGCGGGTTTGATGATCCAACGGTGGAGGTTGGTTCGAAGGATTAGCCACGAAAGGGAATCTTGACCGTTGAAGAGTTAGTATGTGTTTGACACCACTGGTTTAAAACTAAACAAGGCCTTTCGCGAAAGAGAAAGGGTGAAGTGATGTCTTCTTATTAGTGTCGGAACAAGGGGACTTGTTTTTAAAAAAGCCCTTTCCTTTTCCATTTTATTACGATATTGCCACGTGAAACATAATAGTATTCCATTTACTCGCGATTAATCAATTTTCGTTTAATTCGTGATTAATTAAAAGAGATTCAATGGTTGTTAGAAACTGCATCAATTAGTAAACTAATGAAATCAATCGTACAGTACTCCTACTGCATCAAATATATGCATTTAGACACGTCATACGTATGTAAGCTTATGAATTAAATAGTCAATTAAATGAAGTCCATGATTAAATAGTTAATCAAATAAAAATTAGTTTATTTGTTATGGGATAAACAAGAGATGGAGAAGCAAGGCTGGCTGAATTTGTTTTTGGAAAGATGACACCATTGATGGATTTGCGGGATTTTAAGGTCATTAAATTTGTTTTTTTTTCCTCTTTCGATAATTTTCTTAATAATACATTTTCTAACCAAATAAATCCAAAAAAACTAATCAAACTACCATCTTTAAAACTCTTTTTTAAACTAAATCGTGATCTAATGTTCAGTTAACAAAAAGATTTAAGTAGTAGTTTAGTATTTTATCCTCAACTCTTGTTAAAATAGTCATGAAATTGATCCTAACTATGTTTTGTTTCTATTAGGTAGATATACAACATTTAAAAATAATTCCAGAAGATATAGACAAAATCTTAAGACAACAAACATTAAGAAACATATAAAAGGAACAAAATATAAAGTGGCACAGGCTTCATAATCAAATTCAATAATAGACCCACTTGCAAATTATTACATGGAGGGATAGGGGTAATAAGGAAGAGTTACAAAACCCAAAAATCATGATTACTGGTTGAAAGATGATGAGAACCATTTATCTTTGCTTAGCTAATGTTCAACACTGATGATAACTTATGTGTATTAATTATTGGTAAGTAATTAGGAGAACGTCTATAATCATATAATATCAAACTAATTACCCGTCATAATCCTCAGAGAATTTCCTCATTGGCTGTCTTATGTGAAAACAAGTTTTTTTCATTATAGTCTTTAGCTTAGTATATTATTCATCACACAAAATAACAATGTATAAGTCCTACCTGTAGTAGACTTGTCTTTATACCGTTAACTAACTGTGAATGTTAATCACGGTTAGCGAGCTAATTACCTAGTAAAAACAGACTCTTATTATGTTAAACTTATGTCACTTGTATATCAACTACTCTTGTACATCCTTTCTTGTTGATTGGAAATCCTTTCTCTACACTTAAAACATTGTTGATTGTTTATCCTCTGATGTTATTGCTCATGATTGAGGATTTACTGTGTAAAAAGGGGACGAGTGATGATTTCACCTCTCTTGACCCATCATATGCTACAATGGCTGCCATGTGAAGGCCACATCTCTCTCTTTATCTCATCACTTTTTAGTAATCATCTCCATTTTCACCATCGACCCAAAATTTCACCAGCTATAAGTGGTTTTAGCTGACTCAGATAATGCTTGTATTATTGGATTTTACTATTCAACCAACCTCCATTTCATCTTAGTTAATGCGGGTAAATTATCTGGTAATTTTCGGATGAGGATGTGACATACACCTCACACTCCTGATTTTATAATCCTAAGATTTATTTATTATGATTAAATTACACATACATGTTTTTTCCAACAAATACAGACTATATAGACCCTGCATATTTTATATTTTAAGTAACTTTTGAATAATTTCTTCTTCTAGAACTCTTGTCTTAAAGTTATAAAAAAAAGACTCTTTTATCTCATTTTTCTTTTCTCAGCTTTTTTGTTTGGTTCATGAGATTCTTTTTTCCTTTTATCCTATGAAGCCGAATGCTAAATTCAAAGGCCCAAAAAAAGCAGAGACTCATGATGACGCATGTCTCAGTTATTCATACACATACAAACAACATTACACGCAAATCACCACCATACCAACCACACATATCATATCATATACACATTGGCTTAAATAAATAATGTATGAATCTTGAATATGAGATTCGGAAAGGAACCCTTTTCAGTTCTCATTGTCACTCCCTAGTGGTCCAGTTGTTTGTTTTCTTATTGGCATTAAAAACATAAGAGATATGATGATGATATTCTCCTGACAAAAAAAAAAAAAAATATGTAACACATATAATTGAACTACACGAATCTATGTAGAACATCTTAAAACTTTCAGAGATATTCGCTGCGACAAAACATAGATTTAGTTGAGTAGCTTTAAGCTTACAAAATAAAGTGATAGGGAAGCAGTCACAAGAGACTCTCTCTCTCTCTCTCACAAGTTGAAAGGAATCACAACTAAAGAAAGCTCTCATGTAAATGAGAATCACATAACAACTATATCATCCCCTTATAAAGATATAATAATCCAGTGAGTCCTAAAGAACAGAAGGATTAGTATGAGACATGAAAGTTTGCATCTTTACTCATCATCGGCATCAAAAGTGAAGCGCACTGCCAATCTCTCCAACTAGTTTATTCGAACAGGCTGCATCATTATCTACTTCGCCTTCAATCACAGATCATTGGGTGTATCCTCATTTATCAAACAAGGTTCATCAGAGTAAACCCTTGTTACTACATTACACATCTACTGATTAAATCTAATGAAAAGTCAGGTAAAAATCGAGAAAAGATGAGGAATTGCAATAACATGAACAATTGTTCGATCATAACCAACAATCACTGAAACACAAACTCTCTTTTAAGAATCGAAGGAACTACATCTTTGATTGCTTAACACTAACCTTCGTTATAGCTAAGGTTTAAGCATCACTATCATCACTGCTATCATCATCATCATCATCAACCTCGTGGTTTCCGAAACGGTCATTAGAGATGTAGACTCCAGGCTGGTTCGATCGTCTCCTAGTCCTCGACGGGAGTATGTTATCCAAATCCACCTCCGCCAATGGATCGTCAGACAAATCACTTTCGTCGTACTCATCATCATCATCATCGCTATCGTCACTTTCATCAACTTCGATCAGTTTTCCTTTCCCTTTATCCTCTCTCGATATGCCTTTACCTTTCCTGTCAATCGAATCCTCATCTTCACCTTCTTCTTCTTCTTTCTCTTCAGCTGCTTTCTCAAGAGAATTCAGATTCTCGACGGCGCTTCCATTAACTTGTCCGTCTTTAGAATTGGAGCAAGGATTAAGCTTCTGAGCCTTGTTCGCTACATTATCCTCGTCTTGGCAACAGAGATCCGATTTCCTCTTTACTGGAAACGAAGAGTCTTGTTGATTCTCAACGTCCGCCATCAACGCGCTACCAAAAGACTTTGCGGTTGCTTCGAGGGTTTAGTTAGTTAGTTAGGGCTTCGAGCAATCAAACAGTCTATTTTAGTAGGGTTTCTGTTGGACTCAGCCCATTAGCCCATTAGCCCAGTTTCTGTTGTGCCAGGTGGAGAACCGAGAACGTGCCGGGGATACTAAACCGGCATTAAGCTAATAACTTACCGGGTTGGTTATTTTATAATCAGAACCGGTTATCCATTTTTGATAGGATTGATTGAAGTAGTACAGCAGATCGATCGGAGAAGAAGAAGACAGAGTCTCGGGAGAGATTTGAGAATCAATGACTTTTAGGTACTGGGTGGTATCTCTACCAGTGAAGGACTCTTCTTCCACTTTGTGGAATCGTCTTCAAGATCAGATCTCCAAGCATTCGTTTGATACCCCAGTTTATCGGGTACTCTCGATTTTGACCTATTCTCGTGTTTATGATCTAACTTCGTGGTGGTTCGTTTCACGCAGTTCAACATTCCGAATCTTCGTGTTGGAACATTGGATTCTCTACTCGCTCTCGGCGATGATCTGCTAAAGGTAACTCATCTGGATCACAAATTGCCATCTTTTGCGTTTTCCTTGGAATGATGATCTTAATGAGATTTTTTGCAGTCAAACAGCTTTGTGGAAGGAGTTTCGCAGAAGATCAGGAGACAGATTGAAGAATTGGAGAGGATCTCTGGTGTGGAGAGCAATGCTCTTACTGTTGATGGAGTTCCTGTTGATTCTTATCTCACAAGGTATCTGCTTTTTAAAAAAAAAAAAAATATTCTCAAAGATTAATTGCTGTTTTGCTGGTGACTGGTGATGTAAAGAAGGAAACTTTTTTTTTTTTGATTGGCGTCAAGGTTTGTATGGGATGAAGCCAAGTACCCAACAATGTCACCTCTGAAGGAGGTTGTGGACAATATTCAGTCTCAGGTTGCCAAGATTGAGGATGATCTCAAGGTATTCGTTAAAACTGTACGCAGAAAGATTAGCTGAGTGATTCCCTTGGTGTACACAGTACGAGTTTCTTTGTAACGAGTAGTTCGTAGTTTAGTTTTTAGTGGTCAAATAGATTCATATGGTTGTTTTTGAAGACTCTCTGATTGTACATGTTATTTAGGTTCGTGTTGCTGAGTATAACAATGTCCGCGGTCAACTCAACGCCATTAACCGAAAGCAAAGTGGAAGGTAAAACTTTTGTTATTTTTCTTTCTCTTATTCATACTGTAAGAACAAACTAGAAATCGTGGGCAGATTGTAACTACAAAGTTTTCAATTTTTTTTATTTTTTTTGTCTATGCGAACTAAGTTCTCCTTGAAACATATATGTTACAGCTTAGCTGTTCGCGACCTCTCAAGCTTGGTTAAGCCAGAAGATATTGTCGCATCAGAACATCTCGAGACTCTACTTGCAGTTGTTCCTAAGTATTCTCAAAAAGACTGGCTAGCATGCTATGAGACACTGACCGACTATGTGGTAAAATTGATGATTTGTTAAGAGTTTATGGACCAATTATTATTTTCTCGCACAGGGATTTTGATATCAGTTTATCCTTACTGTTGTTTTCAGGTTCCTAGGTCTTCGAAGAAATTGTTTGAGGATAATGAGTATGCTCTTTACACCGTCACTCTCTTCACTCGTGTTGCAGACAATTTCAGGACAAGTGCACGTGAGAAAGGGTTCCAAGTGAGTATGCTCTGATAATCACCTCTAGAGCTTTCTTAGAAGCTATATTAGTAGTAGTGAGATATTTCCTTGGAGCTGCTTTTATTCACTGTGCAAGTTAAGACATTTGGTTGATTCTCAAAGCTTTTTTGTTCATAATTTGTTGTACACCGTTCTCTTTTAGGTTCGTGATTTTGAACACAGCGTTGAAGCGCAAGAGACTCGTAAACAAGAGCTAGAGAAGCTGGTTCAGGATCAGGAAAGTTTGAGAAGCTCTCTTTTGCAGTGGTGCTACACCAGTTATGGAGAGGTACTTAACATATTGCTCTGTATAGCTATACTCTTGAAATATCATCCTAACACCTATCTGATCATCGGTCTATATCTGTAGGTTTTCAGCTCATGGATGCATTTCTGTGCTGTGCGTATATTCGCTGAGAGCATAATGAGATATGGTTTACCTCCAGCGTTCTTGGTAATTTTAAAGACTCCAACCTAACCTATGCTTTTCTAGAGAATCCCTCACTGACCAAACGACTTTCATTTTGTCATGAGTTATTTTCCAGGCATGTGTCTTATCTCCGGCTGTTAAAAGCGAGAAGAAAGTACGCTCCATTCTTGAACGCTTGTGCGATTCTACTAACAGGTGTGTTAAAAGGCTCTGTCTTTGTATCGCTCTGTACATCAAAACTGGCTAGCGTTGGAGTTATGATATTTGTAACATATATAAATAGCAGAACTTTCTGAGGAGAAAAACAATGAACCAAGTCTAAGACCAACTTGTATTTAATGAGATTTAGATTCGAGTGTTTGAGTCTGATTGTATGGAAAAACAATGCAGTTTATACTGGAAAAGCGAGGAGGATGCAGGAGCTGGAGGAGCCATGGCTGGTTTAGCCGGTGACTCCGAGACACATCCTTATGTCTCCTTCACGATCAACCTTGCTTAAAAAAGTTGATGAGAGATGATGGGCTTGATGCTTTTCTACATCTCACACTCCCATCTGTTATATTTGTTTATGTTCTATATATGTATTCAATTTTATTATTCGTGATTTATTTTGATTTTTCGAAATAAAAATGAAGGTGGCACTCAAGAGCGACATGTGACTGTAATTTTATTTTGGCCCGAGTCTTGTAAATTCCGATGAGTTTCTCTGATACTTGTGGAAGAGGGAAGGTTATACAGTATTGTTAAAACCCTTTTGTCATGTTGTTACTTGGATGCCTTTTCTTTTATATTACGCAGATTCGTTTTCACTCTAATGAAACATAGTAGTAGTTACCTTAAATGTACTTGAAATCGGACTGAAGAATGTGTTTTTATAAAACTAGAATTCGCATACACAGAAGTATAATAGCATCAACGAGTATATGTTGAAGGACGTGAGGTTAAGAACCAAAAAAAAAAAAAAAAAAAGACTCAGATGATGTGTTGAATGTCACATATAGAAGGAAAAACAAACAAGAAAAAACGGAAAAGCTGCAAACATCTTCTTGGCTGCTATCGTCTTCCCCATCTTGAAACCGAACATATCTTCACCTGCAAAAAAGCAAACAAACTTGAAGCGAGAAAGAGAAAAAAAGAACGAAAGTTAAGAGAGAGAGAGAGAATCCGAATAGAGAATGATCAGATGTCTAGTTTCTTGCGAGGCAAGAAACCACTGGTTTTCTTGTTGGATCTTTTTCTTTTCTTCCCCTGAGAATCGGACGTTTTTTTGACGTCTAGGCAACTCAAAATCTTCTGAACTTCAGATTCTGACATGCCCAATTTATCAGCAATCTTGTGTACATTGTTCGCTCCTCCACAACTCACGGCCGCCGAGAGAACGGCGTCAGCTTTTTCCACAGTTAACCCAGCAACTTTGGAGTTCTTCATCTTGTGAAAAATTTCACAAATTTGAGACAGAGAAAAAAATATTTGTTTTGAGTTTCAAGAACGAGAGAAATAGAAGTTTGAAATCTGCAGAGAGGAAACGAAGACGAGATCAAATGTTTAAACAGACAGTTTAGTTTTGGGTTTGAATTTTATTTTATAAGAAATTAGTTTTGGGCTTTTCAGCCCACTAAACCCAGCTCTCTTAACTCAAATGACCGTTATATCTTCTAGCGCGCGAGTCCTAATAACCAATTAAACTGATAATTTTTTGTCTGCATTAAACCTGATTAACATCTCTCTTTTTTTTTTATTAACATGTATTATATATTAAACTTAAAATCTAACATACAATTAACTAAGATATATAAATAACCATTCACAAATCATTTCTTAAAAAAATACTTTTAACTAAATGTCTATTGAAATACAAAATAGTAATAAGTTGTAGACAATGAGATGAAAATATGTTTGACACATAAAATCAATGTTTGGAGTAATAACTATTGCTCTAAATTGCATAAATATTGATATTCAAATGGAACTTAAATTCACAAATTCTACAGTATACGTAATAATACACAAACAATAAATAAATAATAACACACAAAAGAATAGAAACACATACAAGAGTAAAAAGTAACACATAATGTAAAAGTAGCTTTAATGCCTTCTCTAAAAAAATGTAAAAGTAGCTTTACTATTAATCATAAAACAAGTTGACAAAATAAACATCAATACTATTACAACAAAATCAATTTTATCTATTTACAAACAGTTTAGGATTGACCATTACATTTAACTATTTTTCTTATTATTTTTATTTATACTTAATTATTATTAAATCTATACACTAGCCTAAAATTAAAGAACTAAATAACTATTTTTTTATTTTAAAAATAAAATAAAAATAAATTCAATTTATATTATCACTAAATGTAAGTAACTAATCAATTCTATTTTATTTATTAATATAAAAAGAAGTAGATATGCCTATTAATTCATACATATACAATTGTATTTAATTGTATTTCAATTCAAATGCAAGAAACAAATTCTTTGAAATATTCACCAAATACATAATAATATAATTCTTACAAGTATTAAAATTAGGTATATATCATTGATAAAATAAATATTAATAGTTAGTTACTATTAATATTTAATGGTACGATGGAATATGTTATCATGAATATATTTTATGGGTTATTCCAACAAATATATAAAATATTTATCAAATATAAAATTAAGTGAGCAAAACATAAAACATACTTTAAATTAGACTTGGGCGTTCATGTACCCGTTGAGATACAGGTTGGGTGTTTTGATTTTTGGTTCTAATTTATATCACATTCGAGGTTTTCTTTTGGTAAATTTATAAGTATTGATCGGGTTCATATATAATACATTGATTTTAGTTCTAATTTATATCATATCATAAAACTCATAAAGTAATCATATATCGTTCGGGTTCAAGTTGTATTGATTAGGTTTAGATATATCTGAATTAAATTCAAAATTTAAGAGCAAAACATAAGAAATAAATACTTATTTATATAGATTTGGATATTTAAGGTACTTATTTAAAATTTAAATATTTTTTTGAAAATTTAAATACATTTTGAAAATTTAAATATTTGAAGTACATATTTATGTTTTAAATATTTATATTTGTGATTATTTAGACATATAGATCGATTTTTTGGTTTTTTAGATTACTCATTCGAGTTTGACTAATAACACTTTGAGTTTCGGATATGTTTTGTACCATTGTTGATGACCCATTATAGTATTTGTTACATTTTAGACTGAGTACATATTGAATTTTTTAGTTTAGATTTAGTTCAAACTTCGAGTTACATATTTTATGCCTAAGCCTAACGTGATTATATAAAATTTTTATCAAAAAATATTCCGCATTTTGAAAACATATATCAAAATCTAGTATAATTTTTTTTCAAAAAAAAGTCTACTATAAATTAAAATAAATTGAAAAATACCGATGGGAGAACCACTAGAAGTCTATAATTTTGTTATTTGTGAGAATGAATAAAACAACACTATTAACTTCTTATATATTTTGAAACAAATAATGTATGACAATCTGCGCAAAGTTTATATAAACACCGACCTAGTTTATATAAAAAAAAAACTAAAATTAATGGAACCAATTGCGTAACTAAATCATGAGAGAACAACAATAAATCAAAGGAAATAAAGTTTCAGTTTCCATGAAACTTAATAAAGTTTCCCTTTTCCTAAATTAACTATGTTTGCTTTTTTTTTTTTAATTGTAACACAATTAACTATGTTCCCTTGTCCTAATTAGACTTTTGCGGCGCTTATAAAAAGAGATGCAGAGGCAACAAACACATTCATATGAAAGAGATGGGAAAAGAAAAGCAAGCGATTGCGTCATCATCATCATCATCATCATCATCATCATCACAAACGAAGAGAAGAAAAATCAGAAGAACAATAAGAAAAAGAAGAAGAAGAAACGAGAAGCTAGTGACTGCTCCACCATCACTACCAAACGACGTCGTGGAAGAGATCTTCTTGCGGCTTCCAGTGAAAGCCCTAATCCGACTCAAGTCTCTCTCAAAACATTGGAGATCAACAATCCAATCTTCCTCTTTCGAAAAGAAACACTTAAAGATGGCGGCAGAGAGATCACATGACGTGGATCATCCCAACAAGGTCATAATGGTCATCTCAGAAGAAGATCCGTTCAAAGGTAGCAAAAACAATCTGCCTCGTCCCGACACGGACGTTGGCTTTAGGACATTCTGTCTGGAATCGGCATCTCACGTATCGTTTACTCGTCTCAATTTCCCTCAAGGGTTCCATCACTGGATCTACGTTTCTGAAAGCTGTGACGGTCTTTTCTGCATCTATTCCGTGAAGACACATTCTATATATGTCGTTAATCCAGCAACACGGTGGCTCCGACAACTTCCTCCGGCTATGTATCAGGTTTTGTTAAGCAAAGTCAATAACAATCCTTTAGAAGATGGGAGAAGAGACGAGAATCATCTAGCGTTCGTGAAGGCGGACACTGGTTATAAACTAGTGTGGTTATATAATAACAATAATAATAATAATAACGATGATGATGATTCTAACGAGACAAGTCTTGTTACCACCAAGTGCGAGGTTTTCGATTTCAAGGCAAACACTTGGCGTTACTTGACTTGCACTCCAAGTTATCGGATTTTTCGTAACCAAACGCCAGCATCTGCTAACAGGTCTCTCTATTGGTTCACGGAACCATATAATAGTAAAATACAAGTAGTAGCCTTTGATATTCATACCGAAACATTCAAGTTGCTCCCTCAGATTGTCTCTTCTATTGCTACTTCAGATCCTCAGTATATCGACATGTGCACTCTGGATAATGGTCTGTGCATGTCCAAAAGACAAGGTGATACGATGATCCAAGAGATTTGGAGGTTGAAACCATCACAAGACTCATGGGAGAAAGTGTATACAATAGATTTGCTTTCTTGTTCTTCTTCTTCCCCAACCAAGTTTGGCGATGAGTTTGATTGGGGTTGCAAGGATTTGGTTGAGCCATTCACACCCGTGGCGATATGCAAGAACAAGAAGAACATCTTACTCTCACATCGCTATACCCGCACTCTGGTCAAATTAGACCCCCAAGCAAAATCTCTCTCTTGTTTTTTCAAACATCGTTTATGTACTAGAAGATATGTTCCTTATTTTCAGAGCTTGATCTCTCACATATAAATGTAAGCATGATAAAGTCAAAGTGAGGGAGGGTTCTTCCAATATATGTTTATTTTTTCTTTTGATTCGCCATGTACAAAAATAAAATAGAAAAATTGATATTAAATAACGAGTAGAATCTATTAAAATTGTAGCTTTCTACCTTTCAGTTAAAATTTTACAACTATAAATAACCATATGTTATTTATTTAGTTTTTCCATTTTAGCTTACCAATGTTTTTATTTAATTTTTGGTTTAATTAAGTGTACACCAAATTTTATTTTATTTTATTTTATTTTAAATACTGCCATATTTTATTTTTTATACTTTATTTAGGTATCTATAATAAATTAAAATTTTATATACAGCCAAGACTATTTATATTTATTTAGGAATCTTGTCATAATAATAAAAAAAATAATCATTAACTTTACTTATGGTTTCATCTCCTAATCGCCATGATTTTGTGTTCCCAAAGGTTTATTTTTGTCAGATTATAAGATGTGTTTTGTTCGGTCATTTGTTTCACGAAGTCAAATTAATGTAGCAGTAGTAATGTGGAGGATGAATGTTTTGGTGGATGCAAAGGATATAGGTTTGCATTGGAGGTAACTGAAGAACTCGAGGTTTTGCCAAGAGAATCGCGAGAGGAGGTATCAAGCTAGCTCAAAACATTAACAATAAGTATTAGATCAAATGACTGATGATTGTTTTTGTTTTAACTTTGGCGTTACATGAAAGATGTACAGTTGAATGTTAAAGAAGCATTGGAGCTGTGTTGTTATGAGTGGTTGCAGAAACCACTTGAAGGAGTATCAGATAGATCCTTGGTACTGTTTTGTAGTTGATTAGTTTTTTTTCATTTTTTCTATTGGCTTTTGGATTCAATGAAAAGCTTCTTTTACCAATGTGAACAACTTAAAACATGAGATGCAAAATGACTTAAGACACATGTGATGATATATATTTAAATAAAAATCTTGAACTTAGATATCTTTGTCTGTTTGAACTTTGATAAAGATAGAATTGTCTTCATATGCAATTTGGACACCAAATGAAAGAAGACAAAGTGACACCAAAGAAAACTTAACTAATCACACACAGATCAATGCTTAAGGATTGAATTTAGACCCTTAAAAATCCAAATCCCTAAGCATGTGTCACATGTTCTCCCATTGAAAGTTCTGTTAGGTTTCTTGACATTTGTGCAGCTTTGTCTTAAACTAAATGATAATGTCCTTGTCACAACTTGTCTTTATCCCATACATTCTTCATTGCCTTGTTTTCTTTCTTTCCTTGTATGTAATGTTGTGTAAAGTAATGTAATGACTCAAGATGAATAATCTCAGAGATAATGTGTAGAAAATAGTAAGCAAAAGGACAAAAATGGAGAAAATATGTAACACTTTCTTGTTCACACTGACACAGTTTACAAAGGACAAGTAAGACTTTGGAGTTAAATTCTTGTAACTCCCAACTAATTCCTTAAATTTAATGCCAAAAGCCAAAAGGGCATCAATCAAGTTCACACAATCTTTAGCTCTTATCTCTCTATATATATAGATAATAGCAAGCCTAAAGAAACTTGGATAGAGAAAAACATTGATCTCTAAATATTGTAAAACATGTTCAAATCAAGAAACAAGAGCAAACAAGAGAAGAAGTCACAAGAAGTGAAGTACCTCGGAGTTAGGAGGCGTCCATGGGGAAGATATGCAGCTGAAATCAGAAACCCTTTCACAAAAGAAAGACATTGGCTTGGAACGTTTGATACAGCTGAAGAAGCTGCTTTAGCTTATGATGTTGCTGCTCGATCCATCAGTGGCTCTCTAGCCAAAACCAACTTCTTCTACACTGATAACATCTCTTTACAAACACAACCACCACAGTTCCTACAGTCATCATTAGACAAAGACTTCGTTAACCCTGTTGCATCTTTGGAACCTAACAAGAGTTTGGGATCTTCTAGTTTTTGTTTTCAGCAAGAAAACAACCATTTTCTTGCTGGTCCAGTTTCCTCTTTTATGCAAGAACAACAGCTTTCTTCTAATCTCACTAACAGTAGTTTCTCACATTGTTGTAATGATGATGATCATCATGTTGGTAAAAGCAAAGAGATTTCGTTATCTTCTTTGCCTAATGATATGTTGTCAAGCAGTTTATTAGGTCATCAGGACAAAACAGGGGAAGACGGCAATGCAGACAAGATGAAGCTTGGCTCTGTTCTCAGTGATGAAGCTCATTGCTTTGAGTATGACTTCCTCTTAAGCGGCATGCCACTTCCTCTTCTCAGTGATTATAATGAAGATCTTCTTCTTCATCTTTTATCTGATTAGTTGTTGTATCTTTCTTTAGTATCAAAACCAGTTTTATGAACAAGGGATGTAACAAATGTTTGAATAAAGTTTATTACTATAAAATTGTAGAACACAAATACATAAACTCGGGAACTACAATTCTACATTCCGAATCATATATAAAACTGTTAAAGAAAAGACATCAAAAGTTGAGTCTTACTTCACTTCCAGTTATTGGCAACAATGTCAGCCAAATCAACAACTCTCTGAGAGTAACCCCATTCATTATCATACCAAGCAATCACTTTAACCATATCATCTCCCATAACCATTGTGAGAGAAGAATCAATGGTGGAAGACACATCAGAGCACCTGAAGTCAACAGAGACAAGAGGCTCGTCGCATACATCGAGTATACCTTTAAGCTCTTTCTCAGCCGCATCCCTGAAAGCAGCGTTGACTTCCTCAGCAAAAGTCTTCTTGGAGACTTGCACAACTAAGTCAACCACTGAGACGTTGGGAGTTGGCACACGCAATGCGATTCCATTGAGTTTTCCTTTGAGGTTAGGGAGCACGAGAGCCACGGCCTTGGCTGCTCCTGTTGATGTCGGAACGATGTTTAAAGCTGCTGCTCTTGCTCTCCTTAGATCACGGTGGCTTGCATCCAACAGCCTCTGGTCACCGGTGTATGAGTGAGTGGTTGTCATTGTACCCTTTATGATCCCTACCATGTTTAACAACACATCACAACATTGATCAAGAAGAGCCTTGTATGAGTGAGTTCACTGACAACAATATACTCCGATTGTATGAGATGTTTTACCGAATTTCTGGTCAAGAACCTTGACGAATGGAGCGAGACAGTTAGTAGTACAAGAGGCGTTGCTGATGATTGTATCTTCATGGCTGTAAAGCTCAGCATTGACACCAACAACATAAGTTGGGATATCTCCTTTACCAGGTGCAGTAATCAAGACCTTCTTGGCTCCAGCTTGAATGTGTTTTCCAGCACCTTCTCTGTCCACAAACACTCCGGTTCCTTCGATCACAAGGTCAATGCCTAGTTCCCTGAAACATCATCATAAAATTTTCGGATCCGTTTGAAAGACTGATACAATCTTTTAAGTGTATTTTTTTAAAAAACTTTACCCCCAGGGGAGATTAGATGGGTTACGATCAGATACAATCTTGATGATCTTTCCATCAACAGAGAGAGCAGAATCTCCTGAAGGCTTGACATCAGCGTCAAAGATTCCAAGAGTAGAGTCGTATTTGAGGAGATGGGATGCTTGTTTGACACCACCAGTGTCGTTAATGGCAATGACATCAAGAGGAGAGTCTTTACGACCGTGCCAACACCTCAAGAAGTTCCTGCCGATCCTACCGAACCCATTGATGGCCACCTTTAGCTTGGCCTCGGTCACTCCTTTCTTGTATCCACCATTGCTTCCCATCTACAACACAGCAAAAACGCAAACGTACATGGTTCACATAACTTCAAAAGCAAATGCAGTCATGGCTGATCATGGCATGCAACGCTTGTTCTTGATATATAGAGGATACACAGTGGTTGAGGCATTAGACACACGAGAGAGAGAGCTCTTGAGTTTAACAGATTGTGCTATGATATATGCAACACAGAAGCAATAGAGAGGGGATGAACTCACTGCAGAAGTCTGGAAACTGACGAAGGAAACAAACTCATCGGAAGAAGATTTCTTGCAGAAGGGAAGAGCAGAGGAGTTTCGAAGTCCTGAGAACTCAGAGAAACCCTGTAAAGCAAAGACATGAGAAAATTAGATGATGATTATGAAACTTTTGAAGGGGCAGTATGATTATGAGGAAGGACGATGAGACAAAACCTGAAGAGATGGTTTGGCCACAGAGAAAGTAGCCGAAGCCATGGCTACCAGAGAGAAGTTGTGTATAATGTATCAGCAGAAAAAAATGAGGACAGAAAGCAATGTTGGAAGCAGAGATTAGTAATATAGGAAAGAGAATTGCTGAGTTGGAGGCAAAGAAGATGAGATTCTGGATAGCTTTGTCATTCATTTGTATGGTTGTGATTAATCACTCTCTTCCCTCTTCACATTTGGTATGTATGATTCATTCACTGATCTTTTCTTCTCACTTGGGCTTCACAAGTGGGCTTCTCCATCATGTGGTCAACATTCCCACAGCTACATGCCTTGTTCTAATCTTCCGACATACCTTCTTAGTCCCATTGAAAAGTCAAAACTAGATTCTCTGACACATCTAATTTTGCTGCAGATAAAAATCACATACTCTCTTTTGTGCAAACAAATCATATAATGTGAAGCCATTTACAAAGCCTTATACATATAATATCAGAGGGTGAATGCCAACCCTTCTAAGACTTTTATCAAGGAGATGATGAAATGTAGAGACTTGGCAGATTACAACACTGAAAGGAAGTGATGCTTCCACAACAGCCTACCTGCACGTCTATGTGAGATGTTTTCTCTGTAACTTTTTTTGCGCATTGACTCTATATAAAACCACTCCAGGACATGCAGGAGAACTTTTATGGAATGAGGTGTCTGTTAGTTAACTCTAACTGTCCATAGGACTAATCAAATACATAACTAAAACATAGTTATTCACACAATATGGAGAATGCACACTCCCCACTGATCAAAGTCAAAGGATCATACTTTCATATCAACCATACATCAAATATTCAATAATAACCAAGGCAAGCTTTGCATACTGAACGAGACCAAGCAGATTCATTAATAGCGATTGAAGAAACAGTCACTGCAAGCTTTACATCATGAGGATAGTAACAAGAAGCAAGCATAAGACATAAAATGAGGTAACCTAAAAAAAGGATCAAACCCTGAGAATCTGCAGCTTGGTTGAGAAAGCAATAGCGACCCAATCAGGCTGAGAAGAAGACCACTGCAGCTGCTCAATCTCCGCACCAGCAGTATAAGCAAGAATCGGATCAAGCCCACCTTCAACATGCTGTCCCATAGACGAAATATCCCAAATCAAAGCTTGTGAATCATCTCCCGCGGTACAGATATGAGACGAGCTATGAGGAGCCCAAGCAATGGCATTGACACTAGCCTGATGCCTCTGAAGCTCCACCACAGGAAGAGCTGGAAAACGAATGTCAAGCACCACAACTTTAGCACTGTCCATGATTATAGTAGCCATATACCTAGGATCCTGCTTGTTCCAACCAAGACGCACAAGAGGCGTATCAGGCTCAGAGCTCTCGTAGATGATCGTCGAATGCTCCTTATCGCGAAGATCGAAGACTCTCACTGATCCATCAGCTGAGACTGACGCAAAGACTCCAACTCCACCCCAAGCAATGTCCAAGACTTCTTTATCGTGTGCTATAAGCTGAGTATCAACAGCCTCACG
The DNA here is from genome assembly GCA_012274485.2 of Sinapis alba. Taxonomy (NCBI): domain Eukaryota; kingdom Viridiplantae; phylum Streptophyta; class Magnoliopsida; order Brassicales; family Brassicaceae; genus Sinapis; species Sinapis alba. The sequence goes on along the minus strand of MU105721.1, from coordinate 243,323 downwards.
CTCAATGTCCCAGATCGTGCACGTCGTGTCAGTGCTGGAGGTTCCGATCCGCCGCGGCTCGGCTTCGTTCCAGTCGAAGGAAGTGAGAGGACCGCAGAACTCGCTGTTCTTGTTGCTGTTGAGGCACGACTTGAGCTCGACGCGGGAGTGATCGTCGGCGATTCGCCATAGACGGAGGAAGTCGCTTGAGGTGGCGAGGAGATCGGGTCGCTGGCACTCCTTGTCGGGGATGAAGATGGTTTTGGTGGGAGGGTAAGGATGCTCGAAGGAGAGGTTGGGATCGGAGCGGATCTCGCCGTTGGATTCGTCGAGCTGGACGATCTCTACTCGGTTCGGGTACTGCTCGAGGAGGCTGGTGATGGCGAGACGGTACTTTTTGTCGCGGCGGACGCTCCAGTTCATGGCGTAGATCTGCCATGGTGCTTCGTATGTGTAGATCTCTGATCGCTTCTGCTGCTCATCGGAACCGTCTTGGATCGGATCACTGCTCGTGCCCATTGTGCATCAAGAAACCCTAGAAACCGCCTCCCTCCGCTGCTCCTTCGCCTTTCTACCACTCACTCGGAGAAGATGGATAATCCTAATTTATTTTACTATATATTTTAATATTCAAGCCGCCATTAACGACGCCGTTTTAAATAATGCAATGCCGTTTCCAAGCAAAACGATGCCGTTTCTAAGAAAGACACAAGCTTTTCAATGTTCTATAAGAAACTTAAATTTCTCTTTTTCTATTTTAAACCTCAAACCCTTCACCATATTGATCTGATAACTCATCAAACGTCCTCATGTCAAGCTGGTAACGAAGCATACCACCAAAGCCTCTGCAAAACTGTGACCCTTTTTAGGATTTGTTAGTCACAAACTCAAGAATGCAACCGAAACGTTTGTACTCATTTGCAAACCATTAAAGCAGAGGTATCTTGTCCTGGACTTCTAGCTCAGCGTTAGTTGGAAGTTGCTCTGATCAGACTCTTGATCTTTCCCAAAGTGCTTCACCACTATCTCTCCACACGTGCTGTTCTTTAGCTCGTACCTGTTTACATAGCACCCATCTCCAGAGCCCTGAGAGTATCTTCCACACCGAAACATACTTCCCCGTGTCCTGACTTATCACTTCCCCGTGTCCTGACTTATCACTTCACATTGGATAGAATTTCAGCAGACAGCTCAATGGCTTGGATGAAACCGTTCTAGCCTCCGTAAGACCACATCAAACTACATTCAATATAAAACTGTGTAGCAAGCTCTGCTGTTTTCCCGGAAAAAGCTATTGTGCTTATCTTGGGTCAAAAGGCCTAATAAACTAAAATTAGCCCCAATTAATGCAAGACGAACACTGCGTGCCGTTTTTGGTTTACAATGTGAATAATTTATTCTCATTAGATCAAATCTAATAGAAATGCTTCAGATTCCTCATGATGTTTTTTTTTCTCCTACTGTACATCAGAAACAGAGCATTGACATGAAAAGAAGAAGATGCATTTGCATCATCGAAGGCAACAATATTAATGAACCCATTTAACTTCAACAACAAGAAAAAAGAGAGATGATTGGTTGATTCATATGATGTTTAGATTCGGATCGTTTCGATGAGAATCTGCAAAATCTCTGACTAATCGCTTCAATGCTCGACCGTGTTTCCCTTGCATATGTCCTCCTCCTAAACTGTTATGACTCCCAAAGTTGCAACTGCTTTTGTTCTCAAGGTAATCGATCCCTGCACCTCCCAGAGCTTCTGACCATTCCCTCACTATCTTTTCTGCTTCTCCTTGCTTTAGATACTCGCTTGGGAGTGCCCACACCTTAATATAAAATATAAAGCATTACAACACAAACAAAACAGAGGCAGATTTTGGTTTTTGATGTGATCATTAGAGAGAGAGAGAAACCGCTGAGTTTAGCCATCCTTGGAGAGATTCCCAACACAAGATTTCTTTCCATGAAGTTCTCTCACATAAACTGCAGATTGCAGCTAACTGTTGAAGTATCGTCGAACACTTATGGACCTAAACACACAAACAGAACCCGAAAAGGTGAATCAGAGAAGATCCCAATGCAATGCATCACTAGTTTTTGAGAGAATTTTTACCCTTGACATAGCTGCAACTCCAAGTAGAGCATAGACTAGATTAGACAAAAGTCCTTCTCCACAGTGAGATACAACCTGGACAGAGACCACACTGAATGATCCTTCTGATTTGCAATTCACGCTTTCAATCATGGAAAAAAGCGAAACCTCCAAGAAACCTGAGTACATGTTAAAAACACAAGTGTAAATAATGCTTATGACCATGTCGATAGTAAACCACTTCACACTTACCTGACAAGTAGGACAGTGCAGCTAAAGCAGCACCTCGGTGCATAGCTGTACAACAAATAGCCGCTTTTTGGAAAGAAATTTCAAGAAGTGTTCCACAAGTACCCAACAGTTCCTGTTTCATCAGAAGAAAATATAACCAAACCTTCAACACAAGACTCCTCTTTCTTTTTCTTTGGAAAGATGAATAGAATTTCTCTTATGCGTTAACGAGCTAGCGAGCAAAGGAGTGGTTCCAAAAACCTTATGACAACCGTGGATTAGTGCTGATGCGAAATTCACATATGCTTCCACCAAATCGGGTTCTTGGTCGCATATATATGACGAATTTATTCCCATCAGTGATGATGCTTGAGTAAATCTCTCAAACGTAGTGATAAACAATGACCCGTATTCCTCCTTGTGACAAAATTCTTCAGCGATTACACAGGCTGTGATAGATAACAAAGTGTGTGGAAAGGCAAATTTTCAGAGAACTGGCTGATCAACAACTAACCTCGAGTATAATTTATCTAAGCTAGCACATAAAAATTCTAGCTAATAATGAAAGCTTGCATCTTCAACAATGGAGCATGTATCTAAATTACGAAACCTTTTACCTGTTCTTATGTAACATTCTTGGCTCTGAAATGACAGAAAATTTCTCGATAGACACTCCAGCACACTGGGCAGTAGCAGCATAAAGTGCTCACCTGTAAATAAATGTTAACTTAATGTCAGTGAAACCCCACTATCCATAACAAAAAAAAATTGTAAAGGATACGAAAGCAAGATATAATTGGTTCCTCAGAAATTATCCACTACTGTAAAGGATACTTTGGAATAGAAGAGAAGTCTTCCATCTTCTGAAGGCATAACAAGAAGAATATAACGAAATAGAGTAAGGAGAGATAAGAAGTCTTAAACCTGACGACTGAACTGCCACTGAAAGAGCACGGCATGCTGCAGCAGCCAAACTTCCACTCTCCATGTGTTCAGACCTAAATAGCTTCTCCAAAATGGGCCAGAATACAGTCAGCAAAGAAAGAATTGGACCGTCCGCCACAGGGACAGATGACAGAGACGTCGCAAGGTGACTGAGTACAGTTCCAATCCTGAATCATTGAAAAAGTGAAGAGCAAAGTCATCAATCTTGTATTCCTTTCAAAGTTTTGTACACCTAATTAAAAAAGCTTCCAGAGTGCAATCTTCTAAAGATTATGGTTTGCAGTTATCAAATCTAGGTAGCGCCGGTTATCGGAAAATAAATATGCAATGCAAGAATATGGCAGGGAATCATAGATAAACTGAAGCCCCCACGCGGCGAAACAATTCACGAAAAGCTGCTACATTACAAAGCTTTTAAGCAAGATAGAAAATACAGCAGTGAGCAGTCACCTATAAAGACCTCTTGTAACAGAGCTCAACATCCGTGTGTACGCGGCTGGATTCTGTCTACCAGAAGACTCAACGTCGTCATCTACCTAAAATCATATATGGTATTAGTCCAAATTCTATTTCAGAGGTGCATCAGCTGTGGAAATTTAGCTGGTTTTGTTTTTTCTTTAATGCAGAGAAAGCAATTGAACAAACATAAGACACTTACAAGTGTTGACAGAACTCCATAACTTGACGAAAGCAATTGAGTTAATAATTTATTTTGTAGCTCTTTGTTAGCAACAGAGCCAAGAATCACAGTAATAGCGCTAATGACTTCTTCTTCATCTTCTAACGCCAAATTCCACTGCTCCAAACACTAGGAAAGGTAAAAAGTGCAATGATTCAGGAGAAAAGATATATCCATAAGTGTAACTTGAAGCTTGTTTTAGAAGTCACTGAAAGGGGGTGCAGTTGTGCACGAAGCTGATACCTCTCCTATCCACATTAAGATGTCTAAATTTGATGTTTCCTGGATTACAGCTGGTGCATCTTCACAAATTTTACGCAGAGCAGAGGCGCAAGCATGTGTACAAATAGGTTCAGAAATCCCTCCTGCAAGAAATAATCTGATAGCACAAAAACCATGCACTACTTAGATTATTAGACCAACTTATGATATAGGATATTAACATACACATCTGCCTACAGGAGACTGAAAATAGCAATTAGAAAAGGAAATAAATAAAAACTTTTAAAATTGTAACTGTATTATGTTGAACGGTCACTGAAGAAAGTAAACTTACAGCAAGGGTCTGGCGTTACTTGGAGAAACAGAGATCCATCTTGAAAAGGAGCCAACAACATCTGCCAGTGATCTGTATACCTAAAAGTTGATTATGGTCAATTGTTGATTTTGCATTTAAAGTACAAGAAAACTATTGGTACGCCAGACGACAAAGAAAATGTATGAAATGTCATACAACACATAAAAATCCCTTGAGTTCGCTGGATGGCCTGACAGAGAATGCAGAAACCAATTGCGCGATCAATGAAAAATCAAAAGCCTCTCCCTCTTGCAAGATAATTTCAGAAACCTGACACGGTAGAATCCTTAGTAAAGACAGGGATGAACAATATTAACTGCAACTCCTGAAAACTGTGAAGCCTAAAGATATCATCCCTGGAATCAGGAATGCAAATGAAGCAACTTGATTAAAAAAGAGGTCAGCTGTGCTCACCGCATTAAGAGCAAACAACTTCGCCTCAATCTCCCTTAAGGGCATCGAAACATCTGAAGAAGGCAGGCCACCAAAAAACAACTACAGGTATATCGGCAAGAAAAGGTTAAAAATAACTGAATACTATGTCACAGAACATGAAAAAGCAAAAACTACTTATCAAGCAACCATAGTAATACAAGACACCAGAGTAATGTTGTTCTGTTTGAGACAAGTAAAGTAATGATTTAAAAGATTATTGTGGCAAATCCTGCCTGATTCATGATACAAATTAGTCATGTAGCAAATACTGAATTTCATCAACTAATGAATTTTTGAATTTTGAATTGTGAAGTGAGGGCACACCTTACTCACAAATGTTGTAGGATGAAGTAGCTGGCAAATATCTACCAAGAGCTCAAGAAGATTATTTCTAAAATGCAACAGGCCATCAGGCAGGTCAAGCCCTGGAGACTCATCACTGGAGGTATACTCATCAACCTGAAGATAGATTGCTAACCAAATTTAGAAGCACAACAAATACACAGTCAGTACAATAAATAAAGCAGTCGTTCAATATTTTGTGACTTGAATATTTAGGAAATGGCAAACTACAAAAATCAATATTACGTTGATACAGTGAGATTGGTTTTTCCCATGTTATTGCTAGTGCTGCAACTAATATGATAGCTTAAATAAACTTAACAAAAATGAAATAGACATTAAACTTAAGAAAGTTTCCAAGATGTAACCTGAGCGCGCAGCACAAGGGCATCAACTAAAGCTGAGAAAACTGGTAAGAATATATCTTTCACACGATTTCTGTCATTCTGTCTGTTTCCACCTAGGCTAAGTATATATGTCGCAAAAGTTGACCTATGATAAGAAAAGAGAAAGAAAAAAAGACAAGTATGAGCTACAATGCCAGAAGAAATCTTTCTTATAGGAAGATAGAAAGAAAACTATTAACGTCCACATGGTTGTAAAGGAACATAATAAGAAACAAACAAAAATATACCAAAACTGTACAGTCGAGTCTGCAATTTCCCAGTCTTCACTTGGAAATGACACACAGCTGAAAAGTAATTAAGGGACAGTGAACAAGAGTAATGTAAGATGTTAATGGGACCCGAAAGAACTAGTCATGTTTGGAGAAGAAGAAAACAAACATTTAGTAAGAAGAAACTGAGAAAATCAGCTTGAAAATTGCAACTAACAAAGAATATCGGTTAAAATGCTAAAGCCCATTGGTCAATTAGGTGCATATTTGAAAAAACAAAACACAAACAATAAATGCCTTATATTCACCTCAAAAGAGCATCAGTCAGAATAAGAGCTTCAGAACTTGCCTCAACGATCAAGCATGGTGCCTATAACATATTGCACCCCGACATAAGTCTCAGAAAAGTTAAAAAAAAAAAAAAAAGGNGATCTCAGACATCAAGCAAGCGAGGCCAGAGACAACTTTTGGATCAGCATTTACAAGAGCTGGTTTTAGAAGTGTATCTCTGAGCAACTGTACTCTGTACAATAAAACCCGAGGGAGATCCTGCAAGAAGGAGACATATCAAAGCTAATGGAATCCACAGATACACTTTTGCTATTGAACGATATAAGATAATACGTTGATGTTTAACAATATTGGCATTACGTATGATGAACCGATAAAACCAGAAGACAAAAATAGAAAGATATCAATAAAATGTAGTTCAAACATACCTCATGTCGAGTCACAAGTTCAACAAGCACCTCAATGGCGAGATCAAAAGTAGTACCCTATAGAACGCAGAGCAGAGAAATCAAAACCCAAGAAAGAAAGAGAAAAGCGCTTTGTAGAAAAGGGAGGCGCAGTAACTTAAACTACACCAGTAAGGAAAGTGACCTGCAGAGCATTGAACACATAGTTAAGAAGGGGATGTGATGGCACTGCGCCTTGTGGAATCTCAGAGAAACATCCAGCACGGACCTAATAGCACAACAAAGTCAAACCTGAGAAAGGCCACTACAACACAATAGCACATGAAACACAAAGCAACATACCCAACTCAGTAAGCAACGAAGTATTTTCCGGTTGTTGTCATGCGGGTAAAGAGGGGAGGCAAATTGCTTCTCAGACTGCTGGAGTAAGAAGTCTAGAACCATGGAAGTATGTGAGAGCAACTGTTACAAAGCGAAAAGCCAAAATAAGTACAAAAAAAAGCTTTGAAAGGAAATGATAAAAGGAACAACCTCTTGACGAAGATCAGAGTGATGAGAAACATGGCGAGTGTCAGATATCTCTTCAGGAAGGACAGTGAGAAGCTCAAGCAAGACGACATTGCCATCATCGTGAGCCTGAAGATTCTGTAGTGCGAACATAAGCTTATCAAAGGGCTTTGAGTAAGGATCCGCGTGTAGAAGAAGCGCCGAGAGAGCTAGACATATCTGCGTCAAGAGCTGCAAATTCCCAAAACTCCAAGACTGAATCACAAACACATAACTCAAAACCAGTCCTTTCAACGGATAACATACCTGAGGAACGCCGCCGGAGCTGTATCTCTTGGCGGAGAGAAGAAGGGCGTTGAGAAGAGCGTCTTTGGCGTTCGACTGAAGATTCGAAGCTTCGTTCTGAATCTGAAACCCAACACAAGAAGAAGGAGGAGGTGAAAAAGGGTTTTCGAGAATCGAGGAAGAGATATCAAAAGGCGGAACCTTTCGACGGAGAATCTGTGCGGCGAAGAATTGGAGGTCGAAGAGAGAGACAATCGGAGAAGTGAGGAGAGAGGTAGAGACGTCCCAAGCTTCCGGAGTTTGCTGGAAGTGAACAAGCCATTGATTAGCGGCGACTCGGTTGGAAGATAGAGGATCGTGATTCAAGACATGGATTGCTTCAGCTACTTTCCTCTGTAACTCCTCCATTCACTCTAATTGTTCATCCCCCACTCTCTTCTTCTTCCACTCTCTTTTTTTCTTCTTCAACTAATTTTTAATGCTATTTAATTCTTTTTTTCTCAGTATTCGGATTCGATTCGATAATCTAGTTAGATTAATTAGAAAGCAAGTAAAAAGAATCTATTGGGCTTATCTTAAGTCAAAAGCCCAAGTAACTTAAATTCGGCCCAATCAGTGCAAGACCAAGATTCAACTAATAAAGGATTAAACTAAAGTGAAAATGTTGAACAATGGATGAATATTTTCATTCTCACCATATTAAATCTAACTGTCCACTTCCTGTCCCATTAAGTAACTTGAAAATCCTATTATACACCCAATAAGGATCATTATGTTCCTTTTCTTTTTCTGAAACACATATTCTTTCATTCAGTGCAAAGTAGTTATTAATATAGTTTTATTGTATAATTAGAGCATCATTAGTGGGACAATTTTTTAGTGGGTGGAATATCTCATGAATTTAATATTAATATAGTTTATTGTATAACTAAAGCTAAAAAATAACCAGTGCCAGACCAACATAAACGAAATTTCTTTAAGGCTCTAAACCTATATATAAAAAAAAATTGTACAACTGACATAAACACAACAAATTTCTAATGAACTTTTTTCAATTCAAAGATTGGACCTTACTTAGTCGCTTATACGGTTTATGCCAACCATTAATAAGATAACATGTGATATAAATATGAAAGATTGACATAATTTCCCTTGTAAAAAACATTTTCTTCTCATTTTACACTTTTTCTCTTTATTATTTTTTTACTATTATAAATATGAAAGGTTTTATGAGATACTATCCTACTGTTGTGCTCTTAGAGCAACATTGCCGCAAAAGTTATTTTAAAAAGGTTTGAAAAAGGTTTTAACGTCAAAATATCATTATTTTAATATAATGTAACTAAATAATTAAATTTTAGTTAGAAATAAAAAAATAAACTAATTAGATGTTACAAAATGGAGAAGAGGTTCTTGTGAGTTTCTTAAAAGTTCTTTTTTAAGAATCTATTGATACTTTCTTTCAATTTTTGTAATTTTTTCTTTTTCTTAAATCATTAAATATTCATTGGAGCATCTCAAAAAAAAAGGTTTGTTAGTGAGTATCTAAAAAATAAAAGAAAAAAGTTAATTAAAACACAGCAATTTTAAAATAATTACTCATAATTTTTTTTTTCTAAAAGGTATCCAAACACCTGTCAATATTTTATTGGTTTAGATATTTGACTTTAAACATTTAAACAAAACAAAGTAAAATAATAATATTTTACTTTTTGAAACCTCATTTTTAGAGATTTACCGATAAGGTTGCTCTTAGAATCTGCTATTGGAGAAATTCTTAAGCCGTTGTCATTACATGAATCTTCTGCAGTCTTAAGACCTGTAGTTTTTTATTTAGGAAATGGATTATTCCAGTTTCAGTTTGGGCCATTTTAGTACCTAAACCAAGATAGCCTCTTACGATTAAAAAACTAGCCGATCACTTGGTCTAAAGTTGTGTCATTGGTTCTTTGATACTAAACCAATAAGTATCGTGAGATCATCGGTTCAACTCTACAAGGAGCCTATACCATTTTCATTATGTTTTCAATTGGCCGACGACCTTAGCCAATTTGACTAAACCGTTTTACTATAAGTTTCCCATTTCCTTGATATCACACATTGACTGCTTTGCACGTAGCAAAATCAGCACACGGAGTCCACGAAACGAAGATCTTAAGAGCATGTCCATCGGAGGATTCTTAGAGAGGGGTTTTTAGTGGAAGTTAAGAACCAGTTCTTAACTTTAACAAATAAAAAGTTAAGAATTGATTCTTAAATAAAGATTTAACAACCGGTTCTTAACTTTTTTTTTGTTAAAGTTAAAAACTGATTCTTAACTTTCGTTAAGAATCTCTCCATAAGAACCCTCCAATGGACATGTTCTAATGGTCAATAATATTTTTGAATACTTCTAAACCATTTATGAATTATAATTTGCGTTTGTTTGTTCACCGCGTGTGTTGTTATATTTTATTGTTTAGTCTTAGCTATAGTCGTGCGATGATACATCAAATAGTCACCTTTGATTCTCTATGACAGTTATACAACACTGGACAGACACATACACATAATATAATTTACTGTAGAACACTAAGTCAAATGTCTAACTGGTGTAACGCTGTCTTTTACCAATGTCCTAAAACTCCAACAATACAAAATCAACAAGACCTATAAAAATCTTGTAATAGCTAGCTAGTGTCTATATAATTATTGATACATAAGATCGCAAGATCCATCTATCTTCTCCCTTACCTCTCTTTCTTGGTCGGAGAATAATGGAGAAAGATAACGACAGCTTCATGGATCCGTTTCTAACGTCGACGGAGGAACTTGACCGGGCGACTCAGAAAGCATTGATGAATTATCTTGGAGTCGGAAGCAGAGCATCTTCTCTTGTCTCCTTCTCCTCTACCGCAGTCGATATCCCGACCATCTCCAACGTCAAAGACTTCGCTAGAGAGTTTAGAACTGAGTCTAAGAAGCTATGGAAACTAGCCGGCCCGGCCATTTTCACGTCCATGGCTCAGTTCTCTCTCGGAGCCATCACTCAGGTTTTCGCCGGACATATTAGCACCATCGCCTTAGCCGCCGTCTCCATCGAGAACTCCGTCATCGCCGGTTTCTCCTTCGGTATCATGGTATGCATGTAACTAAATTTCAAATTTATTTTACAATCTAGAGTAGTTATATAAACAAGTTGATGTCGTTGACCCAAAAAAAAAAGAAAAAACAAGTTGATGTGTTATTTCATATAAACAAGTTAAAGCATGAACAACATGTATAATCTCTCACATAATTTTTTACGGTTAAAATAAATAAAAAAGTAAGAAAAAAAGTAAGAGAAAGTAGAGAGACTTTTTTTTGAGAGAGCGACTTTCAGAACATCACTAGAAATATCTTCCTTACAATACCTCATTTATTTAAGAGAAATTCCCTTAGATAGCCAATTTTAGTTTGTTTGTCACAAAAATAGTTTTTAATGAAGAAAATGACTAAAATATTTTTTTTAGAAGCTAAAAAATTCATTTATATGCATTTATAGCTCTATGATTAACTAATTTGCACTTTAGGGTTTAGAGTTAAGGGGTGGGTTTGGGGTTAGGGTTTCAAATTTCAAAAAATAAATAAAAAAAATCAAAATTTCAAAAAAAAAAAGTCTATTTTGGTCATTTTATTTTTTGAGGGCTATTTTGTGACAAAAACTTAAAAAAGACTATTTAAGAGAATTGCCCTTTATTTAATATTAATATAGTTTTTTATGTAACTAAAATTTAGATATAAAAAAATCTGACTATTTGTATGTTGACACATGTATTTTAAGTCTATCATCATTGTAAGAAACTCTTTCTAAAAAGACTATCAGCTAATTTGGTTAAAAACAATGAAAAAAGTTGATATTAGTACAATACCAAAAACAGTAGTAACTGAATTAATGTGTACTGACAAAATGTAATAAAAAGACAATATTATCCCTGGTTTATAGACGTATTGATTTCATGGTGGCAGAGAAAATACAATAATAGGGAGATAGCAAGATTCTTTTAGATTTGCAAAGATCTAGAAAAGATTATGTTTAGATTTTCTAATCTACCATGATAAACGAAAATGTACAGTGGCCTGGAGGTTAATCTCCATTGATATATTATCTAACACAAACGTGTCATTTGATAATGATGGCTTGAAATCTGGTGATGACCATGACGATAACTCGAGCAACAATGATAGTGTGATGATTTTTTCTCTTTCTTTAACGGTGTGATGACCATGAAACTTAAAAACTGCTATAGATTTGGTTGTGAGGAAGTAAAAATATATGCGGAGAACTAGACAAACAGAGCTTCATTGGAGACACATAGGTGGGGAGCTTCGTAAGAGAAACATAGGCCGAGAATTTCACCGGAGACGCAACAGCCGCAAACTTCACCAGTGATGCAACAGCAGCCAAGAGATTTTACTTTGTTAAATGAAAATTTAGGTGGCTATGTTAAATTATAGTCGGTACCATAATTTGTTAGATGAGTATTTAGTTGAATATACAGCTAAGCAGATTCATAACTTTTATTTAATACCATAAGAAATTAATATCATAGTTATGGCATGTTATATAAACATATAAATAATGTTTATATATATATGTATTCGTTAGAAAAGCCAAATTGTTGGATAGGTAATATAATATACACACGGTTAAAAAATAAGTTAGTTAGGATAAAAACATTTTTGTTTGTATTGTCAAATTATTAGACAGTTAATAAAATATTTGCACGGTTAACAAACAAATTATTTGAATAAAATTATTCAAGTTATGTATATCACATTTTTTAGATATCATAAGAACCAAGATCATATCTATAACTTATGAAATGAATATACGAATAATGCTTAGGCAATATTTGGTTGGTACATAACAAATTGTTAGACGGTTAATATAATATATACACCTTTAAAAAATTGAGTTACTTGAGATTAAAACTGAATTTGCTCTAGTGTCAATTTGTTATACAGTTAATATAATATTTACACGGCTAACGGACAAGAAGTCTTATTTGACACGAACCCTACACCACATATAGTATATACATCAAGTGGAAACGCAACGGCGAAGAACTTCACCAGAGACGCAGCAGCGAAGAACTTCACCAGAGATGTAGCGGCTAAGGGCTTCACCGGATATGCAACAACAGAAAGTTTCACCGGAGACGCAGCGGTGGAGAGTTTGACCGGAGACATAGGGGCAAAAGAGCTTGACCAGAGATGCATAGACCGAGAACTTCACCGGAGACATAGCAATGGAGAACTTCACCGGAGACGCAACAGCAGGGGGCTTCACCAGAAACATAGGGCAGAAGAGCTTGACCGGAAATGCAGGGCTGAAGAGCTTGACCGGAGACGCAGCGGTCAAGGGTTTCACCAGAGACACAACGGTAGAGAGCTTCGCCGGAGACGCAACGAGGTTGGTGAGACTGAGATTTTGTTGCACCGCTGGAGCTTAAGTTTTATCATTGCACTATCATAGCTTCTTATCTCTTTTACTGACCCTTCCTACTGCACAATAACTGTTTATCAAAACAAAAAGTATTAACCGAAAATAATATGTAGTCTGACATGAGAAGATTTGTAAGAAGATATTTTGCAGTAAATAAGATTTGTTAAATCAAACCAAAAGATTTTGAAGATATACATGAAAAACGTATTATAATTTAATAGTCATAGGGGTAGCAATGTCAATAAGATTTATATACAGTTTGTAATAGTGTGAATTTGGTATTTAGTTAATTAGGGTAAAGTTCTTTGGTGTAGAAGCTAATTTCTCTTTCATTTTCTACATTTTCTCTCTTCTTTTTAATTCTTTTGATTATTTTAATTTTGAGAAATTATAAAAAAAGATTCTCAATACGGGTGCTCTCATATTCTATGAGATCCGTTATGCATATGTCACTTATATAATGATTCAAATATTATTTTTAAAAATAAATAAAATAATTATATAATTAAAATTTTAATTTTTAAAAAAATTAACAAAAACTTATATAGTGTTTTACCATTGATGATCGATGTTTTTACGTCTATTAATCCATGTATGGTGCAATTGCAAACGTTGAGTAGCTTGGAATGGGAAGCGCGTTGGAAACGCTATGTGGACAAGCGTTTGGAGCGGGCAAAGTATCACTGCTCGGCGTTTACTTACAACGTTCATGGGTGATTCTAACCGTAACCGCTCTCATCCTTTCTCTCCTCTATATCTTCGCCGCTCCAATCCTAACGTTCATAGGCCAAACCGCGTCGATCTCGGCCATGGCTGGAGTATTCTCCATCTACATGATCCCACAAATCTTTGCATACGCCATAAATTTCCCGACCGCAAAGTTCTTGCAGTCGCAAAGCAAGATCATGGTCATGGCAGCAATCTCTGGTGTGGCTCTCGTGATCCACACGTTGCTCACATGGCTAGTCATGTCTAAGTTCCATTGGGGACTTCCCGGTTTAGCTTTTGTGCTTAACACGTCGTGGTGGTTCATCGTTGTGGCACAACTCGTGTATATTTTTAGTGGTACTTGTGGAGAAGCTTGGTCTGGATTCACGTGGGAGGCTTTTCATAATTTGTGGGGTTTTGTCAAATTGTCTTTGGCTTCTGCTGTCATGATTTGGTGAGTTTCAAAACCGGGTTTCCCGGTTTTTAATCTGGTTCGACCGACTTGAGCCAATCTACTATTTAATATTTTTAAAAATCATAATTTCAAAAAACTTTTGTAGTTTGGAGATTTGGTATTTCATGGCACTTGTGTTATTTGCTGGATACTTGAAGAATGCTGAAGTCTCCGTTGCTGCACTATCTATATGGTAAATTTATTATACGCCTATTCTTACAAATTAACAAACATTTTTCTTAAACTATATTATTTCTTAACGAATTTTTTTATTTTTCTCTAAACAAGAGTAGACCAGGCCTAACGTGCGTAGTAGTCTATTTGTTTTGTCTTTCAAGGCCAATATAGTCTAATAGTACTCGATTTAAATATTTCACACATTTATAATCTATTTTTGCTGGACTGCATTAACTTACACACACGTTTATTCATTAACTTGTAATATAAGAATCATAATGCAAATAAGAAAATAGGCAATTCTTTCAAATAACTTTTTTTAAGTTTTTGTCACAAAAATATTTTTCGAAAAATAAAATAACCAAAATAGTATTTTTTATTTTGAAATTTTAAATTTTGTTTTTTAAAAAATTTGAAATTCCATCCCTAAACCCACACCTTTTAACTCTAAACCCTAATTATAGATTAGTTAATCCTAGAGGTATAAATGTATTTTTACCTTTTAAAAAAGTTTATTTTGATCATTTTCTTCTTTAAGAACTATTTTGTGAAAAACAAACTAAAAGGACTATCTAAAGTAATTTCTCTAAGAAAATTCGAAATTTAAGTATTTTCATTACAAATTATCTTGTCTAACTATTTGCTTGCCTTAACGGTGTGCAAAATGAAGCATGAACATTTTGGGATGGGCAGCGATGGTTTCAGTTGGGATAAACGCAGCAGTAAGGTAAATATCCACATGTGAAAACTAATTAACTACTCCCAACTTCAACACATCTCATAAATGCCAAAGCTAATAAATACGTTCTGGCAGTGTGAGAGTGTCAAATGAGCTAGGAGCTAGCCACCCAAGAGCGGCCAAGTTCTCCCTAGTTGTGGCCGTGATACTATCGACAGTGATAGGAATGGCTATAGCCGCGGTTTTACTTATCTTCCAAGACGAGTACCCGGGTTTGTTTGTTGAAGATGAAGTAGTTAGGAATGTGGTTAGAGAACTCACACCAATGCTTGCCTTCTGCATTGTCATCAACAATGTTCAACCTGTCTTGTCTGGTAGTCCTCAATCTCAATACATTTTTATGATTCCTAGTATTTGTTAATTGAGCTCTAATACTATGCAAGTATACATATATAAACCTTATAACAATACTAATTGGATACAAGTGAAATGGTTTATCACATTTATATATTACTTTGTATGGAGTTTCAATTTTATTGGATGTGACATTTATGGTAAATAAAACTTGGTGACGCAGGAGTGGCTGTGGGAGCGGGATGGCAAGCGGTTGTTGCATATGTGAACATAGCTTGCTATTACTTATTTGGAGTCCCATTTGGTCTATTGTTGGGATTTAAGCTTGAATATGGAGTAATGGTAATGAAATTTCACATCCTTTCTAATAACCCTTTTATAATTGAGGGTTTTTGATTTTATGGAAATATATATATTGATCAGGGAATCTGGTGGGGGATGATGACGGGAACATTTGTTCAATCGATGGTTTTGACTTGGATGATTTGCAAAACCAATTGGGACAAAGAGGTGAAGAACCAAAAAGACTTAGTAGAGTTAGTAAACAAGATACTACTACTCACTGAACATTTGTTCTAATCCGTTGAGTTATATGTTTGTAGGCTGCCATGGCAGAAGAGAGGATAAGAGAATGGGGAGGAGTAGAAGAGAAAGAGAATCTTTTGAACTAACAAGAGTTTCACTTGAAGACATTTTTGTGTCCGAACCAAAAGGGATTTTCGATTCACTTTTTTTTTTTTGCAAACAGCTTTAACTTTTCATCTATAAACATTTTGACTTTGAGAATTGGATATTTATAAGAAAAGATATCAAAGCACGTGAACTATTAATCTTAAGGAACCTGGTATAGAAGTTGATGAATAGGTTCAAACGTCCCAAGACCCGATCAAATCTAGTTGGCCCATTAGTAGAATTGAGATTGTGTGGCAGTCTTGGGTTTGTAAGTGATAAACCCTAGGAGTATTAGAGTATGATTAACTGGGGTCCTTGAGATGAGTTTCTTAGCAGAAATTAAAAAACTGTTTCTTAACTTTTAACTAAAAAAAGGTATGGGTTTTTTTATTTTATTTTTTTATCCGAAAAAAATTTATAAAATAATCAATTGCGGACCGTCACATGTCAGTGAGGCCCGCAAACAATACAAAAACCCCACAACAGTCGATCATTGTTTAGCAATTTTGGTTACCGGTTTTCTGATTTTGACGGAACCCACCAACTACTTTTTGTGTTAAAAACCTGCTAAGAAATCGCGCGCACATGGTCTTATGAGGAACAATGTCACACAGTCTTAACAATAAATGATTCACTAAAGATAAAGGAACACGAACCCTACAAATCCAAAGCATCGCTTTCAAAGAAAAGCAACCAAGAGTGACCCATCATGATAAGCGATTCACAACCAAAACATCAAGAACGGTAACAATATGAGAAAACCAATTTACATGATTTTTAGAGGTCACTCAATTTTGTGAACTTGTTAGAACAAAAGCGTTTCCCCTTCTGCCATTAAGCGAAGTTGATATTCTCTTAAGGTCACATTTCTATTATCCGAAGAGTAAACCAGTCATCCTTTTACCGGTGGATTCATCGGGTCCATCATCATCATCACCAACTTCAAGACCATCATCACCATTTGCCTTCTCTATGAGAAGTGTTTCCCCTTCTGCCATTAAGCGTAGGAGTCTATCCAAATCTATAACCGTCTTGTCATCTTGTGTAGCGGTCTGTACGGGGCCAGAAGATGCAGCGGAATTCGTCTCAACGATATTTCGAGGTGCGGATTGGGTATCAACGTCACAACTTCATGTGACTAGGTTTCAACCTTCCGGCTTTGCCGTGAACCCTATATCGACGCATTCGAGCTTAGCTTTGAATTCGCTGTCTTTCTATCTTAGAGGATTCTCTACTCTTAATTTCTATGAATTATGTTGTTATGTTTGCATTGCCAAGATTAACTATCTTTGTNACCAACTACTTTTTGTGTTAAAAACCTGCTAAGAAATCGCGCGCACATGGTCTTATGAGGAACAATGTCACACAGTCTTAACAATAAATGATTCACTAAAGATAAAGGAACACGAACCCTACAAATCCAAAGCATCGCTTTCAAAGAAAAGCAACCAAGAGTGACCCATCATGATAAGCGATTCACAACCAAAACATCAAGAACGGTAACAATATGAGAAAACCAATTTACATGATTTTTAGAGGTCACTCAATTTTGTGAACTTGTTAGAACAAAAGCGACAAGTGTCGTACAACTTAAACATAAAGATACGATTAAAAACAAACTTCTTAAAGAATAAACTTACAAAAGCACCACCAGCTTCCTTAATCTTTATCTTCAGCTGTCTTAGACACAATAATTGCTCAGCCTTTTTTTTTTTTGGCTAAATTGTAAATATCATAAAAATGAATGTAAAGATTTTACAAGAAGATCTTAAGTCTGAGTCATCTCGGCAAAAAGAAAAAAAAATACAAGATGGATCACCAAATGAAAATATAAGCCAATGTTTAACGTAACCACATAATCATAAGAGACTTAAAGTGTTTGCTAAGTCTCCTAGCTGAGATTATGTTCTTCATCTCTCTATCGATCTCATGGAACACGAGGAAAGCAGGAATAGATATCTGATTGTGAATAAGATTGTTCCTCTGCTTCCAAAAATGAAAAACAAGTGTTTGCGTAGCCAGCTTTCGAAGTAAAGTGAGCTTGGCTGAGGCCGAAGATCGGATCCAAGAGAGGAGCTCAGACCATTCCAAAAAATGAACCGTAGGCGGCTGGCATCTGAACAAGACCTCCTTCCAAACGTCGATGCTGAACCGACATGATAATAAGATATGGTCTTTAGTTTCCAGGTCAATGGAGCAGAAGGGACAAAGAGGGGAGATCTGTAGACCCAAGTAGTCAGTCTAGATCTCGTCGGAAGCCTGTTGTGATTGGCTACCCACATCGTGAATGCCAGTTTAGGGACAGCGCCCTTGAACCAGACAACGTCCGCCCAGTCCACGATCTCCTCCTTTACCACAACAGGTTGATTCTCAGGCAAGGAACCTTTACCCAAATTGTGTAACGTCGATCATGAGCACATTGTTTTTGGATGCCGTATCCTTTATTTCCTGAGGAATCATAGATCAGAGTTCTTGAATTATCTCATACAAACTTTTACCGAAGTATCCAGAATGATACTTGTCAAAGAAGATACAGTGCCGATGCCTTGAGTTCATACGCTGGAAGTAATAATGGGCCTAAGAACTAAAACCCACTTTTTGTCAGCTAAAACCCTCTTTTTTTGTCAACTAAATCCCACTTAAATTCTCCTTATTGGGTCTTAAGAAAATATTTATGGTTCCAAATAAAGCAGAAACAACTACTTCTGCTGGAATTGTTTATGGTTTGATTTAATAATGCAGTAAAAAAGTCCATGCATAATCACAAGGGCCCTAACCACAAGTTACAAGTACTCAGAATAATGAATATAAGAAAATTCAAAATCTCAGCAATAAAGTTATCATTAAACATTAATGCTGAATGTGTAAAAATGTAGCATGAACATTTTGTTTAGTACATTTTCTTTATAAAAAAGGGCAATTCTCTTAAATAGTCAGTTTTTGTCACAAAAATAACACTAGAAAAATAAAATGATCAAAATAGCATTTCTTTTTTTTATTGAAAATTTTAATTTTTTTTATTTTATTTTTAAAATTTGAAATACTATCCCCAAATCCACCCATTAACTCCAAACCTTAAAGTCTAAATTAGTTAACCTAGGGGTATAAATGTATATAAATAAAAATTTTAGCTTCTAAAAAAACATTTTGGTTATTTTCTTCTTTAAGAACTATTTTTGTGAAAAACAAACTAAAATAGGCTATCTAAATGAATTTCTCTAAAAAAAGTATTATTAGAACAACCCAATTTTTTTAGTTTATATCAGGGCCGACCTAGTTGACTAAATAATAATAAAAAATAACAAATATTTGCATCATAACATATTTAGAACATGATTAAAGGGGTCTCTTAAGGGGGTCTCTTAAGGGGGTCTCTTGCACTGTTTGCGGACTTTATTAATATATAGGATCCGTGAACAGTGCAAGACACGGTTCTTAAAACTCTTAAATAAGAACCGTCTCTTACACTATTCGCGGACCCTACTGATACGTGTCGGTCCACGATTATTTTTATTTTTATTTTTTAAAAAGAAAATCTAACAAAAAAAAAAGAAGTAAAAGTTAAGAACCCCATTAAAAGGGTTTCTTAGGAGGGGTTCTTAAGCGATGGATCCCATGAATAGTGTAAGAACCGGTTCTAAAAATTGTTAATTAAGAATCGGTTCTTAAGAGTTTTTTACACTGTTCACGGGTACCACTGACACGTGACAATCCGTGATTGGTTCGTTTTCTTATTTTTTTTTCTTTTTTTTTAAAGAACATTTTCCAAGAACCCTTTATGTTAATCATGTCCTTAGAGTCACATGTAGTAGAGATTAGAATGCAAATGTCAGAGTCACTAATTGTCTTTCATCATTAGACTTTAGATCTCAAACATTACACATACCACATTGAGATCGTCTTTCTAGATTCATCCTTAATCTCTCTTTTGGTTTAAGGTTTTGTATAAAAGATAGACTACTCTCTACTCCGTGAAAATTAACACTAAAGATGGATCATGATCTCCACATCTTCCCCTTACTCTCCTACATCATCCACCACTCCGATCCCGCCTCTCACGCGCCACCGTCTCTCTCCATCCAACAATCCCTCGCCATTCGTTACCCTCTTCTCACCAACCCCCACGTCATCTCCACTCTAATCGAATCAATCCCCACCACCATCACACATACCCTCCACGTCTTCTCCTCGCTAGCTCCTCGCCCCGATCCTTCATCCCTCTCCTCCGCTCGAGCCAAGATCCGAGAGACGCAGTCCCTGTCTCCCGAGGATGCCGCCAAGGAGGAGCAGATCTACGCTACGGTTGTCAAGTTGGAGGAAGTTCACGAAGGGTACGAGAAGCAGCTTAGGGATTTGGAGGAGAAGCTGAGTGAGGTTTATGCTTCGGCGGTTGATTCGTTGAACGGTGGTGATGAAGTGAACGAGGAGGTTCTTGAGATTCTCAAGAAAGGTGGAGATGGTGGTGGTATTGATCTCTCTGATCGTCAGCTTAAGCTTCTCCCTGAAGCGTTAAGCAAAAACGTCTCTTTGGTTTCGTTGAATCTCTCTCGCAACGATCTCAAGGTAAAAGCACCAAACTTGAATCGTTCCCACATGTAAAAAGCACGAAACTTTCGATGGATACTGTTTTGCTCGAACAATATAGCTTAGTTTTGTTTAGTAAAGTACCAAACTTTCGATGCCTAAGTTTTGGATTTAGCTAATATGAATCTTGCTTTATGTGATTGTTGTGAACAATGACAAGATCTTGATCACTAGAGCTGTTTACCTTTTTGCAGTTACTACCGGATACAATCTCAGGGCTTGAGAAGCTTGAGGAGCTTGATGTGTCTTCAAACCTTCTCGAGTCTCTTCCAGATTCTATCGGACTGTTACTTAACCTGAGGGTCTTAAATGTATCGGGGAACAAGCTAACTTATCTCCCGGAGAGCATAACTCAGTGCAGGTTTTTGTGATTACATGTTTGTTTCGTTTAGTGTATTATACGACGCTGAAGAGAGTTTTGTTCTTTGTGATTAGGTCACTAGTGGAGTTAGATGCGAGCTTCAATAACTTGGCTTCTTTACCTGCAAACATTGGATACGGGTTACTCAACCTCGAAAGGCTATCAATCCAGCTGAACAAACTCCGTTTCTTCTCTAATTCCATATGCGAGATGCGTTCTCTAAGGTATCTAGATGCACACATGAACGAAGTCCACGGGCTTCCGATAGCTATAGGGAGACTCACGAGCATCGAAGTCTTGAACTTGAGCAGCAACTTCAGCGACTTGACTGAGCTACCTGACACCATCTCTGATTTAGCTAACCTCAAGGAGCTAGACGTCAGCAACAACCAGATCAGAGTCTTGCCAGACTCGTTTTTCAGGTTAGAGAAGCTGGAGAAACTGAACTTGGACCAGAACCCGTTGGAGTTCCCTCCACAGGAGACGGTTAGCCAAGGGGCTGAAGCTGTTAGAGAGTTCATGAGGAAGAGATTGGAAGAGATGGTTGAGGAAGAGCAAGTGAGGAGTGTGATTGAAGCTGAGAAACAACAAGGAGGAGTAACAGGCTGGCTTTCATGGGGAAGCTCCATTGTTAGTAACCTGCTTTCTGGAGGTACTCAGGGTGGTGGAGCTAATAAGCCAAAAGACTCGTATATGGATCAACTGCTCTAGAATTTATTTGTTGTGTGATTGAGGAGGGTCTTTGATAACTTTTTTCTTGTTTTACTTTTTGACTTTTGTTGTATTCAAAGTTTAAGAAGTCAAGACATTATACTGTCATATTACTATATGTAAATGGGCCCTTAAAATCGTTATTAGGCCCGTTGCCATTGAAGCCTTTTAAACTAGTTGCCAACTTCATATGCCTACTACTTGATACTTTATAGTCCTATTTTAAAAAGTGGTCTGCAGATGAATAAGTGAGACTTTTATTCGTCCAAAAGATTTTGTCTCTGTGTTCTCCAACTGATACAGATGAAGAAGCTGCTTTAGCTTATGATGTTGCTGCTCGATCCATCAGTGTCTCTCTGTCTTTTTCCAACTTTTCGTGCTCTCTCATTTTATCACCATATGAAAAGCTTACTTTACTAAAAAGGAATCAATAATTAAAAATCACAGTAGTATATATTAATGATACGTAGCCTTGACTCACTGGATCGTACACTCTGGTGAATGAATGATACTTGAGCCACAGATAAGAAGACTCCACTCTTGTGCTCATGGTCCAAAGATTTACAAAACTAAATAAAGTAACATGAGGAAATTTGAACAAAATGACTCCATGGCCCAATGGATAAGGCGCTGGTCTACGAAACCAGAGACTCTGGGTTCGATCCCCAGTGGAGTCGTATTTTTTTACAATTTTATGATAAAGCATGTCAAACCAAAGCAAAGCATATACATGTGGTCATTTCATTAGTGAGTAATGTTTTGAGTTCATCATTTTTCTTTGAAGATGAAAAGAAGAACATCTGTGTGTACACCACCACCATCTTCAGATTTAAAGCTTTGCAGTTGAACAAGCTGAATAAATAGAGAGCATTGTTCAAGCTGTGTCTGAAACAATCTTTCTTTTTTTTTTAAATAGAGAGAGCATCTGTCTTTTAGCTTTCAAGTGTTCTTTGAGGTACAAACGTTAATCACAACTTTGCTATTCCAGACTACTGAAGCAGCAGTCGTAAACAGAACTCTAAAACACAGAAGAACAGAGAACAGTCTGTCTCCAAAATTCTGAAGACACAATAATTGTCACAAAGGAACAGAGTCTGTCTCAACGCGCAAAAAACTCCAAACAAATACAATTAAGGACAAGAAAGGAGAAGAAACCAATTAGGCTTCGATTTCCAAAGATGAATCAATACAACAAAAAAAAAAAACATAAAACTACCCCCCCCCCCCAAAATTAGGTTTGAACTCAAAGGAGATTGAATTTTTCTTTTATTATTTATACTAGGTAAGGACACGTGCGATATCGCACGTAAACTCATTTTATAAAAACAAATATATCATATTTTAAAAATAATCTTCTACAAAAAACTGTTTATAATTGTATTGAGAAAATACATGTGTTACAAAAACGGTTTATAATTGTATTGAGAAAATACAAGTGTTACAAATTTATCTTTTATGTAACTATATTAACTTATTGATAATAATAAAAATATATATTATATTTATAAGTTTTGTTATAACAAAATTACAAAATATCAATACCAAATAAGATATATGTTTTTCATCTATTTAGCTAAATTATTTAAAAATCTGGAAAACAATATTTGAAACTAATTAAAAGGTAAACATATTCCAATCAGTTCAGTTACTAAATTAGTAAACATGTGTGTGTTCGAAAACATGATTATATGGTAATTTTAAGATATTTTATCTCTTAATATATTTTTCTTAGCATATCACTCACATATCTCAGTCAATAAATGTCTTTCTATAATTTATTAGTTTTAAGAGTTGTGTTTTCTAATTATAAAGACCAATTTTAATAAATCGTTAAAATATCTCAATAATTGTCTTTTAAAAAAAATTCCAATAGTTGAATGTTAGAAAAAAACTAATCTCAGTTTTTTTTATTATTAAAAGACACAACTTTTATAATAGGAAGACACAGTTCTTAAAACTAATAAAGACACTTATGAAGATACTATAACTACTTTCTAAAAAAATCCAAAAGTGCATGTTAAAAAATGTAGAAAACACTTAGGATATCTTTAACTACTTTAAAAAAAATTCCAATAGTTGCATGTTGGGAAAAGCAACTATTCTCAGTTTTTTATGAAAGCACAATGTTTATAAAGAGAAGACAAAACTCTTATAACAAATAAAGACACATCTTAAAATATTATAACCAACTTAAGAATATCCACTAGTTGCATGTTGAAAAAATGTGGAAAGCAATTATTTGGATATTTGTAACTACTTTATAAAACTTTTCCAATAGTTGTATGTTGGGAAAACAAAACTAACTCAAGTTTTCAAATGAAAATATATCTTATTATAATGAGAAGACACAACTTTTAAAATTAATAGTTATAGAAAGACATTTATAAATATATTATAACTACTTTTTTTAAGAAATTCAATAGTTGCAAATTGGAAAAAAAAATAGTCTCAGTTTTTTTTAATGAAAGGATATAACAGTTAACATTAAATGGGATTATCTGTCTTTTATATAATCAAAGTGTATGCATATATATGACATAATTCATGTGTTCATGGAACATAAAGTGATCACAAATGCAAAATTTGTAAGAAAGAAAACACACACTTTTTTATCTAGTAGAAAAAAACTAAGATTAATATATTCACTATCTCGTTTAGGAATTTTTGCTAGCCAAACATGAATGATCTTTCATACAATTCTTTGTTGACAATGTTTCATTTCAATATCTTCTCAATGTTTGTAATCAGGTAACTGCACACAACTTTTCTTCTTCACAATTCTTATGAATTTGTGAAAATTTACAATAAAGTAAACCATGAACATGAATTATTTATAGTTTTTCAAAACTATATATGAACATTCACAATTTTTCAGATTATAGTTAGTTATTGTTAAATGATATCTCTACAATACAATTTGAAAATAAAAATCTTTACAAAAGTACCTTAATTATAGTTTACGCTAATAGATTACTAAATATAAAAACACATTTATATTATTAAAAACACTTCTAAACATTTATTCGCAACCATTTGTAATAGTTACATGTTAAAAAATCATAATTTTCACATTAATTGAGATTTTAAAAATAAAGACATATCTAAATATTTTTTCTCAACTATTTACAATAGTTATAAAGTTGACAAGAAACAACCTTTCATTTTTCCATAGTAACCTAATTGAAAAGACACAACAACTGATGCAAATTACTTTTTACTTGTTACCGATAGGTAGTTTAAGTAAAGAAAATATAGACATCTATGTATATTCAAGCGCCTCTTACCATTAGAAATAAAAACATTGATGGATTTTCATTATCGATCATTATTTATCGATTAAGCAGAATATATATATGATAAAAATATAATTTTCATATTTTTTAGAATTATTAATAATAAAATTACTAAAATAAAAGTCTAAGATGTGTATTTTTATCTTCAAAACTGCACATGTTTGTGGATTTTATTTTGTTTTGTTTTTATTTCTGTTTATTATGCCTTTAGAAAATTTAAATAAATATTTAAAAGTATATATTTTTATCTAATTTTATGAACAGTGATCTATGCATGTGTCTTTTCCTTATTTGCTCATTTCTATATACTATATTTTTTAGGAAAATTAAAATAATAATTTCTACTTTTTAACTAACAAATTTTAACAAAGTAAAATTTAATTAAAAAAGTTTAAATAAGTGGGTATATTTATCAGGTTTTGAATATCAAAATGTCAATACAAATCAATAGACTTTTGTAAATATTATTCGAGCAGTCATTATCTAAGGTTTGCACACATGGTTTGGTCTTATACCAAGTTAGTTAACTTATAGTTATAGAAATCTAATTTTTGTAATTCTTTATATGAATTTTATTTCTCATGACGCCTGTCGTGAGATTAATAAATTTTTACAATGGTTTTATATATATATAAATCAAATATATTTAAAACTTTGAATCTCTTAAGTTTTTTATATGAAAAGTGGTATTTATTAGTTTTTAAGATGAAAGCTATATAATTGCTTATGTAAAAACATAATTTTTAAAACTAATACATTTTTAAAATAAAAAATGAAAACACACAACCTTTGTAAAAAGACACAAAAATTATAGATAAACATATAATTTCATAATTTGACAATTTTTAAAAACTCATTTCAGTTTAAATGAAAAGATACAACTTTTCAAAATTTATTTCAGTTTTTTATAAAAAAACTAATTAGGATTGCTATTAAAAAATAAAAAGAATAAAAACACACAACCTTTGATATTGTAATGAAAAAACACAAATTATAGATAAATATATAATTTCATAATTTGACAACTTCTCAAAATTCATTTCAGTTTATATGAAAAGATACAACTTTTCAAAATTTATTTCAATTTTTTAATTAAAAGAACACAACTTTTCAACATTAATTTTAATTAGGATTGCTATTATTAATAGATATTTATTATTGTTGAAGCTTCTTCAAAATATGGGAACCAAACTCCAAAATGTCATTCCACATTCATTCTTCTTTTACCATCCATCCCTGGAGGAGGAGGATGACCTGTGGCAAAACCCCCAAAATGTCAGTTTAATCGCATCCAAAGATGAGAAACATCATTAAGGAAATGACTCACTCAGGTTTGGATCTTTGTACTACAACCAGCATCATTTCCAAGTTTCTAGACTTGTCCATGATCATCTCTTTAGATTCTTATTGCAATCAGGTCCGTTTTTTTTAATTTGTTTTGTTAAAAGACTAACCTGTCCAAGTTCCTGTTGCTGAAGAATCCACGTTCCTTGCTTCCTTGGAAGTTTCTTCTATCATCTACTGTGCCTCGTGATCTAGGTCTTTCCATGGATTCCACACTCCTAGCATCTTCACCCCGGGAATGAGGCCTTTCAGAGTAGTTACCTGTTCTGCTGCCTGCACCAGATCCAGGCCTCTCAGCTGCTCTTGGCCTGAACCTGATTTTGTCGTCCAGCTCACGGATCAGTAACTCCAGCTCTTTTTCTTTCTCGCTTATAAGGTCAGGTCTGTTATGGTTATTGCTGTCGGTTTCTTGTTGAGTTCCTTCTCGAGTTTCTTCCGTAGTTCTTCGATCTCTTCCTTCAACACTCTCTCTCCCTCTGTTTCAGGCCTGGAAGATTTAAAGGGAGTCATCAACATAATCACACAGTAAGTTACTCGTGTACCAATTCAAGGTATCATAAGAGTTCAGAGCATAAAAATTCAGCTAAAGTACACACAAATTAAAAGGACTACAACTTAGATATGAGCAAGAGTTATCTTACAAGTTGACAATGCAATACCAGGAGATGATGTATCGAAAGAACAAATACCATACAAATGAGCTCCTACTGAGAGATCAAACATGCGACAGAAACTTGAGACAAGGTAAGGGTACAAACGTTTAGATAAGAGCCTATCTTGTGCCTAAGTGATGCTTAAAAGGACACTATATAACTTAAGTAGGTAAGTCATTCAATTAAGTTTCCATTTTTGAAGCTGAAACCACAAAACTACAGTTTCTTATCCTCTATCTGGTTCACCAGTCAACAACTTAACATCACTCAAAACAGATAAAATACAGATGAATAAAAAAGACCTGTCAACCCTGCGATGCTCGAGTTCAGAATCCATCTTGCGCCAATCTTTCCCTTGTTCCTCCAGCAACACTTCCCGAGGTTTTGCGTCCCCAAAAGGATTCACCTTTGGTGGTCTAGGTTTCACCACATTCTCCAATGTTAAGCTCTCAGACCTATTAGATTGAGCACTTGATGGCCTACTCGACTGTGCACTCGATGGTCTGCTCGTTTGTGAGCTTCCCTTCTTAGCTTCAATCTCCGAGTCAAGTTTCTTCCAGTCCAATCCTTTCTCCGCAAGAACTTGCTCTCTCGGTCTTGCTGCTCCAAATGGACTCGGCTTACTCGTCTTCACAGCATTTTCAGTTTGAGTCTCACTCACTACACTATCAACAACAACCTTCCGTGGTTCCAGAACAAGACGACGACGCTCCTCCTGAACACCACCGGAGGAGACTCCTCTTGCCCACCTCTCAGTCTCTGGAACAGAATCACGGTTACCGGACCCAAATGTAGATGACTTTGTGAGAGACGCCTGGCTTTTACCTTCTCCCCAGTTACCAACTTCCTCAGCTTTAGAGAATCCACCTCCATAACTACCACCACCACCACCTCCATATCTGCCTCCTCCACCACCACCTCCATAACTGTTACCACCACCAAAATTGCCACCGCCTCCGCTTCCTACACCACCACCGTAACGACCTTGCCGTCCTTGATCAAACACAGGAAGCGACTTCTTCCCTTTTCCCCAATCATCAGCCTCATCAGCTCTAGACTGTTGTGGGAAATCAGAAACCCCTCTCTGATCATCCTCAAATCCGCCATAACCTCTCCTCCCACCACCCCAAGACCCATTAGAATCATCTCGATCTCTCGACATTCCTCCTCCACTAGACCTTCCACCATAAGAAGAGAAGCCTCCACCAATACCACCACGCTGCATTTCGTCCTCAGAGCGTTGCCTTGGACCAGTAGGAAGCTGAATCGTCTGCTCCCTCGTCGACCCAACAGAACCCTTGGTGAACTCCGATAAAGTCATCTTCTTTTTCTTCTTAGACTTGCTACTCGCAGCTTCCTTCAAGCTAGGGAAGCTCTGCGCATCCGCAGCTTGCTCTTCATCCGCACGCTCAGCCTCATCGGCCCATGCGCCGATTCCACCCCACGGTTTCGACATCGCTGATTCTCAATTCCAAAAAAAAAGAAAAATCGAAACTTTTTCACAGATCTGAAAAACCGGGTTCCTAACCCGGAGCTCCGTGTGAGAAAAAATCGAATCAATTTCAGATTCTCTCGACCCTTTGCGAAAATGATGAATTTTTTCAGAGGAAAGTTAATTAAAAATGGAAACTTTATTCCTTCTGTTTGTTTTGTAGGTTCTCCGGAACGGAGGAGGAGCAATGGACGGAGAAAGAGGTAGCAAACGCGCTGAATTGGCCTGTGTAGTACACTAACCAATGAGAAAGGTAATGACTTGAACGTTTGTGGTTCACGCGACGTGTTAGTAAGGTGACGGTTGACTTTAAGAGGAAACGAGTCGTTCTTTAAGAGCCGATCATTTTATTAAAAATTTCAAAGTTTCTCTTTTTTTTTTTCCTTTCTTTTCTTCATCAGCTAATAGAAACCACAAGTTAAGTGCAAGTCAAAGCTCACACTTTTTAAAGGCTACCACAAGCCAAAGCTCACACATTTTAAAGGCTACCACAAGCCAAAGCTCACACAAGTATCTATGTGAAGAAGTCTAGATACCTGCTGCTTTCGCTCTCCATCTGCTCATGTGAACTCCTCCTAGAACCCAAAGCCTCTTCTTCCTCCACGGAGGAAGAAGAAGAAGAACGTGAACGAGGAGTCCTATTAGTTCTCATCCTATGCCTCCTTCTATACTCAAGGCTCACACAAACCATATGCAACACACACTGCAACGCATACCCCAAGAGCCAAACTCTAAGCGGCATAATCGGATGTTCATTCCTGCTCATCACAAGAACAGCAGCAGCGACCGAGACAAAGGCCAAGTTCCACACGATGTCGAGCACCACGACGGGCTTCGAGTAAGCCCAATCGCTCTGTCTCTCCTCGAGCTGCTCCGCCGCAGCTTCCCTCACGAGCATAGACGGCTCCCGCATCGCTCGTCCGCTACTCGCGCGGCTTAGAAACCTAGCCGCTTCCCTTAGCCCTTGTCTCCTCACGGATCTCCGTTCTCCGCCGTTGTAGCTTCCCTCGTTTTCATCGACGCTTGAAAGAAACGGTGCCGGATCGATGGCGTCGGAGGAAAGACGTGATGGCAGCGATGAGGAATCCCCGGTAGTCTATGTTTTTTCTAGAAAAAAGCTAAATCGATGAAACAGGTGTAGAACTACGCCATAAAGAGGTAAGGATTCGATCTCAGGAGACGAAATTGGAATTGCTAGGGTTTCGATCGTGCACAGAGAGGGGGAGAGGAAGAGGAAAGAGAGAGAGACGAAGATGACGACGATGATTATTTATTGGTCAACGGTCAACATCCCGGACTAGTTACCGGGGTATAAATGTAAATATTGAATTTATACGGGGTTATTTTATAACTTTGAATTAAATGTGTCTGAAATTCATATTTTGATATTTTCTAATCCTTTTTTTTCTTGCTTAAAAATACTCCATTTGATAATCCTTTGAAAGCAAAATAATAACGACATGCATGAATCTTCTTCACAAGATTCCTCATTATCAAGTCTGTGACTAGCCTTACCCACTTAATTACATCAGATATATGATTCTCAATATTTGGCAAAAGAAGTTTGTTGATATGGTCTAAAACATGATCTTATTATGATTCCAACCGATAGTATCAAGGTTACTAGATATGAGACAGGGGTATCTGAAACTAGATATGCAGTCTCTGAGGATCTGCAATGGAGTTGGATTGTATCTCTAGATATGCAGTCTTCAGGCTAAGCTATCCTTAGTTCATAAAGCAGCCAACCAATCAAGCTTAAATTCTCGGGGATACCTATAGAATTAGTCTGACTAAATAAATGGTTAAGGTTAATCAATGTTTAATTAGTAATATGCTTCATTTTCTACTTCTATTTTTAAGTAAATTATGGAGTAGGGATGAAGATGGTCTGAAAAGCTTAAAATGGTTAAAATATTTAACTGGACTTGTTATTGACTGAATCCATTAGTCTTCTTCAGGTGAATAAAATGAAGAATGACAAGCACATTACATAGAGTCTATTTTAATAACTTATTAAGATGCCCTTACGACTTTTTCTCTCTCACTCACGTTAATATTCTCAAAGAGAATTGAAGGGTTATTAACTTGTGCCTGAATCTCAATCCAAGCTCTCTGTTTAATGTTTCTTGTCTCAATCTATTCCTCCTCTTATTCATTCATTGTCTTTGAACTGTTAGTTCAAGTTTCTCTGTTTTTTTATACGACCAGAGAAGAGACAATGCCGAGTAGGAAGAACAGAGCCAACACCCATTGGACGAGTGTCACCTAGAATGTTTCCCTACGTCCAAGTGGTCTTTTTGACTTTCAAACATCATCTTGTTTGTGTACAGTGTGTTGCTCTCTGACTCTTTCCATATATTCTCCTTTTTGGTTTTTAACTGTAACTAAAGTTTAATTGTGATTCTCTGAAGTATATTGAATGGATATGATCATTTTAGATGGATAATTCGAAAAAGGATAATCATCTATAAATCTCCTGATGCATCTCAGGAGTTAAAAGTACATTCACTTGTAGTCTTTTACATGTGATCAATACTATACATTATTACAGTTTATGACCAGACACACAGAAGAAGCTCCTGCTTGAAATCAAAATTGTGTATTCACGTTTGCAGCTAAGACAAATGTATTCAAGGTAAGACCCCAACATCTCCCCCCACCCCCCTTTAACTTAGGGTGTTAAAGATGAATGTGCTTAAAAAAAAATGTATAACAGCTTATCCTACCAAATTATATTTTACTTATAACATTCGCTAATCTATTTTCTTGTGGAGTTTGACATGGTAACCGTTTGGAAACTGTAATCCTGGAGTTCGAAGTATATTCCCTCCTTGTATCTCCTCCCACCTGATGATCAAAATCAGCCTTATTGATCTATAACACTAGGAAAAAAATAAATGACTGTAAGATGTTTCAAACCTGTATTTTGTTACCAAGCTGTGAAGAAACACAGCCATCTGCAATTTAGTGAAGTCAGTTCCAACACAAAACCTCATTCCACCACCAAACGCCATGAAGTGCTTAGATGCATTGTTAGACTTTGATTCCTGTACATGACACCAAGCTTTAGAGTTAGTTCCCTTTTTTTTCAGTTTTACTTATAGTAGTACAAGTTACTTAGAAGGGTTTGACCTCACCTCCCATCTTGATGGGTTAAAGACTAAAGGATCTTCATACTTGTCTGGATTCAAATGTACAGCTGGAGGACAGACCATCACCGCCCAGCCGGCTGGAATTGTATAATCTGCATCATTGACAAAGTCTTTAGTGATAACATATATGAAAAGAAAAAAGAGGCTGTTAAATCATTATTTTATTTATTTTTATCATACCTTTATATTTTATATCAATCAAGGCCTTTCTGAAGATTGCAGGAACTATATTTGCTAGTCTTGCTGTTTCGTTTATGAACTGCTTTACATGAATATAAAGACTTAGTCAGCTATTGAAACGTAGAGAATTATCATTAAATACTTTTTAAAAACTCTTAAGCAACCTGAAATGTGTAAGTCATTGACTTGTATTCTTCCCATGTAAGTCCAGACTCTGCATCTTCCCGGTTTCTCAGAATCGTCTTATGTTCTTCCTGATGAGAAAGATGAACACAGTTTAGTATTCTTGCTAAGAGATTTATGGTTTTTATTATATCTTCACTGACCGTTAAACGCTTTAGAACTTCAGGGTCATCAGACAGAAACTTGATGGCTAAAGTTAAAGCGAGAGAAGTTGTTTCAAAGCTGGCGAATAGCAAGACAAACATTAAGTCAAGTGCAATCTCCTCTGTCAGGATTGTACCCTCTTTCTGAATCTCTTCAATGACATAATCAAAGAAGTCACTTGGGTTCTTCCGAGGTTTTTTACGCCTTTCTTGAAGCATGGTCCTCAGCATTTTCATTGCATTTTCCCTACCCTGCAAGATCATCTCCAGCATTAGTACCATATCATAGACAGGCAATGCTTTAAATATTCATTCATATGATGATTTTCACCACCTTAAGACATTTGTGATAAGCTGTGCCTGGAATGTCAAAAGGGAAGGAGATCAGTCCTTGAATAAATGCAACAAAGTTTGCCCTTAGATTCTCTGATGACTTGTCTGGATCATGGCTGATCAACTTCTTTGCGGTGAGATCAAATATCATCTGATAAGATGTTTGATATATCAACATGTTAGCAACAAGGAATAAAGTCACTAACATAAAAGTATATGGCTGAGACTCACGCTTGCGGTTGCATCTTTAAGTTCTACTGATTCTTGATTTGACCAAAGCTCTAATCTCTTATTTGCAGTCAGCTCTACTTGAGGAAGCATCTTCTTGAGACCATCATAGCCAAATAGAGTCAAGACCATGCTTTTAAGGTACTTGTACATAAACCCATGTAATGAACCCACATTCTTTTTCCCAAAGATATTGGTAAAAGTGTCTGGATACCAACTCTGGAAACACCGACCCTCTTGTTGAAACACAAAGTAGCTCAGATCAGGATCTGTTGATACAATCACTGGTCTCCCCACGAGATTGGTCTTGAAAATTGGTCCATGCCTGCACATATTAACAACAGTTTTATAAACCTTTGTGTACACATAGAAGTATTAATCACATTGGTTCGAATGTGAAAAGAGACATGACTCACTTCTTAACCCTTTGTTTGATAAAAGGAGGGATATCTGAAGTTGGGTTTGGCTTGAAGAACTGGATAGTCTCACCGAGTAGTGGCAAACCCATGGAACCAGGTGGAAGCTTCCCTCTGCATTTGGGGTTTCTCCAGCTGTAAACCCAATGTGTGATGGTTATGAGAAGCAGAGAAACCCATATGAACAATGCCCACATCACAATAAGACAATTTAAGAGTATATATGACTTGTTTCTTTGGTTTGTGTTCTTTCTTTAGACAGAAACTGAAAACGTGTAGAGGAAAGAGACAAAGAGAATAAGAAGAAGGAGAAGAAAGAGGAGTTTAGTGCTGGCCCATATTCTTCAACCATTATGATGAGTGCTTAAATAGGCAAGGCAAGTCTGTCACATAACTCTGATTAGATAATAATAAATAATGTAGTTGCAGAATGAAAAAGGTCTAACTATTTTTTTATATATAAAAAAACTTAAATCTGTTTATAGAAACCATACATTATTTATTATCCGTGTGAATGGGCAGCTTTTTTTGGAGTAATAAAAAAAAATAGAAATAATGGAATGAAGGTTCCTCTTGCCTTCTAGTTTATTGTGTCTCATAGAGCATCATCATATGGCATTAAACCACCAGTCTGCACATTAGGCAAGTTTACAGCTTCATTTTAGGAGATCAGTTGTGGGCTCTTCCTCTCCACTAGATTTGATAATAAACTAATGATAATGATAACATATTTGATGTTGTAACTTGAAACTTGACTCATATAGTTATTACACATGGAAAAAGAGTTTCCAGCTTTACATTACTCACTTGATAAGTATTTCTCCTTCATATCTATGCGTAAAATCCCTATATCTAATAAAATCTTTGACACCAGGGTAGCAAAATAAACTATCATAACAAGTACTTTTCAGTTTGTTCTCATTCATGCTCAGAATCTCCTCTTTAGATCTGCTTGTCATGTGTTTTTAATCATTATCATTATTTGGTTCATCTACTATAAAAAAAATTCCCACTGGTCAAACTCAAGATTGATCCTATTGCAAAATAATGTATCCATCAGCTTCTAGATCTTGTTGTCAACCACTGTATCTGCTAATTATATGTTCAGATGAGATAATTAACCTGAGAGTTGAATTTACATTATTATCATTATATTTTTTGGCTTTTGGTGAGAGACATAATCTCAGTCGGCTCTTGGGACCCATTAGGTTAAACCAATCACAGGACAAAGTGGGTTTTAGCCATTGAGCCACGGGCTCATGAGGCTTTATGCAACAAACCATGCAAATTCTACTTCCCACCCCACAATAAAACACCACGCTGTAGGTAGGTCACTGTGAAATACTCTCCATTATTATTAACCTTTCTCTCATTTCATAGATAATACATATTGATGTTGCATATTTGGTGACAAAAAGTTCTTTCTTTATCAGTAATCATGGGTCGAAAACGATAACTTTAAAGTTTAGACCTAGAAACTACTATACACAGTGTGATTAAGACAAAGCCTAAGAGCTTAAAATCTGCTTTTATAGGGAAAGAAATAAACAAGAAGATAACGTTATTGCCATTGCTTTGCTTTTAATTGTCTTCAGTCAAAAGTTTTTGCTAACTCCATTATTGTGTTTAGGATTATAGGTGAATTTATGTGTGTATATGTTTGCCAGTTTCTGTGTGATATGGTATGAGTAAGCAGGTTACATATTTGCTGGAGAACATCCAAAATAGTACACCCAATTAGGGTTTTAGTAAATTAATAAACTAAAGTATTGAAAAAATAATAGTATATATTAAGAGTGTTGAGATGTGATTGTTAAGGGGGATGTACCAAGATAGAGACAACTCAATTAGTTATTGTTTTTAGTGTTCTTGTTCTCTGCTTAACAGTAACAATAATAACAAATTCATCAAACCTGATATCAGTTTTGGAATTGATAATCATATTCTAATATTTTCATATCACACTAAAATATTTCTATTATCTAGTAGCTCAACCTGTTTTGCCATCTTGCTATTATGAGTATATTTTTTTACTGTTTCTGATTATAGCTTAAATATTTGAACTTGGTTGCATGCAAATTTGATGATCGAGTATTCGAGTTTATGAAATACCTGCAATCATAATTTTTAGAGTTTAAATAAAAATTAATCATATAATACTAATTATTGGATGGAGCTTAAAGTGCTCTTGGGTCAAACTTATTGGCTGTGTTTTAACACAGAAAGGTGGCCACGTGATACATATCATATTGGGAGCATATCATTCTTCTTATAATTTTTTCCTTATATATATATTTTTTTTTACTTAATTTTTTTGCTTTTCTTTGGTCAATTTTTTTTTGCTATTTTCTTTTCTTTTCTTTTCTCCCCCTCTACAATTACGTATGTACGTTTACAATTTAGAAATTCATAGCATATACCAATACCATTCCGAGTAGAAACAGATAATAAGCATTGTTTGTAACTTTTTTAAAACGATTGAGGACAACTCATAGCTTGATGATTGTTTAAATGAATTTTAGTTTTTGATTCTGATATAAATTCTAATTTTCTGAAAAAATCAAATAATGATTTTAGATTTTGAATTTTTAGTTTTTTGGCTTTATTTTTTTTTAAAAAATAATACCATGAAATACTATTAAAACTAAAAAAAATTATTGTGGGAATAGTAAAATACAATATAATGTCACCAAAAACACATCAACATGTTTTATACAATTCAAATATAATTTATATAATATAAAATAATATTAATCGCTAGATTTTAAAATACAAACAATAAATTAAACTCGAATAAATGTGTAGTAATTGTAATTAAAAATATAATTAAATTAACTAAAAATTTATAGAATAAATATAGTAGTGTGATAAACAATTACTTACTACTAATGCAGCTACAATATTAATAGGTACATTGATACAATTAAATTTATACATAGTTTTTTTGTATTGGCTAACTTTAAACAATTAAATTTATTTCATTGATAAGTTTTAATTTTGCCGTTTGAGTTATTTTGTAGTTTACTATATTAAAGCAAAACAATGTCACCATCGGTTTATTATTAGATAAATATTATTCAAATATTGTAATAATTTTAGTAAAATTAAGCTTTGTTATAATAAGCATACATGTAAAATTCCTTACATATATGTGTTCATGGATTATTATTAGCAATTAAGAATGCTATGTAAAATATCTTACGTATTATCATTATTATTTACCAAAATGTCTAACGTGTATAGTTATATTTGTAATAAAAAAATAAATGTAAAATTATTTTCAAACACAAAACTAGAAAAACGCTGCGCTACAAAAATGATGAACCATGTTAAGAAATTTATTTTTGTCAGTGAACAATATTTTCTTTACTAAGTAGCAATAAAGAAGATGAATAAAAAAAAAAGTTACAAAAAAAAAAAAAAGTAGCAATATATTAATTTACAGATTCATATATAGAAAAGAAAAGGGAATACGACGACAAAAAGAATGAAAGGAATATAGAAACGTATTAATTAGAAGAAATAGACTTTATAATTAAAGCTTTTGTTTAGTGTAATTAAAGCTTCTTGAAGCTACACAACAAGAACACGAGGGATTCGAGAGAATTGTGGAGAAAGTTCGTTAACGTTGTCTGTTCCGTACGCATGTGGCAAGCCCCTTTTGTATTTATTTTCTTTTACTTGAAGAAAAATACAGAGAAAACAAAAAGCAAATTAAGAAATCAAATTATCGATGCTTTAAAAATACTGAAACACAAAGAAACTTATATGAACCAAGAAAAGTTGGAGACGCTAGCATTTTCTCAACTTTCCTCGTTATGAATGTAACAAAACAAGGACATCCTGCTAAAGAAACAAAAGAGAATAGATGAATGTTAATTTAAAGGAATAAAACGACCTTTAGTTATAATCTTGCAGAGAACGTTTTTGAAGAAAGGGTTTTACTTATGAGAAATTAGGGTCAATGAATATAACAAATACATAAATTAAAAAATTAACCATAAAAATGTGTATTTATGTAATAGTTGTCATTTTACTTTCCATGACTTTTTCCTCCAGTTTAATTATTTTTATTAGTTTAAAAATTACTTATTTAAAAATCCTATTTACCTTTTAAAACATAGATATTTTTTTATTTATTCCATGTTTTAATTTTTAAAACACATATATTTATAAAATTAATATACTATTTCAAAAAATATTGTTGTGTACTATTTTATTTATGAAATGTATAATAAATTTATATTTATACAATTTTTTCCCCTCTCTCCCTTTCCCCCTACATCTCTTCATTTTATCTCTCTAATATGTAATATAACAATATATTTTATTCTATTATATTTATGGAATATAGAATAAATTATAATTATATAATTTATTTTCTTCTTTCTCCTTTTATCTTTCTCATTTTCTCTATTTTATGCTATTTATGAAAGATATAATAAACTAGAATTATATTATATTTCTTTGTAAGAAAATCAATATTGACTAAATTAATAATAAATTATCACATTAATTATTATAATATTTTTTTTTGATAACCGTGGAGATCTGGTGACCGAAGTCAACCGACTAACGCCATAAAACTTGCAGCAACTATATATTTTTATCATTTAAGGCAGTCTGGATAGTCGACATAAATTGAACTAAGGATTCACCGTATTGGATTTTATGATTGTATATCTCAAGTGCCACTAGTCCAACCCTGCTTAACCCCGTTGGTTAGTTCTTACAAATATATATGGTTACTTTTTAAAATTTTAAATTTTATGTACATTTAACAAATTCTCTCTTTATTTATCTTCTAGAGAAGTTAATAAGTAAAATCATCCTAACATGTATAGATGATTTCTAATAGGGAGACGGACACCTTGCTTGGACAAAAATATACATTTTATGACGATTAACGAGATAATTAACATGTGGAAGGGCCAAAGATGTATGTTTTCTAAGTTAAAACTGACAAATCATTAAGGTTAGAAAACAAATAGAGGACAGATTTGGTCGTGAGTGTCTGTTTGTCCCCATGGCCATAGGGTTTGACCTTTCATAAAAGTAAAACGCCAGTCGTGGGGAGGAGTCACATATCAAACCATAGGGTATAGTTCTACTTTTTAGTTTTCTTCTCATATAAGAGCACCATTATTGGAGTCTCTTAAGTGAGTCTCTTGCACTGTTCGCGGGCCCCACTGACATGTGGGACCCGTGAACAGTGCAAGAGACGGTTCTTAAAACTCTTAAATAAGAACCGTCTCTTGCACTGTTTGCGGGTCCCACTGACACGTGTCAACCCATGATTGGTTTGATTTTTTTTTTTTTTTTTTTTTAAAAAAAAAAAAAAAAAAAAAAAAAAAAAAAAAAAAAAAAAAAAAAATAGGAACCCCAAGAGGGGTTCCAGCGTTAATGATGCTCTAATATAGTTTGCTCGTACTTTTATATATTGGTGTACTTAAGAATTTCAAGCCACGTTACTTAATAGTTAACAGGAGTGGTCTAGTGGATTTGTAGGGTTTCCGATAATTTAATCAGAAAAGTGTTATAGGCCATACGATTAAAAATCTATTATATACGAACGATGGGTAATAAATAAGGCTAATCAAGTTAATAAATTAATTAATCTTCAAAGTTAAGACACTCTTGATATGCTTATGATACAAAGTGAATTTGTTGGTTACTTTTTTTTCATAAGCGATATATTTCAAAACATAACTCATAAACTAGCTGGTGAATTTGATATACATGTGTGTGGTTGTTATTATTAATATTTTCGTAAGCAGTAATATATTAACACCCAAAATAAGATTCTATGATATTTTTATAATCATTAAAATGGACGAATGTAAGAAAAGTAAAAAAAAAAAAACTTAGCCATGGAATGTGTGCAATATGAATAGTATATACTTCCAAAAACTACAGAGCAGTAATCAACTTTGATCAAATCAAAAAGATAATTTCAACATACAAGGCGATGCCGGTATATTATCTATGTTAGTGAAATACTTCTAGAACCACTTATGACATCAATTGGTGTTTTCTTAAGAAGGGAAACAAAAAAATATAAGCAACTGGAGAAGAAAATTATGGGAAAAGTGAAATAATTGGCAATGAGGTAAGCAGTGACTAAAAAGACTTCGTCATAAATTGAGGGCCTAGGGAAACATGAATACCACTTTTTTAATATGCAATTCATGTAGATAACGTATAGTATATAGTTGCATGGCGTCGTTTTCTTTATTTTGACGTAAGTAATTTATTAACATTATGAGATTTGGTTAAAACTGAAAGGCATAATAAAATTGATGCTGATAACTCCAAAAGTGCTAATTTGTTTTGCTCATACTTCAAAACCACGTGATTTTGCACTTATCATAAAAGGTCCACCCACATTTAATGGATTAACCATCACTAACGAAAAGTATAATAAAGAAATATTTTCTCTGCTTTAGATTATATGTTGTCTACTTATCTTCTAAACCTGTGTTTCTTTGCTGTAAATATTAGTTTTAGAATATTAAGATAACCACAATTTTAAATTACAATCCTTTGATTGTAGTGGTATGCTACTCTAACATCTCATAACATGTGTCATGTGTCCATGACCATGAGATCATGAAACTAATTAAAGGTTATATTATCCTCCTATATATTAAAGAGAAATTAGTTAATTGACTTTTGTTTATGTGTCGGTTATTTATAAAGTTTTGAGGAAAAATTATAATTTGATTAGTTGATGATTTTTAAATTTTATTTACTTTAACTAAATTTTAAAACAAAAGATAAGTCTATAACCAAATAATATCACTTACTAAATAATTTAAATAATATTATAAATAATGATTTTTGGTAACTTATTGTAGAAATTATAGAAAGAGTAGTAATGTTTGATCAATAATTTTTATACTTATAAAATATTTAAAAATAAAATGGAAAATAAATTATAGAAATCAGTATAATGATTTCATATTCTTATATAAAAAAAATTATATATGTATATAAAGTATTATAATAACTATTAATGTCTTATAAAGTCTATATATTGCTTATAGATCATTTATAAGATTTTAAAATATTAATAAAATAATTTATCATGACTTACAAAATTATTTTATCATAGCTTTTTAAATTATTTTTAAAAGCTTATAAATCATTTAGAAAAGTTTCTAAAGTAATCCATATAAAATTTTATAAAAACTATAAAATCATTTGTAAAAGCTTAAAGTCTATTTATAATTGGATATGCTTTCTGGTCCTTCTCGAGACAAATCAACATCATCGTTGGATTGAAATAAATCATCTTGGAAGAAGCTGGTGAGTCTTGTCAGAAGAGAGATGTGCATTGCTAATATGTTTTCTTAGAATGTTTGGATCTTATCTGCAAGAGACAAAGTTACGGTTAGTAATTTCTGAGGTACTTTGAGCTTTAATTGTATAAAAATAAGTTTGGTTGCTTACATCTAAACAGATCTTGATGTCTTCTCCTTTTTATTTCAGTGTATAATGTTTGTCATCTTTAGTTGAGCGTACGTGTATTGATAAATGCTCAAGCTTGATAAGCAGTACCACTTTTGGCACTTATTCCGTCTTCAAGTCTCAGGTGATGAGAGATCTGCAATGTGTTGCTATGATCTGTTCAGACATCAATTAGAACTAGTTTGGTTGTGCAGTCTTTAAATAGAAGACATGTCTCCATGGTTGGACTTTGGGAATTAACTAGTTGTGAAAGTCTAAGAGAAGTAAGCTGTGAACAATTAGTTTATCTTCTCTTGTGGTTGAATCTTGTTTTCTCTCTAACAGATTTATCAAAATTTACAAAGTCGTTGCTGATTGTGATCGTCCAATGGGAGGCTGGGAAGGAAAAAGGGACGGTGGTGACAGCAGGTATCTAGACTTCTTCACATAGATACTTGTGTGGGCTTTGGCTTGTGGTAGCCTTTAAAAAGTGTGAGCTTTGACTTGCACTTAACTTGTGGTTTATATTAGCTGATGAAGAAAAGAATGGATGTGATAGTACTAGTTATTCTATGATCTTCCCCAAGCTGTAGTGGTTTCTTCAGGACCCTTTTTACACAAAGCGTCTATTTTTCGGTTTGATGCATTTTTTTTACAAACTAATTGGGAATAAATGCAACTTTGTGGAGGTTACCATCATCATTTTGTTCTTCTCTGTCAGGTATTAGATAGTTATGATAGACTCACTCAAATAAGGGAATCATACACTGAATAAGCATATCCTCTTCCTAAAAGGGTAAAATACCATGTCTCGGGTTGTTTTTCTTATCCCACTTACTGTTTCCAAAGCAGTGTTGCGAAACATCTGGAATCTGCTAACACCATGTTCTCCTTTATTTGGTGGATCATTGGGTTCTACTGAGTATCTGCTGGTGGTACTGTACTTATATCCTAAGTCGCTACTTGGTACTATTTGTTTTAACACGACACGATGAAAAAAAACAGGAAGGGGCTTCGAAAGAAGACGTTGAACAGCTCAGCAAATTGTTTAGTTTAGTTGCCAAAACGAAACAGCATCTTCTCGTGTTACATCTCTGCAAGAAAATGGAGTTGGATGGGATTTCACATAACATCTACACTCTTGAGTTGTATTCAAAAATCTGAAGCTCTGCTTGAAAGCTGAGGTGGTAAAGAGAATAACTCTCGAGTCTTGAGCATATATAGTAAGTAGAATTGCTCCACGAGAATGCAAAACGAGAATCCTGACTAAATCAGTAGCAGGAAACAATATTGTAAGTGGTCATTCTCGTAGAGTTTTCAAAA
This sequence comes from Sinapis alba, assembly GCA_012274485.2. Lineage (NCBI taxonomy): Eukaryota > Viridiplantae > Streptophyta > Magnoliopsida > Brassicales > Brassicaceae > Sinapis > Sinapis alba. Next base: position 201,578 of record MU105721.1, on the reverse strand, counting down.
GTAAAGCAACATCCATGTCATCGATTGTCTGATAGATTGCAAGGTAGCTTCCTTATAGGTTTCCTATCGCCAATGTTAAGATCGAAAACAAAAATCATAACATCTCTGTTCCTTCCTATTCCATACATAAGCAACACCATTGTCTCCTTCCCTTACCACTTTTGTCTGTCCATCACTGGTACCTGATAACGTCAGAGCATCAAGCCCTCGCAGCAGCTCGTCGACTTTCATTTTTCCTGCCGTCCTGAGAAAGTTGGGAATCATAGTCATAGTCATAGTCATATCAATCTCCATCTAATCTGCAACCAAAGTCACCACGTGCTGTCCAGAAACGAACCACTCCCATCTGCACATGCAGTTACAACATCCCTGCTCTCCAAAAACTTGACATCCCAAACAAAAAAAAGAAAAAGAAAATTAACAACAACAAAAAATACTGATACATATGATTCCAAAAAAAATATATATATACTGATACATACATACAGTAAATTTGCCTTGTATCTACAGACTTCTAAATGTTTTTGTTTTTTATTTGTTTATATAGCTGGTGACTCCGGTTGCTACAGAGACATTTACGGTGATGATAGTTGATGATAGCAATGGCTAACGTTTCCAAGAAACCGTACATGGATCATGAAAAAAATTAACATTTAGAAAAGAAGATTTTGTATAAAGAAAAAGAGAAGAAAGGAAGAAGCATATGGTGTTTTTATCTCTCATGTTTAAGAAAAAAAATCATATTCATATATATATATATATACACACACATATTTAGGTTAGGAAAATAATGGTTTAGTATTGATTTTATATAATTAAATTAAAATTAGTTAAGAGAAATCATTCATTACAAAGATGTATGTTTAAATTAAAGTATACATATGTTTAGATGAATTTGTGTAGTACTTCACGTTTCAGATATACCCGATTGAGTTCGGATATTCAAACTTGTTCAATATAAAACTTGACTAAATATTTTGCAATTTTGGTTTAGATTTTTCGAAGCGGGTCTGGATATCAGATAAAATACCCAACCTACAGTAAAAACTAAAAATGTATAATTTGCACTTATTAAAACTAGCCTATTAGTAGACTATTAAAAAATCTATTACTATAAAGAAGGGTTTCTTCCCTCCTGGTTGAGACACGTAGGATTCCACCTAAGAAAGTCGAGCGACCTTGCACTGACACGTGTCACATAAAACTTCAACTCTGCGTTTCATTTAATCTCATTCAGGATGGGCTTCGATCGTTAATGTGTGTTGGGCTGTTGCTTTGTACGGTGAAAGGAGAGGTTGTCTAACTTTCCTTTATGTCACGTCACTTTGCTCTCATCTAAATTTTTGTTTGTTTACCGATTGAGCCCAACTTTGGCCCACTTAAACTCCTCGCCCTCCCCTTTCCATGATTGACAAACTATCAGTTTCTCTTCCTCTCACCTGAAATCCCTAATGCTACCCTTTCAGAAACTCTCTCTGTTACTATAATTCTTCAAAGCTCTCTTCAATGCAATAACGTATAATGACGAAGATCTCTTTAATTCCCTCATTTCCACCATATATAACTCACTCACGTCATTCTTCCTTGCCTATTCCTTAGAACCTCTAAACAAATCACACAGCGTCCATGGCTTCAAAATCAGCCAAATCTACTGCTGCAGTCTTGCCATCTGTTCTCTTCAACGATGCCATTCAAGAGAATCTACCAAACTGTCATCTCCTGGACGTTGCGACCGTCTTGAACCGAGTTTCATCTGCCAGAGTCAATAGATTGAGTCACTCTTATGGATTGTTTTTGTTTTTTTTTTTTTGTTTTTGTTAGGATAAAAAGTAGTAAAACTGTGAAAACCAGGTAACGAGTTTCAAAAAATCTTTGTTTGCAAGAAAAAACATTCAAAGCTTATTGTTTTTGTTTGTCATTATGAATGGATCAGAGATTTCGAGAAACGAACACAAACATGATATGGGAGTGATGTCTACAAAGAACTCTATCTTATTGTTCCGTCAGGTACTATACTAAATCTAAATTTTAAATGAATTAATCAATGTTAGTGAGTATCTTCGGTTACATCATCTTAGGTCCCTTCTGTCACTGGGCAACTTCTTTTGCAACCATTAGAGAAAGAGACATGACGATTGTGGAAGAAAGTTGAGGGCAGTAACATGTTCGTCTCATTATTGTTGATGGACAGGTAAACTAAAGGCTTCCATGTTATCAATCGAGGTTAAATGACCATTGATGCTATCTTTAGAGTAAGGTAAGAATATTTCTTGCTTAGTTTCATTCAACTTTAGATAATGATAATAACCATTGATGCCATCGTTGGTATACCACTGTAAACAGTTTGAGATTACTTTTGTCTCTCTGTGCATGTCACTAACTTTGGTATTTCCTTCCTTTTCTTGAATTGAACAGTTTGTGAATTTCATATTATGTGAAGAACATTGATTCTAGAAGGAAAAGTTTGCAGCTTAAGCCTTGGAGTTTGATCAGGAGGAGATCTATTTATAGTAGAAGTAATACTCTGTATGTTTTCTAAAGCAAAATATTTGTCTAAAACATTCTTCTTTTTTTTTTTGCAATTTTGCACATAAAAGCATATTTCTCCTTATATAAAATTAGCTTACGTACTATTTTACAGCTCATACCATATAAATATAGAGTATTTGTAATAAAAATGAAGGTGGCTTAATTCAACTAAAAACTTAAATTATATTTTACCCAAAATAAATCAGTCTGTGACATCAGTCAACATTACAACAGACCTTTCATGTATTATTGAAATCTTAATTATTAAATTAAACGTTACACTTTCTCATGTAAACGTTGAACTTTTTCAGAAATTTTATATATATTAGTTAAATTTGCATTCATTAATAGATGAGTAAGCATTTCAATTCTCTTGATTAAACCCAAATGATCAATGCTCTTTCCACTTGGTGTGACGTTTGAACTCTATCATAGACAACCTTTTGTAATTATGATGTAGACCAGTCGATGCGGTGTAGATTATATTATCCACTCCATATTACCGTGCTCGCTGAAAGGAAGATATTCTATAGACTTGAAGAAGATTAGTTTTAGTGATTTTCATGGTTTTAACCCTCAGATCTCTCCATCAAAGAATGGTCGAATATCTAACTTTTAGATGTAAATCGACAAAACTTATATATACTGAGATTTCATCTATCAAGAATTACTATTAGGAAAAAAAAAATTGACTTGAAACAAAACTGCAACAAAACTAAAACATCTTCACATATTGGCAAACAACAACTGTGGGAAAGGTAACTCTATCTCTATGCCATAATTTTGCTATGCACATGAGAACATGAAGAATGCATAAAATTTATGGATCACCATGAACAGCAAACCGACATGTCTGGAACTTACAAATGCTGAGATATATCAAACGTTTCTTTATTAAAAAAGAAGTGTTATAAAAGTAATATGATCTTTACGATGCCACGAAAAAGTGCTATATTAATAATTTCGAAAATCGATATAGTGATTGTTTTTACTATAAAACAATGGAGAATTTTTTGGTGTTGGTTTTAAGATGACCGACAAGTTCCTACATTCATCGGTCACTACTCAATTTTCATACTTTCCAGTTTCAATGTTTTCTTATTTTGAGTAGCTTTGCATTACTAAAATTTTCTCATTTAATATAACATTATACTTTTAATACAAAAATGCAACTTCAAATAATCATCACTTTCACTCCAATAGCATATTAAAAGATTATAACTGCAACATAAAAAATAAATACTTTTATAAGGACAATTCTCTTAGATAGCCCTTTTTAAGTTTTTGTCACAAAAATAGCCCTCAAAAAATAAAATGACCAAAATAGATTTTTTTTTTTTGAAAATTTGATTTTTTTTTACTTTTTTTTTTGAAATTTGAAACCCTAACCCCAAACCCACCCCTTCTAAACCCTAAAGTCCAAATTAGTTAACCCTAGGGGTATAAATGCATAAAAGTGAATTTTTTAGCTTCTAAAAAAACATTTTGGTCATTTTCTTCCTTAAAAACTATTTTTGTGACAAACAAACTAAAAAGGGCTATCTAAGGGAATTTCTCTTTATAATATATACAAAAAATTACACACAATCCAATTTTTTGGTACCCAAATATTACAACCCACAAATAACACACCAAATACGTAATCAAATTTTTGTAGAAAACAACAACATGAAAAGCCTTCACATCATATCAATATCACCTCTTTAATAATGAAACAACTATTGCAAAAAAACAAAATATATTTTATTTTATCATATATAATTTCTTTTCGTCTAAAATTTTCTAAAGCACAAAAATCATTATCATACACATCTCTTGCAAATGCAAATCAAAAACATAACCCACAAAATTATACAAAATAATAACCTAGATCACAAGTAAACTATATCCCTGCCGACCGTAGTACCAAATAATAGAGACAAAGTGACGCTGCTATGTCAAGCATCGAGAAGGTTCAATCAGCATCATAATTAACCGGTTTTCTGAAGACCGACACTGCGCCGGTTTAGAAAGATATGTATAAATTACACAATCTCGTTGTAACCCCTTCTTAACGAAGATCTGCTTCATGATTCAGGCTTAGCTTTTCTTCCCCCAAATCGAGATTTCTAGGGTTTCGATCTTCGCTGCTCTTTTGATTTCTCGGGATTCGATTCTGTGCTTCCTCTCTGGTTATATCGCCTCGATTCGCTCAATTGCGCCCATCACTCCCTCTGATCGGCTTCATCTCGAGGTTCGTTATCTGACCTAATTTCTGAGGTTTATCCTCTTTCTGTAGTTCGATCAAGGGATTGAGTGTAGGGTTTTTCTGTTTCGATATAGTATTCCGGGAAAGTTTTGTGTTTCGCGGGAAAAATCTGTGGTGGGGAGATTCTGCATTTCTGCTTCATTGAAGCTATGCGTCTTCTCCTCTTTCACTGCTCTTTAGATGTGCATTCGGTGGGTTAAAGTTTTGGTTTTTGATTGTTCTGATTTTGTAGGAGAAAGACCTTTTTGTCTAAGTGAATTCTGATGCTCGTTAGGATTGGTTTCTGGCTGATTCGATGAGAAAGAAGAGGAAAGGTAGCGAAACCGAGGGTTCGGAGAATTTACAAGAGGATTTATCATCATGTGCTACTGCGTCACGATCATCCAACTTCAGGTCACATTTCTCGTTAGAGGGTTACGCTAGACTTAAGAAGCGCTGTAAGGAGAATGACACTGTTGACGAGGAGTCTGTTGGTTCCTTTAAGAGACGGCTCGCTGGCGTTGCTACGGCACCTCCTTGTGGTGCGTCTTCTTTGGTCTCATCAGGAAGAGGTTTGAAGAGGAAGATAGGGTGTATTGAAGTTTCCACGCAGACTGGCAGGAAGAATAAGATTGACGATGATTATGTTTTTGGTCCTAATATTGGGAAAGGTAAGTTCGGGTCAGTGAGGATCTGTAGGTCGAAGAATAATGGGATTGACTTTGCTTGTAAAACTCTGAAGAAAGGGGAGGAGACTGTTCACAGGGAGGTTGAGATAATGCAGCATTTATCCGGTCATCCTCGGGTTGTCACATTGCATGGTGTATATGAAGACTCGGAATGTTTCCATCTTGTGATGGAGCTGTGTTCGGGGGGACGTTTGATTGATCAGATGGTCAAGGAGGGAAAGTATTCAGAGCAGCGAGCAGCTAATATATTCAAGGACCTCATGCTAGTCATCAATTATTGTCACGAGATGGGAGTTGTGCATAGAGATATCAAACCTGAGAATATTCTACTAACAGCTGCTGGGAAGATACAGCTGGCTGATTTTGGACTTGCCATGAGAATTGCAAAAGGTAATTGTATCCAGGTGTCAATGAATTTCATATTTGTATGCAGTTTTTAAATGATTTATAGTGTCTTTATGTAATTGTTTAGTGTTGTGACTGTTCATATACACATTTTTTTAGGAAACATAGCGGCTTGATACTGTGAAATTATAAAGCTGGCATCACATCAGTGTCTAATATTACTGGTGAAAAGACTTATGCGACCGGAAGTTTGATATTCTGTATGAAACTGGCTGTCCTGTGTTGTCTTTTCCTCTGGAAGTTTCACTTGCATTTCCCTGGGTAGTGATTGTTTTTTCTTGATCATAAACTAGATAAAGAAAACTAGTCTTCTATGACTGAATAAGATAGTTGTTGTACATGATTTAGAAATTGTGATTAAAGTATTAGTTATGTTATTACTTGACATGTTATGGTTCCTCTTCTTTCAAGAGAGATGAGCGCTTGAGATCATAGTTTGACCTTTTCTCTGTATCTTAATTTAGCCCGTTAAGGTTTTACTTATCTATTTGTTTAATATGCGTTGCACAGGTCAAACATTGTCTGGATTAGCAGGAAGTCCTGCTTATGTTGCACCGGAAGTTCTTTCTGAAAATTATTCAGAGAAAGTCGACATTTGGAGTTCAGGAGTCCTCTTATACGCTCTCTTATCTGGTGTACTCCCGTTTAAGGGAGATTCTTTGGATGCAATTTTCGAAGCAATCAAGAAAGTGAAGCTTGATTTCAACTCGGGAGTGTGGGAGTCTGTGTCCAAGCCAGCCCGTGATCTATTGGCAAGGATGCTAACAAGGGAAGAATCTTCCAGAATCACAGCGGAGGAAGTGCTAAGTAAGCCCTTTGAAATCTCTTCCAACTCCTTTCAATTGCACATTTAGCGTGCAGTGTTGCTGGATCCTTTGTTTTGTCGTTGTTTAATTACAATAGCGTGATTTGTGTGTGTTTCAGGGCATCCATGGATACTCTTTTACACAGACCGGACACTCAAGACGATGTGTATTAAGTCCAAGCACAAGAATCAAACAGGACCTCCTCCATGCATCCAGATTCGCAGTCAAATAGAGAAAACTGACCTAAACAGAGCTAACAGAGAGAAGAAGTCAACATCTGATTCACCGACTGATTCATTCTCCAACACAGAGGAGGAAGAAGATGAGAGCGGTGTGGTCGATGTGCTTGTGGTTGCAATTGCCAACGTGAGGATCTCAGAACCAAAGAGAAGCAGAGTCTGTAGTCCCACAAGCAGCCCCATTGAACAGCAACACTCTTCTAACCTGACCACGACTAATACACTCTGTCGAGCCTTCTGACATTTTACACACACGACTTCGTCCAAGTCTCAAAGTCACTCGGGTTGTCCCTGATATGATCTTAGTGACTTCATAAATCATAATAGCTCTCTAATAGTAGTTGGATTTGATTTGATTCTGATTTCCTTCTCCAGTCCTGACTATGTTGTACAGATCATGTAAATATAGAAATATTCTATAATGTTTTCCGATCTGCTCTTCTCGTAAACCGTGGAGATAAAGCATCTTCTTAAAATGCAATTAACAACAATTGCTACAACATTGTATGTACATTCCATGTGTTTTTCTGTGTTCAGTCCTCTCGAGTGAACTTTGATAGTGTACATGTTCATAATTAGTTGCTTATATTTCGAAAGATAAACGTACTCTGCATGGATGGTCATGTTATTCATACCATAAGGGAGCTCAGAGCATTATTAGTAGTGAAAACCTTTATGGGGTATCTTACCAATATTTTAATTTTGTTCATATAAATAATTTAAATTTAAAACTATAAAAAGTGTTAAACCAATAATAAAAAAAAACATGTGTTACAAAAGTTTTCAACTTTAATTTAGAATTTCTTATTTGAAAAATCTAAACATTTTAACTCATATTTTAATTACTTTTCATTATTTTAGGTTAAAAAACTAGGGTGCTCTTAAAATTATATCGATAAAGTATTATTATTTGACAATATGATTCTATTGTTTACGGTGGAGGGGATGAACCATATATAAGTTATCCATGATATATTTACAATTATATAAGATTGTACAATAATATTAAAAATCTTTTTTTTATCATTTTGTTTTTATTGGATCGACGATTTCATCTATTGTTTTGCTTGTAACTCAAATTATTTCAATCAGGAGATAAATATTTATTTAGATTGAATATAGCAATGATACAAACTATACTAGTTCATATCTTTTGATGTTTAAACATCGATTTTTTTTTTAATCTTAACAAGAATAGCTAATATCGGTTTTACTTCTTGTTAGAGCACTTGTTTGAGCATGAATCCACACAGTCCGCAACTTTCTCTGCATCTGCTCATTTCACAAACAGCAATAAAAACTATTAGTTATATAGTCTTCAACTAATATCCATCAATAATAATAGATCTTATGTTTTGACAACAAATAATATACTAAGTACATATATATATATATATATGGTTATCAATTATTAATAAATTTATTCATGAATCAAGAAAGAAAAATGTGGTTGTGTTAAGCAAACCAAAATAGTTTTTATAGAGAAGAAAAAAAACTTACTCGGATTTCTGAGAGAAGAAAGAGAAGCACAATGGTGAGTAGCACAACCAAGCTTGCAAAAATAATCAGTATGATCCATTTCCGTTGCCAAAATCATTTGAGAATGAGGAGGAGGAAAATTTGATGTTGGAGGAGCAAGACAAGTAAGGAGACAAGTGAATGGACACAAAAGTAATTTTGGTAACTGCTTCTCAATGGCACAACTATCAATACAACTTGGATAGCAATTTCTAAAAGAGAGTGTGTTTTGAGCTTGTGTATGAGCCACAAAGTTCCCCATTACCATCACTATCATCATTGTAATAAGCATTATGATCACTCTCCTGCTTCCCATTTTCTTTCTTTTGTTTTTTTTTTGTTTGAAGAGTTGATTATAAAATTAGGGGTAATTTGCTTGTTAATCATAGATGTTGTTAACTTCGGTTTTTAAAGTTTGTTTATATAGGGATTAATTGTGGAACCTTCTGTATAATAAGATATTGAGAAAAGAAAGAATCTTCTGTAATAGCCAGAATTTCTACAGTCAATAACGTTACGTATTAGGTGTAACTATGAAACAGATTATAATATCTTTTTTTTTTTTCCAATTTGGTGATTATATTATTCTATTTGTGAGGTAAAATTTTGCATTAACCAAAATATGTGCAAACTGTTTTCAGATATTTCTACTAAAACACATGAATCTATTTTTTCTTGTTTTGACATATCATGAATTTGTGTAATAGTGTTTGAAAAAGGGTAATTCTCTTAAATAGTCATTTTTAAGTTTTTATCACAAAAATAGTCCTCAAAAACCAAAATAACCAAAATATACTTTTTTCGAATTTTTTTTTTTTTTTTTTTTTTTTTGAAATTTGAAACCCTAACCTCAAACTCACCCCTTAACTCTAAACTCTAAAGTCCAAATTAGTTAACCCTAGGAGTATAAATGCATATAAATGCATTTTTTAGTTTCAAAAAAAAATATTTTGGTCATTTTCTTCTTTAAAAACTATTTTGTGACAAACAAACTAAAACGACTATCTAAAGAAATTTTTCTTTGAAAAATGTATGTATTATCTTTACTGTTTCATTGTTTCTCATTTGGTGATTATATTATTCTCTGTTTGTGAGGTAAACGTTTGCATTAACATAAATATGTGCAAGCTGTTCTTAGAAATATACGTCTACTTAACTACATGAATCTACTTTTCTTGTTTTGATGTCTCATGCATCTGTAAAATAGTATTTTCAAAAATATATGTATTAATGTGTATGAAACTATACCTTCCTCTTCCCCGGGAATTCCATGTCTTCCATGTGTATGAAAAATTGGCGGTGCTTTCTCGCTTTCTCTTCGTTTTTCGTTGATGGCTTTGTTTTCTATTATATTTAACTTCAGTCGTTTACGTTAGTGACGTCTAATTTTTTTACTAAAAAAGGTGAAGATATATAATATTTTGTTACATTTTCCACACAACCTCTCATAAAATAAATAGTGGTTTACGTGCATGCGTTCCATACTATGAGTTTATGACATACACAGTTTAAACTGAAACTTGTTACTTCTGCTGAAAATAAATGTATGTATTTAAGTTTAGATCTAAAAATCATCACACGTTCTTAAAATTTAGTATACTGCTATTATAACTTATTTGCTTGATTAAACCAAAATAAAACTAGATGTTTGAGACAACTACTGGTAGATAACTATCGATTATACAACTGAATATAATAATTTCGTGTTCCAGTTTTGCTTGTAACAAAAAAAAAAAACATCCAATACAAAAAAAAAAAAACTCTTGAGATACTTATACTAGATACTATATATAGTTATCCATTTGAAATATACAAAAATCCAATGAATGTTTGCTTAAGGTAGTTGTGATATTGGCAATTGTTGTATAAATTACATCAGAGTTGTAAAAAGTGACTGCAATGCATATTATTTGATCCTATATAAGATCCAACGTTACAGTTTCCACTGCAAGTTACCATTTGTAATTGAAATCTGAGATTTACGTAGATGAGTACGTACTCTACAAGAAAAGAAAAAACAAAGAAACTTAACCTATATTACACACACACGCCACCATATAGAGTGAGTGTCTATCAATAATTGTATCATCTATAATCAGACTTGGTTGTGTTAAAAAAATTGCAGACTTGATCCTAAAACCAATACGCTTGTGCTTTATACATTAATATATTTATTATGAATTTAGGGTCACCATTTTTTTATGAGAACTGACTTTGTAAGGGGGCACCAAACTTGACAGTGATAGTATTGTTATCCATTATATTGTCGATATGATTCTTTTGTACACAGTGGAGGGAACGAATTAGATCAGGTATGCATTCTATACTAAAATTATATACAATTTTCACAATAATATCAAACATCCTCTCTTTTTATCATTTTGTTTTTCACAATAATATCAAACATTCAATTGATTTGCTTGTAAAAAAAATAATTCAATGTGGAAATACATATTTGTTTGGATTGAATTTTGTAGTTATACAAACTACACTAGCTCATATCTTTTGATACTTAGACATCGATTTTTTAAAAAATCATAACAAGAACACTTAAGAAAATCTCTTCTAGTTCTTGTTGGAGCACCTGTTTGAGCAGGAATCTACACAGTCTGCAACTTTGTCTACATCTACTCATTCCAAAGTAAAAAAAAACATCAATTAAATAATCTTCAATTAAGATCTGTAATAGCAGATATTATGTGTTTTACATCTAAATATATATGGTTATCGATTAATAACATATTTTCATATAATCAAGAAAAAATGTAATTTGTGTTAACCAAACAAAATAACGCTTTTAAAGAAAATAAATAACTTACCGGGGTTATGGAGAGAAGAAAGAGCAAGACAATGATGAGTAGCACAACCAAGTTTACAGAAATAATCATTGTGATCAAATTTTTGGTTTGCCAAAATCATTTGTGAAGGAGCAGAAGGAATATTTGATGCTGGAGGAGGAAGACAAGTCATGAAACAAGTGAACGGACACATCAAACCAGTTGGAAACTTCTTTTCAATGGCACAACTCACAATACAACCAGGGAAACAGCTTCTAAAAGGATAAGCTTGAGCTTGAGCTTCTGTCTGAACCACAAAAGTCTCCATTACCATCACTATCATCATTGTAATGAATATTATGGTCACTATTTTGCTTCCCATTTTCTTCTGTTTTTTTGGTTTGAAAAGATGATTATAAAGTTGGAGGTCACTTGCTTGTTAACTTATGTTGTTAATGTTTGGTTATATAGAGATTGTGGAACGTTCTGTATAAGTTGTAAACAAAAAAAAGAAAGAATCTTCTGTAATAGTTAACATGTCTACAGTCAACAATGTAAGGATTAAAAAGTGTATAATTTTGGAATGGCTAATTAATACGACAATATTATTATTAATTTTATGTCTTTCCGATTTGATGATTATATTATTTCGTTTAAGAGGTAAAAATATGCATTAACATAAATATCTGCAAGTTGTTTTCAGATGTATATACTTAAATACATTAATCTACTTCTTTTTTTGACGTCTCACGAATCTGTGTCATAAACATTAATACATATATTTTAAAATTGTTGAATTATATTCTTATAAAGTACACCTATTTAACCAATATTAGTTAAGATAAATAAGATTATTTCTAAAATCAATCTATTTTAATTAATATTAAGCATAAAATATGTATTAAATTATATTAAAATTCTAAAATAATACTTTTTATGATAATAAAATGTCAAAATAACTCTATTTATGAAATAGAGGAAATAATATATTGTTCTTATAACTTTTTTGGGAAAAATATTGTTGTTATAACTTATTTACTTAAAATTTATGACAAAAATGTGCTTGAGACGAAGGTAGCATAACATTCGCTTTGGCCTTCAAAAAATTTATGGTTAACATATATCATTTGATTCCTAAATTGATTAATAGAAGTAATGTGTTGACCATTTAGCTCTTATTCCAGAATTGTTTCAAATTCCATAAATTTGAGGATTGTCTTTTGAAACCATTATTCATAGAAAACTATAGATTATTTTAGGGTTTTGTGCAAAATAAGTGTTTTTCAACTTAAACCGCAATATCAAACACTCATATGTCAATCCACGAAATATCAGTTTATCCCCAATATAAGACACTCATGTATCCATGGCGTGTCAAAGTTAAACTTGATCGAACAGTTTAACAGGATTTTAAATTCACCCTTTTCATGATAAAAACTTAAATAGAGAATAGAAATTAAGAAGAAAAAAACTTTTATTTTAGATCAATCAATAAACTGCTTCTTCCTCCAAACTCCTTAATACTTATTCTTCTAGAATTTTGACTCTTTCCTCTTCCTCTGTCATCACTGGATTTGAACTAGACGAGCATGTGATTCTGCTGAAACAGGAACTACAACTTCTGTCTCCACAATAGTCTTGCCGGAGATCCATTTCTTGCATAACTTCTGATCTGCATGCTTCTTGTCTTCCACATCAAGCTCAAACCTTCTTCTCTCTTCATCTTCATCCTTTCTACTCCATGTGCACCATCTCTGAGTGACATATGCCTTTCTCGAAACCCCAGTTATATTACGCAGCCACCTTAACTGGATCAGATCTACACCGCATCAACAGTAAGGCATAGTTCTTGGGAGAAGAGTAGATGCTGATCCGCATCTCTATCATCATATAATAGTAATATATATTGTTATCTTATCAATGTGATTCTATTTCTTACGGTGGAGGGAACGAACCAGATCAGTTGTTCATGATATATTACATTTATATAAGATTGTTACAATAATAGTAGACATCTTCTCTTCAATCATTTTGTTTTTCTTGGGTCGTCAGTTTCATCTAATGATCTGCTTGTAACACAAATAATTTCAATCAATAATCAGGAAATAAATATTTATTGGGGTTTTTTGCCCCCCCCCCCCCCCCTAATTAAAAGAGATTAAGAGAAATCTTATAAAAAATATATAAAATAATATTTAAATGACCATAAGTATTTAAGATAAATCTAAAGATATATACGTTCATCCTAAAACGATACATATACTCAATATTTTTCCTAAAATATGTTTGGAAATTTTATTGTATTGAAATCATGGTAGACTTTTGGTATTGATTACCATACTAAGTGGTTCTCTCGTGTGTCTGGAGAGAACTACAACAAAGTCTAATAAACAACATTAGTACTTGATTTGGCTTTCAAAAAAAAGAAAAAAAAAGTAAAGCTACATTTGGATTTCAAATCTCATCACAAATTTTAGTACTACATCAAAAAGACTGCAACAAAGCCCATCATGAACCAACGTAAACAATCAGTCTGAAAGCAACATTGTCTCTCTCTAGGTATCGGCTCGACGATAGGGCATGTACCTATGATCCTTAGTTGCATTCTTCTTCCTCCGTTTGTCAAGAAACGATGAAAGCTTCCCAGATTCCTGTATTGTAACATCAAAACGTGATTCAGTCAGTGATTATAAAGTTTTGAAACTTTCGAGTCAAAACTGATTTACACACACCTTGAGACTGTTGTACTTTTCGATGAGTTCTTGTTTTCTGATTTCAGCTGCATAAGAGGTAAGAAAACGAATCAGTAAACTGTTGGCAAATAAAAACTCCGAAACTGCTAATATGTTTTCAACGCAAAATAGAGAGAAGACTAAGAACATACATTGTTTGAGATAGTAAGGCTTTTTCCCCATCTTTGCTGCTTCTCTTTCTTTCTTTTTGTGCTCTGTTAGAATGGATTTTCCTTTGCTATTTGTTGACGGATCATACTTCAACAGTTTCTCCTAAGGTATTGCAAAGCCAAAGAAACATATGATTACAGAGTCTTACCAACAAATAAACACAAAAGAAAGGACCACTTACAACATAAGTTAATTGGTCCTTGAGTTCGTCGACCTCTTCTGGATTCTTTGTTTTCTTTAGCTTCGTTTTCAGTTCCTATTTACAAAGCAAAAGGGCTTCGTGAGAAGCTGAGAACTGGCAAGTACTTTTAGCATCATCAATCAATCAAATACCTCTCTTTCAACAGGAAGTTTCTCCTCGAAAAAGAAACTGTATCGCTTCCTGAACCTACAAAAGATATATACACAACTTAGCTTCACCTCAAACAAGAACAATGAGCAAACTAATAAAAACTTCTTTCATGTTTCACAAGATACCCCTCAGGATCAACGTTCCCAGCCAATGAGTCAAAACGAGGATCGCGAACCACCTGAATGCAAAATAAAGAAGCTCTCACAAGATCAAACACTTGAGGAGAATATTCAAAAAAAAAAAAAACAGAGATTCGAAACTTTCTCAATGCTCGAACTTATTAGTATTAATACCTTCTTTGGAGCTTGAATAACCTCTCTATAACGACTCACTGGTCTTCTAGAACTTAACTCCATTGGTCTTTCTCATCACGAGTGAAAACAAACAAAAATTAAAAGACAAGCAAACAAAAGACAAGTGAAAAAAATCAACAACAACGAGTAAGTAAGCACCTGTTTTTGTTTGCACGAGCCGGTTTCTTGGCTTCAGAGAACGTTATGTTCTTGTCTGCAGCACGACCAGTGTTCTTCTTAACTTGAGAGAAGGATGGCTTCAAGGGAGCTGCAGGACGAGACCCATCAGCACGCAATCTATGTATCTCCTCCAATGTTAACTCTTTCCCTTTCTCTTCTTCTTCTTCCTAATTCCCAATTATTAAAAAAAAAAAAAGATTGTTCAAAATTAATAAAAACAAAAGGCAGTACTGTAAGAGATTCCGACAGACCTCGTCTGAAGAAGACAGAGACGATAAGGATTGATCTTCGTCATCATCGTCGAAAACAATCTTACTCGAGCTCGGTTCAAACTTACTACCTTCCTTCATTGTCAACCACGTGAAAACCTAAAACACAGAAATAATATTACAGAGCTTCTTCTAATCATTGGAATGTAATCGAAACCAAAACTAATGAACTTACTTGGAACCAGAGAGAATCTGTAAAAGGTAACGACGGCTAACGAGACCGGCGACGAGCGATGAAAATAACAACTGAGGAATGGGATTCAAAGCAAATTAGGGTTTTTATTTAATTCAATTTCGGATTCGGTTTATAGACGAAACCGAACTAAATTCAATCGGTTTGGATAGTGTACCAATCGGTTTACTACAGAATAAATTGAGGTTTTAGAGTTTAGACACTACAAGATAACGGGCCGGGCCCCTGCTGGCTATGGGTTTTAAATAAAAGTTTGATTGATTGAACTTTGTGGCTATAGCATATTTTTAGTTGTCTACTGCAACTACAACATCATAATCAACCCCATAATCTCCCACGAAATATATATAGAGAGAGATAAATGGAGTATTACTTGTGAACTTCTCCCACGAAATATATATATTAATGATATTTTAAAATAAAAAGATAAATTTCTAAATAGTTGTGCTAAAACTTTATGTATTTTGAAATAAATGGAGTATTACTTATGAACTTCTGCCTACATGTTTCATTTTCTTTGTTATGTGCTCTTTTTAAATCATTCAGCGTCTGTAGTCCAACGGTTAGGATAATTGCCTTCCAAGCAATAGACCCGGGTTCGACTCCCGGCAGACGCATTTCTTTTTGTTTTCCATAATCCAGCAGTAACTTTTGTAAACAAAATCCAAACCCCACTCTATTTCTGATACATATCCGGTTGTTTTTACAGTTGACGTCAGTTTTCCATTGAAAGATTTTTAGTACAGAACAAAAGAGAAAACAGGACCAAACTCAGATGTGTACAAGAGAGAATAATAATAATAGCTCTTGTTCGATTTGTTTGTTACTAGCAGACGAGGGACAATGTGAGAGATGGAGCCGTGGGAATATGGGTGCAAGATGCCCATCGAATTATCATCGACTCCGTGACTGCAACATCCACCACCAACTGGTCTAGCTCACCTATTCCTATGGTCCGGTTTCTTTTGCTGTGCAGACCTGATAGTCTTGACCAGTTTCCTCTTTCCTTTCTTGTCTCTGCTGCTTCTGTCTGTCTTTCACCTTCTTCCTCACACCTGTCAGGTTGTGATGATGAAGAAGAATCTGGTGATGACAGTAACCTCTTTGGGATTGCCTCTGCAGAAAAAGAAAGAAGGACAAGATTATTTGATCTCAGCTCTTTCTTTCACAAAAGATTTTTGAGGCGCAGTCCTATAGGTTTGTTAAAGAAGATACTAATACAAACTCTGCCCAAATATCAATTTCTACTTAAGTCTAGTTCTTGGGAAATAAGACATGCAAAAGCTTTCTTATGGAGACTAAGAAAGAGTTGAGATCTTGATTCCCAGGTTTGAAGTTTATGTCTTTGCCATTTGTTAAACTGTACATAGCAATCCAAAGAGGAGGTACCTCGAAGTTTCCCATCTGCTTCATGATTCTGTGTGGTTGCTGGACTCGGACTAAAGAAGGTAAAGCTTGGCATAGATGGGAAACCACTTGATGGAAAGCCAACAGAGGCTGATTCTGGTTGTTCCCCATCAAAAGAAAACCCGCAAAAACCAGAAGTTGGCAGTACATTGTTGTTATCAGCAGGTAAGAAAGAGGAGAATGATGATCTACAATCCTTATCTCTCGATTCCTCTAACTGCCCCACGTTAAAGCTATAGTCTTGCTCCCGAGAAACATACTGTGTGGAGAAAGACCATCCCCCATTCTCATCTTGATCATATTGTTCTTGTCCTGATTCAGATAACTGCTCCATCCATGAGTGAGCTGCAGACAAATCATCATTTCAAAATCAAAAACTTTCTAAGCCTTATATTCTAACATTTCAAAGACATACCTAAAACACCATCAGCTGTTAACCTTTGGGAAGGATCAACACAAAGCATCCCACGGATCAAATCCTTGGCGTATGAAGTTATATGGTCCCATGGCTCTGCAGAAAACCTCAAATCTGCTGCCCTGACAGCATCAAAAATCGTTGACTTAGTCTTTCCCCAAAAGGGAGGCACTCCACTGAGAAGAATGTACAAAATAACCCCTGCACTCCATACATCAGCGGCTTGGTTATATCCCCCTGATAACACTTCTGGTGCTATATAAAACGGACTACCAACCGTCCCGTTTAACTTTTCTCCTGTTCATAAAGAAAAACCCATATCTTAGAATACACAAGTTTCTGGTCTTTAAGTACTTTTAAGAGACAGTGTTATCTATCTTACCGGACTTGATATAGGTTGCCAAACCAAAATCAGCTAATTTGATAGGAGACGATGAAGACACTGTGGCCATGAGAATGTTCTCAGGTTTCAAGTCCCTGTGGACAATACCATTATCATGACAAAACTTGACCACTTGCATCAAATGCTTGAAGAGCACCCTTGCACGGAGCTCAGAATACCTTCCGTACTTCTCAAGCTTGTGAAAAAGCTCACCTCCTGCACAAAGCTCCATCACAAGATGCACATAATCCTCCTCCTCGTAAACCGCTTTGAGATCCACAACATTGGGGTGGCCGGCTAACTTAGTCATGATGGCAATCTCAAGTCTGATACTTTTCATGTCGTCTTGTGTAACCAGTCTATCTTTAGAGATAGACTTGCAAGCAAATCTCTCTCCAGTGAACTTATCAGAACATACTCTGATCACACCAAACTGACCCAAGCCCAACTGTACCCCAAGCACATAACGGTCTTTTAAGCTGGAAACGTTTACATGGTTTAGAATGGTTTGGGTAAGGCTTGCAACTTTATAGCAACTGCAGAATTCAAATGAAGGTGGGCTCCTGTTCTCCTTATCAGCTAAGTCCATACCCATATCCAAAGATCAAAAACCTAACTTGTGCTTCAGCTTCTATGCAAGGTGCATTCTCCTTGGAATCCTCTGATCTGTAATAGTTTAAAGACCTAAACCCTCAGATCCAAGCAACTAAAAATGGAAAGGTTTCAGCTTTGAATGAAAACAGAACACATAAGTCAAATACATGATCAAAGAGCTCTCTAACTCATATGATTGAGACCCACATAAAGATTTTCTAGCTCATAAATACTATTGGAATACGCAAACCCTTGAATTGAATCATGATAATGGCATCCTTATCTCGAATTAATCAAACTAGAAAGCCTTGGATTTAGCCACAAAAATGAAAACTTGCAGAAATTCATGAAAAGATTGAAACTTTATGAGAAAGTTTACCCTTTTATAGCAGAAGAGGAATCCGCCGAAGAGAATAGAGCAGACCCAGTCCTCTCCTCTAGTCTCTCAATCTCTCTCTCTTTCGCCTCTTTCAAAAACAATGTCGTGTGAACTGGTTTTACCGGGAGAACCAGCAGCTTCACGTTTTCTTACTTAGCGAGAAGATTTTTGATTATATTACAGTTTAGACCACTCATTTTTGTTTAAGTCTAATTATCACCTCATTCTTTTTGATTATAACGTTTAACCATTCGCGACGCGAGAAGCCATTTAATTAATTTATATTTGTTCTTAGTTAATAGAGATCTTTCAATGTTTGAAACTCAGTGATTTTGACATTCTATGTATATGATTTTGATATTATTGGGCTATGGATTTTAACAGTATAGGGTAAATATAGGTCTTGCACTAACAAGAAAAAAGTTATTGATTCTCTCAACAAGAGTAGTCAGCCAATATAAAACTACTTAAATTTCAATATTTGGTTATGTTTTATCTATTACTAGAATATTTTTCCTTTAAAGTTCGCTAAGATAGAAAAAATGTTCTATAAAATTAAAAAAATACCTAGGATTAAAAGAAATCAATCGGCAAAATCCATCTAGAATGATGAATTGAGAACACAATCCTCAGGATGAGAGACATTATTAAAAGCACTATAATTTGTTAATTTTATATGTCCATGTACAATTCTCAGTTAGTTATGTAGAAGTTAGAAATCATTGTGACAGATTAAAGTAATCATTTTAAAAAAACTAGTGTTTTTCACTTTTTCTTTTGTAAATTTGCTATATGCCAATTGTTAGTTGATGTATATTTTTTGCTCATGAATTTGCTTACTAGTTTTAAAGTCCTTTCCAAATTGAAAAAAAAAAATCTAACAAAAAATGGAAAAATGTGGTTATTGTTAGAAAATTATCACACGCACACCAAAAAGGACATAGTTACACATGTAAAACTAAAGAAAGTCTCTTGATCAAGAAGTAGTGTTAACTTCATTATCATGACTCCTATTATGAAGAGTTATATCACAATTGCATACATACTTAATACATTCATGTAGATGTATAACATAAAGCCGGGCCAGTAACAACAGAAGGCCACCGAAACTTGTAAACATCCCAAAAACAAAACAAAACAAAAGAAGAGAGAAATCATGTTTTATATTTTTTTTCAGCGGAAATTGGCACTACTCTTGTAAGTCATACCTGCGTTCCAGTTAGCCGGAGCAACGTTCCAAGCGTAGACGGTTTCACCGGTGGTGTAAGAAGTGACCCGGAAAGAGAGAGACTGTCCGTAGAGAGTGGAAAAAGCTTGGTAAGAGGCTCCCCAGTTGTGGCTCATGCTTATCCAATTCGTCCGGCTACCTTTCACGGCCATGCTTTTGATGTCTCCGGCGCCACCAACATTCATGACGAAGACGAGAAGCCAATAAGAATTGCCTTGGAATTGAAACCTCATACCTCCACTCCTTTTGCATGGGACTCTACATATATCAATCGCATAACATATCTATTAGCTACATGTTTTGGGAATGCTTATCTTAGTGTCACATATTCCTTCCATTTCTAAATAGTTCATATTCTAGCAAAAAGAAATTGTTTCAAGAAGTTACATATTTTATTTTTTCAATGCAATTTTTAGTAGGTAATAATGATAAATTGTAAACTTAAAAAAAAATAATTGTATTTATTAAATTTTGATTGGTTAAAAGTTACTCTTTCCGTTTCAAATTACTTGTCGTTTTGAAGTAGAATTTTTGTTTCAAAATAAGTGTCGTTTTCGGTTTTCAATGCAAAATTTATTAGTAATATTTTCTACTCTATTTTTATATTGGTTGATATATGGTTAGGTGTATTGGTAATAGTATTTTTATTTTGAAAATATGTAAAATTAAAATATTTTCTTAATATGTGTGCATAAACTTAGAACGACAACTAATATGAAACTGAGGGAATATGAGAAATAGTTAATCACAAAAAGTTATACATTTAATGCTAAGATTTAATATGTTTTATTAATATGTGTGAAAAAACCTAAAACATGTAACGTTTTGAAACGGAAGGAGTATATAGAAGATGACTATAAACATTTTATGAAAAGATTTATATACCTGCGGTAAGCAACAGGGATGATGCCGGCCCTCCAGTAAGCGAGTTTCATGAAAGCCGGTTTAGCCATATCGAAATGGGTTCTAGGAGGATTGCACCAACCACCATTGTTGGAGTCTTGGTACCAATTAGGAGGGCAAAGGTTGGTGGCTGTCACCACCGTCGATGGGCGTCCATAGTTACAATGTTTCGAGTTCACACAGACTATCTGAAAACATTGGCCGCATCCGTAACCGTCTTTGAACAACGTTGTGCTTAGCGCCGCCGTGTCCAGACCGTAGCCGCTGTTAAATAGGTTTCCGTACCCACATGCACCACCTGCATGCATATATACGTAGTTGTTATATCACTGATTGCATGTATGAGTATCAGATTATGCATGCAAGTAAAACTGTTATCAACGGGCAATGATGGACATATATAGGAATAAACTTTTGAGAAATTTTCTACTTTGACAAAGAAAAAAAAGAGATGGTGAGAAAAACATATTTTCAAAAAAATTGAACATATGTTTTGATTTTGGTGATTATTATTGTATATATATAAATGTACATGAGAATGAAATTTTTTTATCAACGTACCCATGGTTTCACTACCGGTTTCGTCTCCGTAGAAAGTTGCATGAGCGTATCTCCACGGGCTGGGCCTATAATATCCGGCGACGAATTCACCGGAGATGGCGAAGACGACAAAAACTATTGCGAATAATTTCTTAAAGCTCCAAGAACTTGAGACTAGACCCATCTTTCGTTTTCTTTCTTAGGGTTTATTTTATTTGTTCGTTTTGTTGATGAAGTAATTCGAATTAGGGACAAACTTATATTTAACGATTGTGGTGGCGACTACGTGAGGGCCATGATCCTTTTTTTTTTTCCATTTTGTATTGGAGACTTTTGTCCGTGCTGATTAGGATTTGTTTCATTGAATTGAATTGTTTGCAAATAGAAACATTGAATAAGAACTAGAGAAAGCAAGTCAAATTATTGTTTAAGTGAAGTTTTAGTATATAGTACAAGTTGTTTCTTTGACGTGCGAGCAGGTTCTATAAATGGTTCTCTTGTACCGACCTTATCCAATCCCCTACGTGCGTTTATGCATATTATATACTACATTTACACAATTGTATAATGAATTTCTTTTCAATGATTAATTGATATATATGTATTAGTTTTTTTATTGTATTAGCTTTTTATTGTTGTTCTAATCTTCTTCTTTTTTGAAATTTTGTTGTTCTAATCTTGTCAATATATATATGTAACTATTAGATTATGAATTTAAGGTTATAATTTTATTGGATTGGAGAGCAGAGCAGATTAAGAAGTTTCATCTCCAAGGCTTGACCGCTTGAGCTTGTGATCTTGAATACTTTCCTATTTTGGAAACGATATCTACGTAAAGAAGGAGGCAACATACGAACTTGCCAGTTTTAAACTAACTCCTATGTGAAAACTCCTGTTAGTATAATGGTTTCTTTTTTAGACAAGAGTATAATGGTTCAATATATGTTTTTTTCAATAAAAAGTGTCCTAACGAAATGAATGATGAAAATTACAAGGTATGAATGACTTAAAAAGTTATAGTTTGATAGACAAGTGGTGAGTAATAACTTATAAGATTAAACATACACTTAATTAAACTAGTAGAATACTCCCTCCGTTTCAATTTAATTGACGTTTTAGGTTTATGCACACATATTAAAAAAAACATATGATTTTGTATATTTCCAAAATAAAAACACAATTATCTATACACCTAATCATATTTTAACCAATAGAAAAATAAAGTGGATAATTTTTTTAATAAATTTTGCATTGAAACGTGCCAACGACACTTATTTTGAAACAAAATTTTTTTTCTACAATGACAATTAAATCAAAACGGAGGGAATAGTTTTTTTATAAGTACTAGCAACTAGTTACTTACCAATATGGATACAACAATCCAAATTATTCAAAGCGTAACTGAAATCAACTTTATTTATTAGCCATTTGGCTCAAACGGGAGGTTCACACTCAATCGAGTTGAACTGTGAAGATCAAAGGCTGGTCCGAGAAGAACGCTTTCAAGTTAGTAAGAACAACCTCTGTGACATTGTCCAAAGACTCTGCCGTCATTCCAGCAGAATGTGGAGACAAGACACTTCCGGTTCGTTTTCAAAGACATCCAAACCCACTCCCCAGACCACTCCTACCATCAGTCACTTCACCGTCTCCTTCTCATCGATAAGCCCGCCTCGCCCGATGTTTATTATAACCCAATTCTTCCCAAGCGCCTCCATCATCTCTCTGTTCACAATGTGGTGTGTTTCTTCAGTAACAGAGCAGCAGAGGATGAGTAAATCATTGTCGGCTGCTAAAGAGAGAATGTCGGTGTGGTAAAAGTATGGTACATCTTCATGGTACATTAGACACATAATGAAGAGAATTGGAAGTTTCTTTACATATAGTTAGCAGTATGTAAACAAAAAGTTGCACTTGATGTAATTAAGTTTTTTGCTTGAATAAATTTTACATTCATTCAAAAAAAAAAAGTATGGTACATCTGGTTTCAGGCTTCTCGAGATTGTTATATGCAGAGCATGAAACAGACACACGAATGATGGGAAGTCCGTTTCTCCTACAGAACCAGCAAGAGTAGCATTGTCTGCGTGTACAGCAATGTGTCTTTCAAATAAAACAATTTGCAGAAAGAAACAAATTCAACTGTGTAGAGTATGGTACATATTGTATCAAAATAAAGTATTAGAAGGGTTTATTTTAATAACGTTATCGTCCATAGTTTTCTTGAAGGATATACAATGATTGTACATACTTTTGTCAAGATGTCGTAAATTGTTCGGAAAAAAAAAATCAAAGTTTCAAAGTTTTAAGTTAAATTGAGATTACGTTAGATGATGACACATCACTTTAATTCTTCAATTTTGTTTGAAAGGTCTTTATGCTATTGACACTATCAGCTTGATTTTTGATTCAAACCTATAGGTGATGCCACCTCACAATTGCATAATTGTGAATAACTTTTATGGCAAGATTAGTTATAACTAAAAGTAGATTGCTTATTAGCCCTTTTATTCAAACCGGGCGATCTCTCACTCTAACCGAACCGGAGAAATCAAAGGCTGGTTCGAAAAAAACGCCTTCAAGTTAGCTAAAGCAAGCTGCGCAATATTGTCCAAAGACCCTGGCGTGGCCATAGCAGCATGTGGAGACAAAACAACATTATCCAAACCAAACAACTCCTCAGGAACTCCCGGTTCTTTCTCAAACACATCTAAACCAGCACCACCAATCACTCCTTCCACCAGACACTTAACCATCTCCTTCTCATCAACCAGTCCTCCTCTTCCAACATTGATTATAACCCCTTTCTTCCCAAGCGACTCCATCACTTCTCTGTTCACAATGTGGCGCGTTTGATCATTCAGAGAGCAGCAGAGGACTATAACATCGTTGTTTGCTGCTAAGGAGACAACATCGGGGTAGTAACGGTATGGAATGCTCTGTTTCTGACATGTCGAGTTGTAAGAGATGATGCAACCAAAGGGTTCGAGTCTTTTAGCAATAAAGGATCCGATGCTCCCTAGTCCAAGTATTCCAACTCGCTTCCCGCTTAGCTGCAACAAAAACAGAGAAAACAGAGTAAATAGCAAGAAAAAAAACAGAGTAACATCACAGCCACAAAAACAGAGCATCATCGCCGCTCCCGATAAGAAAGTTATCGTCTTTATCTATAATCAATGAAAAAGAGTTGTGATTTCTTGAACAAACCTTGATCCCTAGCTGGAAGTCTCCGGATTTCTCCCATTTCCCGGACCGGACATAACGATCGGCGGCCGGAATGCGACGGAGTACACTGATCAGCAAACCGACGGCGCAATCCGCCACGTCGTCCGAGAAGGCTTCGCCGGCGTTGGTGACGGTGATGCCGCGACGTTTGCACTCAGGGAGGTCGATGTGGTCGGTGCCTACGCTGGTGCAGACGAGGAGCTGGAGAGAAGGGAGGTGGGAGAGGAGGTCGGCGTCAATCTTGAGCATGCCCATGTTGACGACGGCTCTGATGGAGGAGGCGTGACGGGATAGGGAGACCAGGAGTGGAACCGATGAGGTGTGGTGAGTCGTGAGAATAGGGAAGTTGCGACTTAGAAGCTCGTCCATGAAATCGAATGTTGGCGGCCGTTGAACGAGGAGGAGTGGAGATTCCGACATTGACATTTTTTTGATAAGGTTCTCAGAAACTGAGTTTATCTATATCACTTACGTTATGTGGACCCACCAAACTATTTGTTTGTTTGGTTAACTTATTTTCCTTTATGATTGTCAGTTGTCACCAATTAGAATGAAAGAAAATTTTTGACCAAAAAAAAAAGAAAAAAAAAGAAAGAAAATTAGAAATCAAAGAGGTTTTGGAGATGTGATTTGATTTGATTTGACTTTCCTCAGTCTTGAAAGTTTGGAGATTCTTTAGAGGACCCATCATTTTAGATAGACAGTTTGTTCATTGATCTTGTTTTTAGGATAAGTTTATTGTTTGAAGTTGATTTCATCATTCATCAAAGTACACCAGTGATGATCTTACAAAAATGTATCTGAGTTACTTCTAAGGATTCATAAGTTGATCTTAGCTCCTTGAGGAGAGTGTCATCTTACTGGAGTTAGATCATAGCTATAGCTGAATCCTTTGGCAGTTTGTCAGTTGTATTTATTGTAAATTGTTGTAAGTCAAGTTGCTTGGTACAAGTTAGGAGTCAGTGATCAACAATACACTTCTTGTTGTTTTCTTTCTTAATCATATCGTGCAATAGTTAAAAATAGATTTATTATTAGCCCCTTTGATCAAACCGGCTGGTCTCTCAATCTAACCGAACCGGAGAAATCAAAGGCTGGTTCGAGAAAAACGCCTTCAAGTTAGCTAGAGCAAGCTCAGAAACATTGTCCAAAGACCCTGGCGTGGCTACAGCAGTATGTGGAGACAAAACAACATTGTCCAAACCAAACAACTCCTCAGGAACTTGCGGTTCTTTCTCAAACACATCTAAACCGGCACCACCAATCACACCATGGACAAGACACTTAACCATCTCCTTCTCATCAATCAGTCCTCCTCGTCCCACATTGATTATAACACCGTTCTTCCCGAGCGACTCCATCACTTCTCTGTTCACAATGTGGCGCGTTTGATCATTCAGAACGCAGCAGAGGACGATAACATCGTTGTTTGCTGCTAAGGAGACAACATCGGGGTAGTACTGGTAAGCGATACTCGGTTTCTGACTTGTTGAGTTGTAAGAGATGATGCAGCCAAAAGATTCGAGTCTTTTAGCGATAAGGGACCCGATGCTCCCCAACCCAAGTATCCCAACTCGCTTTCCGCTTACCTGCAACATATACAATCATCATAACCACAAAAAAGATTTAACATTTTACAAGATTCATCATAAGATTTAACATTTTACCAAAAGAAGAAAAAAAAAGATTCATCATAAGAAAGTTCATTATAAAAAAGTTATAGTCTTCTTCTTATAAGAAAATTCCTCATTTAAAATATCTATAATTCAATAAAATAATATTTTTAAAAAAATTCTCTAATAAATCATAAATTAATGTTTACTATAAATCATAAATTCCTCATTTAAAATATCTATAATTCAATCTAATTTGAATTTTTGCTTCAAATTTTACAAAATATGTATTCAAATAAATAACAGAGTAATTCCCTATGACAGCTTTTTACTTTATTTTCACAAAATAGCACACAAAGAAGAAAATGACCAAAATATTTTATTAAAAAGATAAATAAACATTTTTATACATGAATTTAATTAATTTAGATATAAGATTTAGAGTTAAGAGGTGGGATTTTGGAATGGAGTTTCAAATTAAATAAATTAAAAATATATATATTCAAAAAAAAAAACTATTTTGGTTATTTTATTTTTGATGACTATTTTGGTGATAAAATTTTAAGAAGGCTATTTGAGAGAATTACCTTAAATAATAATATATAGCACAATTTAATAAAAATGAAAATAAATTCAAACTGTAAAATTTAATCAATATAATATCGTGTAATAATTTATTTATTTTGATTAATAGATTAATATCACTCCAGACTTCATTAATTACGGTCTTTCTACTAAAATGATTGAAAAGAGTTTGGCTTCGTCGAACAAACCTTGATCCCTAGCTGAAAGTCTCCTAACTTCCCCCACTTACCCGCCCGAAGATAACGACCTGCCGCCGGAATCCGACGGAGGACGCTAATCAGCAAACCAACTGCGCAATCCGCCACGTCTTCCGAGTAGGCATCGCCAGCGTTGGTGACGGCGATGCCGCGACGCTTGCACTCGGCAAGGTCAACGTGATCTGTGCCGACGCTGGTGCAGACGAGTAGCTGGAGAGAAGGGAGGTGGGAGAGGAGGTCAGCGTCAATCTTGAGCCTGCGGATGTTGACGAAGGCTCTGATGGAGGAGGCGTGACGGGAGAGGAAGATCGGGAGTGATTCTGGTGAGGTGGGGATGTTGAGAATCTGGAAGTTACGACTCAGAAGCTCGTCCATGTAAGTCATTTTCGGTGGCCGGTGAACGAGGACGACCGGAGATGCCGCCATTGACTTCTTTTTTTTTGATTTGAGGGGTTGGTACTGTTGAGTGTGGTGAGGCCTTCCTTCCACTCTATATTGCTTACGTGTACCCACCAAACTATTATTCCTTTGGTTAAGGAGTAATAAATCATTTTTAGTAGCGGTGATTACATTTATTAAAACTAGTACTCCTATTGTTTTGAGAAAATACTAATTATGCATTCCGAAAATTATATTTGTACAACTATCCCAACTTCATTTAAAAAACTAAACTACTTTTAAAAAAAGTTGAAGAATGGTTTTCTAACGTTTAAGAAAGGTTAATAAACTATATACATATCCAAACATATTGAAAAATACAAACATACAAATAGGACATAAAGTTTTATTTAAAATAATTAGATATATGAAGATCTTGAGAAAAAAGTTGAACAATATACATACATATTTTAAATTTATATATAAATAAACAAACCTAAAAGTTAAATATTGAACCAAGAACGAAGAAAAACATGCAAAAAAAGTATATTGGTTAGTGAATGTGAAGCTTCAATTCTTAATTGGAGTGGACACTAAAGGCCTCCGCAACGTGCTTATTTGTGTCTAAGGTCTCAGATATATAATTGCTCGAGACATAATTTTACCGTCCTTTGTAAAAATCGAAGAATGAATACAACATCTATAGAATAACTTTGATCTTCAAAATTATTAGACTCTTTTAGACTATATCCGTGATTCCTCTCGATTTTTAATCGATTTAATAAATAGAACAGTTATATTTGTGATGTTTCACTCAACAAACCTAAAATAATTCGACATGATAATTCTGAGTATGGTAATAGATCTAAGCTAAAATCCATATCTTTATAGTCCAGAAAAATGTGTTATAGTTTTGTACAGTAAGTGAATCAAAATTGAATATACTGATATATTTTCTTACAACTCGATCATAAGATCTCTGACAATACCTTTGTACTTTATGTTCTTATTATTGTTGTTCATAAGTTACATTATTATTATAGTTTGGTGGTAGCTTTTTATTAGTTAGAATAATATTGACCGTAATCTACTAAACAAAACATTATTTATGTAAATTTTTGAATTTTGTTTATATATCATCATCATATTCATCTTGAAAGAAAAATAGTAACATAGATTAGTCAAAATGATGACATGACTTCCTTCTTATTATAACATGTATATATTCAATGATAAACACTTTGATTTTTGGTAAGATATTTAAAATAAGATAGTTACAAAATCTGGCTTTATACCATAAATGTAAATTATATTTATAATTATTATTAAAATTCTAAACATACTGTAAATATAAAAGTTTTATTAAAATAGATTTATGATAAAAGAAATAATTAATTTCACATAATAATTTATATTTTCATCAAAATTAATTATAAAATATGACAATTTTAAATTTTTATGAATAGTTAAATATTTAAATTATAATTGGATCCAGAGGTATATAGATGATTAATTAATTTTTAATCTACTGAAATTATTTGGATTTAAATATTATATGATAAATATTATGTGATGACTAAATAAAATAGAAAAATAAATTTGAAAAGGATAAATAACCAAAGTATTATCAATTTGATTTATTTTGTTACCAATTTGATTTGGTATTATTAAAAAGGTATTATAGAAAAATAATTTTGAAAAAGATAAAAGACCAAAATATTATCAATAAATATTCGAGAGATATAATAAAAAAGTGACATTTTGTATAAATAACACAAAGAAAATATTAGTACTAATGTGTACTCTCTTTTAAAGAGATATCAGCATAATTTAACTACGCTTTTCCATTTTGATTATCTTTTCTTGAAGCTCTGAGAAGTTATTCTCTATTCCTTTCTCTACCTGCAAAAATTTTACAAGGTTCCTAAAAATTAATACGCATTCCATTTCTCTTCACAACTTCAGGAAAATTAAATTACCTCAGAAATAATGGTGTGTATGAATCTTGGGTGCAGTCTAGTTGAGATGCAGCTAACAACATTAAGGTATTGTTCTTTGAACCAGTAGCTGAAGAATACTTGAAAGCCAAGATTGGCGCCTGAAACAGCAACTTGCTATGATCTCAATACCGACAAGACAAGTCCTGACCTTAACATTTATATGTGTGTGTGTCTCCATCGCAAGAACAGTTTGATAATGCTAATGATCTTTTATATAACATTCTCATGTTGAATATGGATGAGTAATAGATCTCTAGAAGCAGACCAAAGCGGAGACGCGTTTTACTCTAGTCTCTGGAAAGAAAGAGAAGCTCAAGGTTGCTGATCTAATAGGGCGAGCTGTGGTGGTTTATAAGACAGAGGATAAGAAGTATGGTCCGGGATTGACAGCTGCAGTGATTGCTAGAAGCGCAGGAGTTGGGGAAAACTACAAAAAGCTTTGTACTTGTGATGGTACTGTCATCTGGGAAGCTACAAACAGTGATTTCGTGACACCCTAAGGTTTAGTAATAAAAGTGGACAATACATTACGTTACTGTTAGCAATTAAGACTTTGTTTGAACCAGAATTTGAGCGTGACTTGAAACAACAACAACATAAGCGTTTTGTATGTAGTGTCTCACGGTTAATATGGTGGTCAGAGAGCATTTTTAGGAATATGTTTAACTATATAAAATTATGGTGATATTGTTTGACAACAGGTTTCGTGGTGTAGTTGGTTATCACGTCAGTCTAACACACTGAAGGTCTCCGGTTCGAACCCGGGCGAAGCCATATTTATCATTTTATTTGGTCTACTTACCAAATGTTTTAGATAATGTTGCCGGGTCCCTAGCAAATAACTTTATTCCCAGTA
Organism: Sinapis alba; assembly: GCA_012274485.2. NCBI lineage: Eukaryota > Viridiplantae > Streptophyta > Magnoliopsida > Brassicales > Brassicaceae > Sinapis > Sinapis alba. The sequence continues at coordinate 171,496 of MU105721.1, read as the reverse complement.
TTTTAGGCCCATTAACGTTGGGTTGGTTGCACTTGGATTATACAGAGGCCAAAAGTATTATTTTATAGCAAAACCCAAGTAATAGTTACATATTTGAATACCGAGATTTTTTTTAAGATAGAAACCCGTTCAAGTAAATTTTAGTTTTCTACATCTATTCTGTTAAAACTGAAATGCATTTGTAAAAATAATAATTTTCATCATATATCACTGAATTAAAAATTATTTCCTGTATTTCAAATGGGTTTAAAGTTTTTACATATCGATTAAAAAATTACAAACTATTATTCAGTCTATTTTATTTACCTAGAAATAATAATGACTATAAATAATTCAATTAATAAAAAACTATACCACATAATCCAAATAGTTTTAAACATCAAATTACATCAAACCAAAAAAAAAAATGGAGCAGAGGCGATTTTTATTTAACATATTTGTTAGCGCTCTTAGTCCTAGATAGCAAAAATCAAAAGCATAATTTTAAAACGAGAAGAAGGTTGATAAAACAATTAAAAAATTGAAAAGAACTGGTTTCTGAAGTTAAAACTATATATTTATGAAGGTTAAAATAACGACAAAAGGAGAATGTCAGTTTAGAAAGCTTCAGAAAATCTTTTAATTCCAAGCTTGAAACTCCATAACGGACTATAGATCTCTCAGCGATCCTCGCAACTGTTCAACTTCCGAAAAGTGATGGGTGCACCATGCTGAGGATACAGCAACATGAGCACAGTAGGTGCGTGTTGGTAAGTAGGAGCCAAGTGAAAAGTGAAGCGTTGGATCATAATAGCAAGAGTCAATTTGGCTTGAAGAATGGCAAGATTTTGACCAATGCAAGTACGTGGTCCAAGACCAAATGGTATGAACCCAACAGGGTGTTTGGCAGCACGAGGCACTCCGTTTGCGAATCGATCTGGATTGAATTCGTTTACGTCGTTACCCCAAATAGCTTGATCGTGATGGACAGCTATGATTGGGATCAGAAGCTCCGTGCCACATGGGATTTTGTACCCTCCTAGCTCAACATCTGATTTTGCGCGTCTGATTGTTGCTACGATTGGGGGATACAGCCTTAAGGACTCGTTCAGAATCATGCCCAACTGCAAATTTGTAAAAGATGATTTTTAAGAAAAAAAACAAAGACATCTACAATGTATCTTCTTTATATATTTTAACATTTTGGTCTTTGATCGAGATTAAACGTGTGTGGGTTATCTTTGGTCAAACAGAAAACTATATTTTAGAGCAATTTTCTTAAAAAGCCTTTTTTTAAAATTTTGTCACAATTTTTTTTTTTTAAATGACCAAAATAGCATTTTTTTTTTGAAATTTTCATTTTTTAATTTTTTTTTTTTGAAATTTAAAATTATATCCCCAAACCCACCCCTTTACTCTAAACCCTAAAGTCTAAATTAATTAATCCTAGGGATATAAATGCATTTAAATAAAAAATTTAGCTTCTAAAAAAACTATTCAAATCATTTTCTTCTTTAAGAACTATTTTTGTGAAAAACAAACTAAAAGGAGTTATCTAAGGGAATTTCTCTATATTTTATCATTTCAAACACATTAAACAAAAATATGTTTTTATGAAAATTATAGTTTAATGTTTTGATATTCAATTTTTTAATAAACAAAAGTTCAGTTGTTTTGTTATGAACAGTACTATTGCTGTATTGCATATACATTTTTTTTTGTTATTTGAGTTAATATATATACTTTTGGCAAAACGAGATTTGAAGTTTGTATATCAATTTATAATAAACGAGATTTAGGGTAATAACAAAAATTTGGAAAAATGAAATAAAGGTTGTGTAATACTACTATTTAAATATAAGAAAAAACTATTTTTTCTTGACATGTGTAAAATTTAATGCAACAAAATGATGAGTAGGCGACAGAAAGTCTATGATTAGCGGAAAATTGTCATTACCAGTTCTCTTTCTATCCGTGATTGGTTTATTACTTTGTGAAATCTTAAAGTTGGATTTTTTTATAAAAAAAAAAGACATTGAGAATAATATATTAGAAATTGAAATAAATACAAAGCAAAAGACAAAAAAGAAAGAGAAAAAGAGGAAAACGCACCGTTTTGAGCTTAACGACATGGTCTTTAGTGGGGACATCACGTGAGCCGCAGACCCTGAGGACCTCATCACGTGCTTTGGCCTGCCACTCCGGGTGCATGGCTAGCAAGATGGTCGTCCACGTCAGCAGATTGGATGTTGTCTGTTTTCCGGCGAAAAAGAAGCTTTTACACTCCTCCACAATGTCTTGCACCGTCACATTTTTCGCCTGAATCATTAAAGCCAACAAATCCTTCGCCGCTGCTGCCGGCTCGAGCTCCAGCTCCTTACTTTCTTCACTCTTTCTCCGCCATTCTATTAGCTTCAACAAAGACTTCCTTATCTCCTTGTCTAACTTCCAAGATTTCAAGTTTCCTTTTGTCGGAAAGAAACTGACGAAATAAAATATATTTTTTGGTAATATTAGTTAAATTAGTTCCTTTTTTTTTTTTCTGAATATCCAAAAATTACTTTTTATACCTGTAACCAGGAATGAAGACTTTCTGGAAAGCTTCGGCGCAAAGAATCATTTGTTGAGCTTGTAATCTAAAAATCGCTCGTCCATCTTCATAGCTACTTCCAAAAGCTGTTCTGCATATAACATCTTCGGTTAAATTTTGATACCACTCATACACGTCAACCTCAACTTCGCCAGTTTCTGATAGCTTCTCCGACCATTTCTCCACCATCTCCGTCACACTTTTCAACACCACCGGTATAAGCAACTGCCAACACAAAAAAAAAGATGAGAAAAAAAAAAGAGAAACAGTTAAAAAAAAAAAAAAATTAAAAATGGTTTACTTTGAGATTTTCCATATGAAATGTGGGGCTAATGATTTTGCGATGATGAGCCCATTTTTCTCCTTTGAGGCTAAGAAGTCCATCACCTTCAAGCTGTTTAACCAAAGGATGAGCTTCGTTTTTCTCATAGAATTCAGATTTTGAAAATATTTCTCGGATCAGATCCGGATCCGCTACGGTTAACCGAGAAGTTGGTCCGAACCATACCAAAAAAGTAGCACCTGAAAATAATAATTAACCCCTCTTAGTTAATTAGACAAAAGAAGCTGTAAACATGAACAGATCCTGAAGTGAGAAACTTGACAAAAACAGGGTATTGTGTTTAATGCCAAGTGCTCTCTTTCAAATTTTACTAAATTCACTGCAACTTTAATTCACTGCACAGAAACCGAAATTTCTATATATATAATTTTTTTTATCTGAAGACTTAAAGAAAGAAGACAAGAGTTAACAGAGGGGAAAATGATGACTAAGCCTGTGAGGAAATAGTGGGGAAGAACAGAGCCTCTTTTTTTCTCACATCAAAGTACTGACATCATTATTTGATCATGACAAAACATAATACATCAAAAAATAAAATTAAAAAAAAAGTTTTATTTATTTACTTGGGTAATAAAACAAAATCTTTTGTATTTGCTTGACTTGAAAACTCACTGCATATCATTTGAACTTACAGATGAAAGAAAGAAAGAAAGAACCATAAATCCCAGAAATGCGGAAGAAAAAAACAAGAAACAAATTCACCAAATGAAAAGATAGTCAATTTTAAAACTTAGAAGCAGAGTAAAAAAATGAAACTATGTGAATCTGAGAAAAAAGAAGAAGAACGAACCATAGATTTTCCTCCAGTGATGGTAGAAAGAGAGAACTCTTGGAAGGATATTGTGAGAGAAAGGCATAGGATGAGAAGAAGCTTTAAGCATCATGCCAACAAGTTCTTTAACATTACCGATGAAGAAATGATAGGGAGGACCTCGAATTCCCTGTTTTGAGAAATGTTCTTCGATCTTTCTGGGTCTCCACCAAAGCAGAGACATGCCTTTCACAATTACAAGACTAACCATTACAGACAATAGAAGCACCTTTGAAATCAACCACTTGCTGCTACTTTCATCCTCCATTGTCGGAAATACAATTTTTTTTTTTTTTTAAAAAAAGAGAAAGAAAATAGAAGAGAAACAAACACACAAAAAGAAGAGCTTAAAGTTTGAGTCTTTGGTCTCGTTTTTCGTTATACAGAGTGCCGGAGAAAGAGGGAATGAGGTGTTAAAAAGGCGATTTTTTTGCTCTCCTCTAAATCTTTGATTTCACTATTTTTTTTTTTTCTTTCTTTTTCCTTTTTGTTTCTTTGCGAGTTTGGTTTCTTCTTATCTTGTTTCTTTTTGGACTACTTTGCTTGCTGGGCTATTTGAGCTTTTGAGAGAGAGAGAGAAAGAGAAAGAGGCAAGGCCAACGGCGTAGGGGCCGCCATTGGAGGACAGGGAAGGGTCAACGAATGGAGGTTTTTCTGTATATATTAAAAGAAAAAAATAATAATGCAAAATTTGTTTCTTCTTTCATATGATTGTGATACAAGTCTTTTTAATTTTAGTTTTCATAAAAATTGTCTCTAGCGATTTCTCTATTTATTTTTAATTCCGGTCGAATTCCACATCATTTTCTGGTAATATTGTAATGATTTATAGTTTTTGTCCTTTACTCCGATGTTGGTGCAACTGCTGATATTAAATGTCTACGACCATGATGTATATCTTTAGTTTATTTATTTTTTACAAACGTAACGTATATCAAATTTAGATATTTGCAAAACGATTCTCTTAAAATAATCATATTACATATGAAAACAAAAAATTGGAAGTAACGCTTTTATTAGTAAATAATTTAGGTTTCTCTCACAAAAAGAAATTTATTACGAAATTGAAAGTCTAAAATGTAACGCACGTTCAAAACTAATTATACTAGTTTTTTTTTTTTGGTCAAATACCACCATTAGTTTTCTTCTGTAAAATTTTAGTTATACGTTTACGTTTGGCTGGTTTCACAAAACACTAAGAGAGTTTTTACGTACTCTAACTTAATAATTAGTAAATTATAAAATTACTCAACACTTTCTAGTTTTGTTAATTGTTTCCATATTAAAAAGTTTTTTAAAAAATCATTGTAGATAGAGTAAAATTCTATAAAATAATAATCTGAGGACATGTAATTTTATTAGTTGTAGAATAATAAAAAAATTATTTTATATATTTCTATAGTATTTTCTATTTTAAATATACAATACAATCTCATAGTCTTATATTGACTAATTTTGTATATTTGGCTTTCATTTCTTTTTATTAGAATATTCCATATTTTTAATGTATCAAAAATACATATAGAAAATATAGCTACATTTAATTCATCATAAATTAGATATAGATTATGCTGTGAAGAAAAATAAACAATAAAATATTTTATTTATATAAAATTATTATAAATTTAATATACAGTAATTATAAATTTATAATTTTATTAAAATTATTTCTTTATTTAGTAGTTTTTATTATTTTATTAAATTATATAATATTTTAGCATATCTAATTTGAAATCGAAGAATATATTAGTTTATCATGTTTTGGATATTAATTTATAGAAATTATATTGTATACTCTCCTTAAACTAAATATTTTGGATAAAATTGTAAATATGAAAATATAGCAAAAAATATTACATTTTACTTCTACTAAAATGGACGTTCACAAAAAGTAGCAAACCAAGTATAAGATTAGATACTAAACTAAATAAACTAACAAGTTATCAATGAGATGATTCACCCCCAACTGAGAATCATAAAAGATAATCATATAAATGTCTACATAGTATAATGATTAAACATGCAACAACCATTAATATATATATTCACAAGTTCAAAAAAAAAACTAATGAACAAGTTGAAACTCGCAAGAACCTCACATTTATAAATCCAGTGATTCGCCAGCCATAATAAGATAGGGCAACAGCCCATGTAATGGCTACACTTTGATAGCATCTGGTCCAATGAATGTACTTTGCCGATGGTTGATGATATATCTTTGGTTGATTGGACTACTAGCACCAAAAGAACAAGATGGTGGAACGCAAGGTCACACAGAAATTGCACAAAAGCATTTGATTTATTCTATAATCAATGGACAGGTAATCCATCCATAGCCCACAATGTATATGAGTCTAGATCAATCATACGCTCTAAAGCCTAAACATATACTATTCCACAATTTTTTTTTGAATGAATGTAAAATTTATTCGAAATTTTTTTTACATTGGTGCGATGTTTATCAACTAGTTACAAAGGATCATGGATGATTTTCTTGAGGAGCTTCTATAAGGAAGTCAGATCTGATATCATTCTTGTATCCTTGATTCAAATTTTTTCCCTTTCTTTCTTCTGATACCTCAATCACATACTGACTTGTCAATTTGTTTTGTCCATGTCGAAGATAATGTTGGTTGGTCTCCATGTTTACATTGGTTTCGTTCATGCAATATACTATGAATCGTGGTCTGAAAAGCAGACCAGAACATGAAAAATTTGTCTTACCAAATCTAGGAGAAGTGGTTAGAGCAAGATTTGCGTCCAAGTCTGTTGAAAAATCAGCTTGAACTATTTCTGAAGAGTAGTTATAGCTGAATAACAGGTGATGTTTTGTTTCTTCAATGTTCTCAATTCCACAATTCAAACATTGATCGAAACTTTGATTCTTATTTCTAATGAAAAATCAGTCTCAAACTTCTAGGTTTTGTAAACCCATACAATTAAGTCTAATATCAGTTATAGATGCACAAGTCACGCTTTATTTTTTTTCTTTTGGTTGAAATTACGATTTGGTAAAAGAATCCAAATTTGTAATGATCTAAACTATGATACAAGAACCATTTTCAGAATTTTTTTTCCAAAGATTTACTTTCTTTAAATAAACTTTTATGTAACATAATTTTTATATAAATACTCATTTTTAAAAATATAACTTTCCTAAATTATAAGTTTAAGAGTAAAATTATTTTTCAAAAAAAATATTAGGACTTTCTAATTGGGCTTTAAAATTAATAAGTTTAGATTGTCAAACAATTCTTAAAAACTCTATAATATACCAATTTAGTCCTAAGAATTTATCATTAAATGTAAAAGATGACTTTTTAAAAAATAAATATATTATATTAATCATTTCTAACTGGATAATGGTTAATCAATTACATAATTAAACCATATAAAATTTTTAGATTGGTTCGTAACACCATACAAACTAATTTTTCAATTAAAAAAAAAATTATTAAATAATTATGAAAATTACCAAAAAATGCTTATAAAAATGTTTAACATAGTGCAAATAAATTTGATCATGCGTTGATTTTTATAAAGTTAGATGATGCAATTAAACGTTGTCCAATCATCTATGTAATTTCTCATAATTGTAATATCATAATAATTTAACTTTTAAAAAATCTCAATTTGGATTATTGATTGGAAGTGAGCTATGAAGTGACGAGAGATTGCAATTATATGGACGGTTTTGTAAACGAAGATTTAAAGGCATAATTGTAGGACACATGAGAAATGATAAAGTAAATTTATTAGTCCACGAAAGAGAGACATTGAAAGATAAAATAAAATACTCGTTCTTAAATATTTCAACTACCCATGTGAGTTTTGGCTTCTATATAATGGAATGTTTCTAACTTCATTTTATTTATTTCTCTGATCGACTGATCCCGCCAATACAAAAGAAGTTAATATATTTTCTGATCACTAAGTAATTTTAAGGTAGTCAATACATGTCCGTAGTATCTGTATGATATATAATTCTATATAATATATATATATATGTATATATATATTTGTCAACCTATATACAGATATACTTACAGAGCCGTGCCTTGCTTGTTTTGAAAATACAATGACATTAGGTTTACCAAGCTTTTTCTAATTTTTAGGACCCCACTAATATATTCTACTTTTTTCGTTTTTAATATATGATATCTTAGAAGTTTTTCTTTTAATTTTAAATTATATGATATTTTAATTTTTTATGTAATTTTATTAACAATTAATGTTGTTTTATGACTAATAAAATTATACATTTTATTTTGTTATTAGTTGAATTGTGGTTAAATAAATAATTAATAATATTTTATTTAAAAGTATAAAATTAAATATTAATTTATATGCATAATCCTAAAATATGGTAATAACACTTTGGTAAAAGAATGAAGTTACGTAGTTATCTTCTTGGAAATCACAATTGCAATAAAAGTTGTATGATGTTTTAGAACAATTTATCAAAAATCTACAATAATACTAAAATAAGTAAAAAATATAAATAATGAATCATACAATTTTATAATTAGCCATAGGTCGAAAAGGCCATTCCCCAACTAACCGGCATGCAACCAAAGTTTTAAGCAAAAAAAAAACTAATCGGCATGCAGCATTGTCTCTCTCTCTCTTTTTTTCGCACTTCTATCTTTTAGAAAGAGTCGCATCTAATATTTTTTGTGTGTTTTTTGATCTTCAGTTTTTGAAGATAACCAGACCGATTCTTCCGCTTTAGATCCTGTTTCGATTTAGTTTTTTCGTTATGAACGTTTTGTTTTACTTAAAAAAGAGTATCTTCTTTTGTGCTTTTCAATCTCAAATCTCAAGAAGTTTCTTTAACGTTTTCTTTCTTCACCAGTCTTTATGTTCGATCTCTTCAATCTGGATCATAATTCTGCCTCCTAATCTATGGATATATTTAATCCAAAGAGGTGAAGTTCTTCCAATTGAAAGACTCTGACAGGTTCTTAAACTTAATTTAGTTCTTTTGAAATGAGAAAAAAGTAAGCTAGAGCTTTCTAGTTTAAAGAGTTCTACCAAATGTTTTATTCTGATTTTGTTGAAGTTTTAGCGGCTTTAAAGTTCATGGAGATGGTGAAGATTGATTGAGATTTTTAGCAAAATAAAAGGAGATGCTTTCAGAAGTATTAGATGACATATGGTGAAAAGGATACTAATGTTAATTTAGTGTTGATGGTGGTGAAAATTGGGGAGGCACAAGCTATTGAAAACGGAAAAGATTCACCGGCGATAGAGGTGAAAAGTCATCGAGGTCATTTTAACAAAACCATCGAGACGGTTCATGCAATATTTCTTCCTTTTGGTGCAACGTGGATTTATACATATTTGGTAAGAGACACGTGTGTTATATTGTGTTTTGAGATTATTGGTCTATTATTTTGGCCGGTTTAAATGTACCTTGATCATTTACGAATTTGAAGTCTGTTAGACCATTTCTATTAGGGGATTCTCTCTTTAAAATTCTAAATATATGTATTATATATCTATATATATATTATATAAGTATAAATATATGTGGAGTCCACAATTATTGTGGAACTCCATAATTCTATTGATTTTAAAGTCTTTCTTTTAAAAATTTTCACCTATTTTTTATAGAATTTTACAATAATTTATATCTATATAATATATATACATATATATATATATACATAACATATATATTAAGAACTCCAATGGGAGAATCTCATAAGAGATGCTTTTAGAACATGTCCATTGAAAATTTTTAGAATTTTTTTTTTTAACGAAAGTTAAGAATCGACTTTAACATGCTTTTAGAACTGTACATTAAATGAGTTGCACCAAAAATTGTTAGGTCTCTGTAAGACTGAATACGGCACTGTATACTTATATACCATATATGTTTGTGTAAAGATAACAAACAATAAAATGCAACAATTTTCCACGTATAATATGATTCACAATCAAGTGCACATTTTTTTTTGTCGTGAAAATAGGGACATACACTATACCCCCTCGTTGTAATGTTTCTTCAAGACATTAAAGAACTAATATAAACAGAAGAAAATTAATGTTGGGGACAATCTGTCCCTTGAAAGTTATATAGAAAATAGACAGTGTTGATAAATATATATATGAAATACAATTTATGCTTGCCAACTCATCTACTATATTTCATTAACAGAACAAAACAGTTGTTCAAAACCCAAAACTCGTATATCAACAAATTATCGTTTGAAGACATGTTTATTGCGGATTTTAACAATAAAATAAAAATAAAAAGTATAAATCAGTACTATAGGACAAAAAGAAGACAAAAGTATAACTTTTTTAATAAGAGACTTTGTCAAAGATGAAAGACTCCTAAAAAGCTTATCATCTTATAAATAGTGTATATAAATTCGATCCACTAAAGCTTATACGAGATGGACTTATTTGACAAATTTACATGATTCATCGGGAAAACCAAATATTTCGGTTAAAGGCTACTTTGCAGCTCGAGCGAGTTTTGAATCGAATGGATAATAATCGAAACTAAGTCACTTTGTGGTCAAACGATTATTGAGTAAGGTATTACAATCGCGTCCGGAGTAATTGGACTGAGTTTTTTCTTAACTCTTAATAATTTTACTATTATAAACTATACAAAATATTACCGACGATTTTATAGCCAATAATTTTATTTATTTCATGATTAACTATATCACATGAACTATTTTATCGGATCCATACTTAACGATACTTTCTATGCTATGCTACAAATCTTTTGTAAAAAAATTCTCTATTAATTTACATAATATCACATTTTTAGGATTCAAGATTAAAATCTCTTGGTATAAAAATATTAATAAATCACTAATCAAACTATTGTATCAAGAGGGCTTCTACAATTAGATTTAGTTAAGCAGTAGAAAAGACAACCAAGATTATCATTTAGAGTATCATTAACCCTGTCTCTTAAGGGGGTCTCTTGCACTGTTTGCGGGCCCCATTAACATGTGGGGCCCGTGAACAGTGCAAGAGACGGCTCCTAAAACCCCTAAATAAGAACCGTCTCTTGCACTATTTGCGGATCCCACTGATACGTGTCGGCCTGTGATTGGTTTAAATTTTTTTTTTTTTTTTTTTATAAATCAGAAAAAACAAAAAAAAGTTAATAAAAAAAAAATAAGAGACCCAAAAGGGGTCTCTGGGTTAATGATGCTCTTAGAATATTAAATTTAGTTTGAGTAAAATATCTTACTAATATTTATTGAGATAGATCTTTCGATTAAATACCTCTTTGAGGATGAATCATCTAGTGGGACAACAACAATCCAATTATAAAGCTTCTTGAATCTATTACCGACGCAGATGGAAGAACCGGAGAAAGAAGGTAGTAAGTGTAGCTCATCCGGGTGATTTGACTGACACATTTGCACAGCCTGAATCAGAGACTCTTCTTATATAACTTATACGTGTGTTTGATTTCGTTGAAAGCCTTTCTTTTTTGTTATTTTCTTCCAAAAGAGTGTAGCAAATGATGGAGGTTTCCAACAAACGTATAGTCTCCTTTGGAAGCGAAGGCTCAAGGAGTGAAAGATGGATATTGTTTAATTGTTTCAACATAAGGTTGTTTGATTTATGCAGAAAAACCTCCTAACATTTGTTCTATAAAATTTTGATTGTGGGTTTTATCTTCCACAACTGTGAAGAAAAAGTTGTGGAAGATGAGATAAAAAATAAATCTTTGACTTGATAGCCCGATCAAACGACAAGGTTACCGTAATCCAACCTAATCCAACCTGCGTAACAAGTCGCACTCCCGAACGTCTCCACTAACGCTGGATCAAGGATACCCATACAGTTACTCATCCGGCCATGAACGTGACCATTAATCCTCTAGCGATTCAGTCAATGGAGAATTCGAATCCGGTATGTTTGAATGAACTAATCAGTGTGCTTTACTTTTTTATCCAACATGAGTTGATGGTAGAGTTGTTTAGTGGCTATTAGGACATGAGTTTTATGTATGCTTGATGATAATTTACCAATGTGAATTGATGTTAAGAACTTGATTAGCATAGAAATTATTGCCACAAGAGTGGATTAGCTCAATTTAGTGATCTTAGGCCTAACGATTAATAATTATTGATTGTTTAAACATCATGAGATAGTATTTTGTCACTCTAATCAACATGATAATGTGATAGACGGAAGAGACATTACATGTCTTCTCGCAAAAACGCACAGCTCCAACCATAAGGAAAATAAATTAATGTAAGCTTCTTAAGAAGTAGACAACACTTTCTGGTTTATACTTACACAAGTTTCAAAAGCAAGAGGAATCCGAAGAAGAGCTCCTGGAAATACTAGACCGCCTTAAAAATATCTAAACTCTCAAGTACAATTATCAAAGCACAAAATTTTAAGTATCAATCTGATCTTGCACTTTAAACAAATGTATATGATTAGTTACTTTTACTACATCCTTCATTTGTGCTACAAAAGTTTGAAAACACTAAGCCAAAGTACATTTTCCGACAAGTTAGATGAGAGTGGGATGATTTGGTCCGCGATAAAACCTTGAAAACTAAACGGAAAACAAAAAGGAAATAAATTAGCTATTGCACAATCAGACAAACGGAGAGACCGAGACGTTGCGCCAATGTTTTTTGTTTTAATATTTTCCCAAGAGATTGGATTGGGAGAGGAGAGGAGAGAGAGAGAAGTGATAATGGGACAGTGTAACTTTAAATAAAAAAGCACAAGGGAACAAAATATGTCTGAATTTAGGGATTGCAGATGGGGTTTTGGTGGGGACTCTGCCCATTTTCACCCTTGCAATATCGATCTCGTCTTTCCTTATTCCTGTCCTAATGCTCCCACGCCATACCCGGAGATATGTCTCCTTTCGGTTCCCTACTCCATTCACGTCATTTACTCCAAACCAATCTATTTCCAAACTCCTCATTTCAATGTCTCGTACCCTTCATTTTGAGATTCCAAGGGGAATTTGGTCTCTTTCAATTATATATATAGCTATGTGTGTGTACGTATAGATGAGGATAAGTTTACTTATACCCAAAAGTTTATAAGATATGTATGATTGAACTACAAATTTTATATATGTAATTAATTTACTTTATCATATGTTTCTAACATTTAAATGACAAAATACAGTGTTTCAAAAAAAAAAAAAAAGGACAAAATACTCTCAAAATGTTATATGGTAAATAACATGTGATGGTGGTCTAGTTGTAGATGGGCTTTGATTACTAAGCAATATGTGTTCGAGCGAACTCCACTCCACTACATTGTACGGCCAACATATATGAATCCATTGCTTAAAACTCATTTGAATATCCAAAAATGGTTTATTTGTGGACTACACTTTCTTTTAGATATTGAAATTCTTAAATATTTAAAATAAATATTTTATTTTTCATTGGATATAGATGTATAAACACACTTTTCAAAGTTGTCATATAAAATGAATGTTAATAATACTTAAACATAAAAACCCTTCTAATAAATAAAAACAAGATTTTTTTTATTTATTTTCTAAATTGCAATAATGCCTCAAACTATAACATGAAATTTTCACCCTAAAAAGTAGGATACATTTTCAGAGTTGTTGCCGTTTACTTTTATTTCCATTATAATAGTTCTAAAATTAAAATAAAATTTTTGATAATAAAATTTAATTTAATTAACTATAGGGGTCTAAAATTAATATTTTTTTGCAGAGAAGCCTTTTATATTGTTAAGACGGCCCTGATCCTTGAATGAATGATTCTTCATGTTTCGCCGATCCCTACTTTAATAGAATTGATAGAAAGTTTTTTTTTTTTAACTGACTCGTAAACGAACCTTTTTAGCAAAGGCTAAATCATATCTTTTTCTTTTTAGTTAACAACTCATAAGCAATGCAAAGGCAATTAACTCATAAGCTAAGGAGCAAGATACTTCCCTAACGTAGCAAAGGCTAGCAGGTATTGGTAATCATGTAAGCTTGTTGCAGCACCCGTGTGACACAGCCCATTGCGACACTGGTATGATTTTACGTTATAGTAGGATTTAGAGACTAACAAATATGTGAACCGATCTTTACCATTGGTATTAAAATTACTATTTGTAAACTCTTTTTTTTTTTGAAACACAATATACTCTTTCATTCATTAAACGGTTACAAGGATAAGAGAAACATCTAACATACGATGTGCGATTGTTTTGGAAAATTCAAGAGCAAAGTACAAGAAAGATAGAGACACAAGCTTAACCAAGCTTGATAAATTGTCGACGAAGATTCTAAAGGAGCCACACCCGAGTTGTTTCATGGAAACAGCACCACACCCTTCAGATTTTCTAGACATGAAAATAGTCATTGTAAATCGTGACGTTGAATGCTCCACAACCTCGAGTCTCATCAAAATGATTCTCGTTGTATCTCTCATGAAGAGGATTTTCAGTGGAACAGTTCACTTCTACAAAGAGAAGGAAGGTGGATAAAGATCTCTCATGGCCCCGACATGAGGAAGTTTGGCTAACCCGATTCAGTTGATGTTGGGTGCAGGCGACATAAGCAGGTGAAGATGGAGTTATGAAGTTCAGCAATTGAAACATCCTCTACGAAGAGAGAGAGCACCGGATTCGTCGATCTTTAAGGTCTTTCCGCCAAGTTGAGCGTGGAATCCCACATACACAGGCAGGACAAGAGTTTTTGGACTGAGAATTGCACGAGATCGAAATAGATAGATGTTGAGTGCAAGCGGCGTAGTTTAGAAGAAGTACTGGGTCGTCGCCGGAAAAGCAGATCTTATAAACGAATTTAAAATAAAAAAATCTCATCTACAAATATAGTAAAACAAAAAAAAAACAATTTAATATAATTATTTAAATTAAAATTTTATATGTTTTTAAGCACGAGTCACAATAATGTCATTGTAAAAAAACTGTTTTATACATATAGATGAATGGACAACAAAAAATGTTTATAAACATTAAAACGTTATTGTTTGTTACACGAATTTTTCGTAGATACACTAGATCACTGAATAGGGTCAAAAAAAAAAAAACTGTATTCTTGTTCGTGTGACTGCGAGTTGCCGGAACCAGCTTCTAAGAAGTCCATAGTTAAAAAAGACCATAGTTAAATTATGGCGTGGGTACTTAGCGAAAGTTACATATATAATTAAACAAACGGTAGAGCAAAATAAAAGTATTTGATTTTTTTTTGTATCTGCTAAAGTGCTAATACGTTTATTTGTTTTGTATTCTACTATATTCATTTTCGATATGGTATATAAAAACCAGGTTGGAAGGGAAAAAGCTCTTCAATAATCCATTGTGTTGATTTGTATATAAATATATATCTGCATTTATTAAGGTACCCTTAACTCACGTATGTAGTCCTATATTGTGCTAAGAATACTTAATCCGAATAAAGTTGTTACTCTCTTGTGATTTTAACAAAATTGAAAAATTATGAGTCAACGTAAGAAGGCTCCATGCATGTTAGAAACTGGTAACACTTGTTGAAAATACGTGACAATATTACAGTTACAATAAAAATGGTGATTCCTCTTTCTCTTCCATCTAGACGCCACCTAGAGAAGAAAAAAGAAGACGAAAAATATGTCAATCCAATGGGAGAATTGTATATAATATAACATTCCAAAGAATAAAGAGTGATGAATAAAGCATATTTCAGTCCAAAGTAAAAAAAATACGGGCGTTCAATCTAAATTTCGGTTTGTTTGTTTTCTAGTAAAGGTGATTAAGTTAATTCGTTTAAGCAATAGAAATTAATAGTGTTGTTTTCCGGCTAATTTTCTTTTGGCCATCTAAGACGAAATTGTTGTTTCTTACAATCTGTATTGCTCAGCTTTAGTCATAGTTCTTTTGGAGGTGGATTAAACACCCAACTGCTTTATCAAGCAGAATGGATTCAAGGTAGCTTGTATCAGATGCACATTGTTCATCAATGAACATTCACATTTTATCAAAAATATATATATATGAATATAAAGTTATAGTTAAATTTTTTTGGGGAATTAAGTATTTCAGTTTTGTGTAGAATAAAGTTATAGTTAACTTTTTTTTTAGAATTAATCTGTATGCATAAACCTATAACGATAATTAATATGAAATGGAGAGAATAGTTAAAAAAAAATTGGGGAATTAAGTAATTGACGTACCGTAATCTCTTGTAGTCTTGCATTTGAAGCATTCAACCCTGCTAGCGTAGTTATGAACACCACAACCAACCCTTGGACAAACCCAATCGCCAGTTTTCCAGCCGGGAGGACAAGCTCCGGCATCATTCCCGTAAGCAACCATTTGAGCTCCATAGTACTGATCTGTATACTCGACTTTGATCATTCCACATCGATAGCAACTTGTGCGACTTGCGTAGTTGTGGCTCCCACAATTCAATGCACCACAATACCAATCACCAGCCAAAACCTCAGTCCTGTTGTACAAGTACGTTGACACATCTACCCCTCCAAACTTGGGGTATCCACATTTCTGGCATGCTTCTCTTTTTTTGAAGTTTGCATGCTGACACGCCCCACATAGCCAGTCCCCTCCTGCAGCCCAACTCATCTTTCTATATATAAGTTTCTAAAACACCTGAAAAGTTTACTTATAGTATTTAGCCAAATATACTCAAAAATAAAATAAAGAACTTATATGAAGGAGACTGGATTTAAAAGAGAAGGTTGATGAAACCTGAGAAGACAAGAGATTAGTAAGCTAAAGGAAATGGTGGAATTGGTTGTTTGAGGAACATGGCTTTATATAAGCATTATCATGAGAATGTACATTTAGTTAGATGCTGATTCCATCAACTTTCTCTGCAACATGAGGACATTGTAAAAGAAGTTAAACTAAGAAATTAACACGGATGAATTAGAGCCTTGTGGTTTGACGAGGTTGTCAACCAAATACATGGTACTGTTTGGACGACTCTGATTCTGAGTTGTCCAGCTGCGGTTTTGATTATAGCTGGCTAGTATGCCTTTAATAGCAAGAATTCTCAAGCTTCACAGGCTCCGGCTATTATTTTGGGCTTAGAGCATCATTATCGCCGTACCTTAATAGGGTTCAAAAAAAAATATTGCGTGGACCCTATAAAAACGATAAGAATCGGTTACAGAAGTTATGAAATAAAGACCGATTTTGGAGTGTTTCTTGCACTGTTCGCGGACTCTACTGACATGTGGCGGCCCGCAATTAATTTGTTTTTAATTATTTATTTTTTCACACAAAAAAAAAGTTAAAAAAGATTTTCTAAAAAACTGTGCCACCGGTTTCAGCGATAATTATGCTCTTAGGCGCAAGATCCCGTATATTCATATATATATATTAATTAAATGTTTAAGAATATATCATAATTTTGAATTGTTTGTAATTTAATTTTCAAATGTATCAACTAAAGTTTCTGGATGATTTAGTCATATTGGGGTTTGTGACACCATTATCATGTCCATGGGTTTAGGAAAATATTTTTACGTCTCTACTTTCAAACATTACGGTCAAGAAGACATCAGATGCCAATTTAATAAAAAAAAAGTTGAAACTCTATTTCACGTGAAGGAAAAGAACGTTGATGGATAAATATTAGGAGGGAAATAACGGAAGCACCATTGGGGGCTTAAAGTGATTCTCAATTGCATTATTGTGGGTAAAAGAGAAGATGATGAAGGGGTATTATTCTTTTCTGTTGCCCCCCAATAACCATTTGTTCCAATTCTGCCCTTCATTCGTGTCCCTTCATACCTAGCTCCATATTGGATTTCGACATCTTATATATTATCCGTTTCGTTTTATTATGTTGTGAATTACAATATATATATATATAAAGAGTATATATGGTTATTTACGTTTAAAAAAAATTGACAAAAGAAAAAATGTTATGCCGTGAACATTTTACCATTTACATGAAAAACACAAACTTAGAGAAAATTGGCAAACTCATTCATTTCTCAAAGATCATTTACCCATCACATACAACATACAATTAAAGTAACTAGCAAAACCTTAATAACAAAAAAATCAATTTTTATAAGAATGAGATTGACCTACTGAATTTTATCCGGAGTTAAACTACAAATACAAAAACTACGTCAAGAATTATAACACAAAATATAACAGAAAATATCTCTGCAAAATACATGGCAATATTATAACTCTTTTTTTTAACTAAAACAAAGTAAATGGCAATATTATAACTCTTTTTAAATACTAAAATATTATGTCTGTCACTTCCTTTTAAATACATAGGAAATATTATACATTGCCTCTGGGCATGCCGTATTGTGTTTTTTTAAAAAACCATAAATGATGTGTACAATATCTTGTTAACAAGGATAAAGGAAAATTCAAGAAAAGAAAAAACAAAAATATATATTTTTGGTTTGTTAACTAAAGAAGATAGATGAGACTCCCCCGGGTGTACTCTCTTCTCTTGCATAGGCCCATATGGGACAGCCATAACGCGAACAGTATTAAAGTGTTACAGAACTATATATACTAAATTCAGTTAGAATTTATTCTTTATTTATAATGCCCATTTATTCGTCTCTATTATTCTTTTCTTCAATAATTCAAAAGCGATTATACCAATCAATGTTCACTTACTCATGTCTAAGTTCATTCTTCCCTACATGAACCGGTTTCAAATTAAGTTTAAATACCTCTTACCATTCGAGCATGAATTTTTTACGTTATCCTAAATTGTCAGATTTTTAAATTCTTGGTGTCGGCTACTTCAACATTCACATGGCCTTCTCAAATTGGAAAGACTAACAATTAATAAATACATTTGTCATACTTTTTATAATTCATTTTCCTAATATGTCATAATAGTGTATTTGTGTTTATAAAACGATAATCGGTGGGTGATTTTTGCGATGACACTAATACTAGTTGAATACTCTTTTCGTTTCATATTATTTGTCGTTATAACGAAAATTTTTCGTTTCAAAATAAATGTCGTTTTAGAGTTTCAATGCAAAATTCATTAATAAAAAATTTCAATTTATTCTTTTATTGGTTGAAATATGGTTAGGTGTATAGGTAATTGTGTTATTATTTTGGAAATATACAAAATCATATGTTTTATTAATATGTGTAAATAAATCTAAAACGACAAGTAATATGAAATGAAAGGAGTATAATCTTTTAAAAAGTTAGTTATTATTGAAAACTAGGAAGTCTTATTGATGCCACTTGAAGTTAACAATTAACTTTTTTCTTTTCGTATTTTCCGTATATTCAGAGGAGTATTTCTTTATTAAGATTCAGTTACGTAGTTTTAGGCTGGAAAAAAACATACTTCTCCTTGTCTGAAAACATTTGTCTTCCTCCAAAACATTAAAAATACACAATTGTCATAACCTATGAGAACTCATTCATTAGCCCAAGATTCACATGTTCATCCATCGAAATATTACATTAGTATTTGGTTGTAACAATCCGATAGCTATAGTTTGTGTCTTCAATAGTCAAATCAATTAAAAAGAACGCTTTGCATCTGTTTTCCAAAAACACAGTATTAGATCACTGTCATAGTAACGTATTCGAGCAAGGTTACTTTAAAGAGGGAATGTTAACTAAAGCAAATTGGGTTGCGGCGAGATGAAGCTGTGTGTGCTTCTTCACTCACTTGTTTTTTTGTTCTTTTTATATATGTTTCTTGGATGAGAAGCAACCTTACATTTTTGTATAATAAATTGACAATTTTGAGATGACAAGCCAAGTCGAATCCTTAACCTGTGAGTATGACCCGCGTACAAAGGATTTGATTCTTGTGAGTTTATATATCTATTTTTGTAAATAAGTTTATAGTCTATTTTGTTATACATATTTTACAAACGGGTTGGATATATATCAATGTTTGATTAAGAAACGAGGTTGATGAAAGACGTTATATGCCTTCAGCCAATATCTCATTGCGTATGGGACCATCCTTTGATAATGCTACGATGAAAGCGTAAATCATCTCTCTAATTAAAGTTAGTTCGAAATCTAAGCTAGAACAAAATATAGTAGTTATGGTTTGACCTCTTTATTTGGTCTTGTAACATTTTGAGTTTCATTTATATTTAATAAACAAAAAGAGAGTAACTAAAGTTTATAGAGAAATTCATTTAAAAAAAAAAGAAGTTAATAGAGAAAAGGGAAGATTCTAGCGTGTTGACACCGAGGGGATTCGATAAGAAAGAATCAAAATCAATACACACAAGATGTGTCACAAATTGCATATATTCCCGATGGACTAAGTATTACATCCATCTCCTCAACAAGTGTACATTGGTCGTGACTTTTTCCTTAGATTTTTTGTGGTTCTTTTCTCATATACAATGTAGCATAAGTTATAGTAGAACCGTTTATATTACATAAACAAGTAATATGAATATTCCTTCTCTATGACTCTGCTACTTTATTTCTGTTGAATATTCATTTTCGAAATAATGATAATATATAGTTTGATTGGATAGTAATAGAGTAAAATGGTGTACAAAAATGAGGTGGAAAAGAGAGGAAAGAAACTTTTAAAATTGGAGTAAAGTTTCTCACTTCTTTAAAGTAGAAGAACAATTTACTCTAGTTTCATTTACTTTTAGGGTCTGATTAGTTTTTCCGCTACCATCCACAAATACAATTTTGTGGTTGGTAGCGGTTATTGGTATTTTGCAATAATCACAAAATACTATAAATCACTTACATTGTTTCAAATTTCATAAAATCAAAAGTTAGTTTTCGCTAGCGTACAAATGCGGATAGATAAATAAATATAAAAATGATATTATGCTTGTATTTTGGCTTCGGGCTGTGTATATTGTCTTCGGTTGTAATGGACATTTGAGTTGTATATTGGCTTAGGTTGTGATGAACCTTCGGGTCACATGTTAGCTTTTGCCGCAGGTTGGCTATTGGTCGTGATGGACCTTCAGGTTATAGGCTGGCTATGTCCACATGTTGGCTTCGGCCATGATAGACCTTTGGGTCCTAAGTAACCTTTGGTCAAAAATGTTGAAATGACTATGTAATCAGATAAATGGTTAAGTAGTAAAAAAATATTGGCTAAGAAATGAAATTATAAGAAAACAGATTGTTAGGTTGTTTGAACGGAATATGTAAATATGAGTGATAATTGTTAGGTTGTATGTTGTGTTTTTGAGCGTTCTCACTAAATATTTTTGTATGAATACTTACTTTTGTGAAGATCACAAATATTGATTAGATGAATCGAAGCGAAAGACTTTAAAGGCCTACAACAGTTTGGCTACCACCCACAGAGATATGGGTGATCGCCATATGACGCCTAAAGTAGTAGGCTAGCAGAAGATGAGGTAGGGCAAACCAAATATGGCACTTTTTAAGGAATGTTCGTACAAGGTAAAGTTCCCCGGCAGCGCTGCTTACGGCATGTCAGAGTTAGAGGGAAGAAGGAAGTTAATCTCAGAAGAAATCTTGAACGATTCTCTCATATCATGAAGAGATTTTTCTGTACTGGAAGTCATCAAAGTAGAAATACATGATGAGAAACCGTGACTTGCCATCGTTCATCGGAACCCTTGGTAGAAGACACAACATCATATTAACGACTAGACTCAGCAACAGGCTCTGATCCAGACAACCGAACATTAGTATTTCCAAGGACTCAAATTCTAGTAGAAAATAGGAGAATAAGGGGAAGATCGTCATCATTCGAAGATCTGCCAGGATTTACGACGGACAACAGCATAGAGCGAAAAGATCATCAATCAAAGATGCCATCAAGTTTTAAAATTGAGAGAAGACAGAAAGACAAGAAGTGAACAAATGAATAAAGATATGGGAAAAGATTAACGCACAAACCGAGAAGAAATCAGAGAAAATAACGACAGTTACTAAAGGAAGTTTGAAAATAAAAAAAAAGTAAATTAACTCACAAACAATATAAATAGGCGTACAAAGAAAAAGAAAAAAGAGAGAGAAAGCAAGCATTTCACTTTCTTTGAATAGCAAGTGAAGAGCGAGAAATGAAGACAGATTTTATATCTTAAACTTGAAAACCAATAAAGGAAATGATTTCCAAGCCGAGTCGATTCACTTTCCAAAGAGGGAAAATCAGATACCTTGATTTTTGTCAATCAAGAGCACCAGATCGAATTAGTAATTAATTTGAAAAGCTGAAGTCTCAAACCAGGTTTTGAAAATCATAAACCACTGGTCACAATACATTCCCCATGCTGGAATCAACACCTGACATGACCAACGATCTGAGACACGCAAGACTCTGGACGGGGACTACTGTTGGAGGTGGGTTACACCCCACTCTAAACCAGATTCAAAGATCTAACCCAATATTTTAACGTCTGTTGTGAAGACAATTACCAAAAGAAGAATGAAAGCCCATCATGAGCTCATAAGAGAGTCAATGCGGACCTAAACGATCAACTGAAAATGAAAAGGAGACTGGAGCCTTAAAAGAGGAATTGTTGGTGATGGATACAAGGCGGGATCAAGCCTCAGTTTTACTAAAGTAACTTTTCAATGATTGAAGAATGTTCTTCACATTCTTTGGATTGTGCATGATAGATTGTGTGTAACAAACTTATGTTTAAGTCGATATGTTTATAACATGAAATTGATCATAAATAGAAATGGCACAATAAAAATGGTTACAAAAATGGAACTAAATAAGGAAAACTACATAATTAGACGAACCATAATAAATAATGAAAGAATGTTTTGGTTTTGAGTTATTTAACTGATATTATGCTTGTAATATTATATTGTTTTCGGCTGTGATGGACCTTTGAGTTGTATATTGGCTTGGGTTGGGATGAACCTTTGGGTCATAAGTTGGCTTTTGCCGCAGATTAGCTATTGGTCGGGATGGACCTTCATGTCATAGGCTGGCTATGTCTACAGGTTGGCTTCAGCCATGATAGATCTTTGGGTCCTAAGTAACCTTTGGTCAAAAATGTTGAAATGACTAAGTAATTAGATAAATGGTTAAATAGTAAAAAACATTGGCTAAGAAATGAAATTATAAGAAAACATATTGTTAAGTTGTTTGAAGGGAATATGTAAATATGAGTGCAATAATTATTAGGTTGTATTTTTTGTATTTTTAAGCATTCTCACTGAATACTTTTGTATGCTCATGCTTACTTTTGTTGTGAAGATGACAAATACTGATTACATGAACCGAAAGACTTTAAAGACAATCATTTTACGGTAACAAAAGTTGTATACATCATAAGTATATACAAAACGTTTCACAAAACTAATTTTCGATTAATCTCAGTGTAATTTCCGAACGTGCGACTCACACTTACCGTAATTTCAAAAATGGATTATGCCTAAAGCAAATTCTGAAAAAGGTTACTAAAATGATTGCAATTATAAATAGAGTTCATATTAAAATTAGAATATAGTTATGGTGCAACTTTTTGTTGTTAAAAAGGGATTTATTACAAAATCAAAATTCATCACTCAAACTATCTCAATATCTTTCGTTATTCTTTTAAAAAGCAGGTGTGAATTGGAGAAACATGTTCTATACAATAGCGTTTAGAAAAATATATAGAAGTAAGCCGTATATTCCCCATAGCCATGAGCACGGCCCTGATCTTTTTATAAAACCAAGTAAACTTGCTTAATTGAGGTTGTAGATTTACAGATTTAAAGAATTTACCAGTAGCTAGATTACTTTATTCAGCCTTTCGAGATTTAAAGAGCGGCTATTTCCTTAAAACCAAGTTCATTCATACAAAGTAACACGAAACGACTTTTACAAGAATTGATGACGACAACACGACAAAAAAAAGATAACAATCAAATTTCCATTTTGGTCAAGCAAACTACACAGACGCAGACAGGTAAGATGTAACAAGTGAAAAGGTAAGAGGCTTCTGCTTCTTGTATTCATTGTACCGCAAAAAGAAGTAACCCAAGTAATCAAACTCAATCGGAGACATCCTTGCCTGTTCAACCAAAATTTGTACAAGTTAAACCAGCTGAAAATAATATGGTTTTGTTACCAAACACGTTAACCAATATATACTGTATGGTTTTATAAATGAACCTGTATGATTGCCCATATCGCCCAGTACAAATGAGACGCTAATTTATACGCGTCTGTCTCTATGAAGACTGACTCCACTTCACCAATGCTGACCTGTTTACACAAAGTAGTATATGGTTAGTTTAGCTTTGGCAATATGATAACAAAGAGAAGGTACAAAGCCCATATCCATATCTAAGCCATGGTTATTTACATAGAAAAAATTACATTTGTGTTTGCATTTCCAAAAATTCTTACCTCGTCTGGTTTATCTGGCTGTAAGTAATGCTTGATGAAATGATATTGTTCTTCTTTACTTGGGTATCTACACAGCAAACCACGACGAGGAAGTTATGTTCTTATCTTTTAGAAGAAATTATTATAAACAATAGAACAAGTCGAAATGAAGTTGGACATACAAGCTGTAATCACAGTCGTATCCTGCATATTCATTGAAGTGATTTCCAATGTCGAAGCCTCTGTAGTTGTACGATCCATACTCGAAATCAATCAAGTACAGTGTCTCTGACCATAGATGTAGAGAATGATCACAAGTTAAGATACAGAAGATGATAACTTAGTCAAACCAAAAAAAAATCATTGCTACCCATCTCTTGAAGTTCGTTATATTGTATACCACCACCACCATTCACCATAATTAAGATCAATCATTAAATGCAAGAGAAGAAGGAATTTTCTCACCTTCTTCCTCATTTAGCATCAGGTTTCCAGAGAGCAAATCATTATGAGCAAACACCACAGGTGCGTTAAGTAAGCCTGTGAATTCCTGTTCAATCATCAAACAATATCAAACCAAAGCAGGGAAAGACTGTTACAAGTCACCCCATATTGAGAGAAAAGTAATACCCTTAGCTCAGTAACTTCTTTATAAAGTTCTTCAAAAGAAATTGTCTCGAAGAGTTTCTGCTTATCAGGTTCCTCGAACGCAAGAGTAGAGGCTGCAAGTAAAGGTACATGACAGAGATGGGTATTTGTACCAGTATAATTGGTTTGTATAAAAGACATAGCCAACACTCAAAAGAGACAAATAAAAAAAAGAAAACCTTTTTCAAAGAACTTCAAGAGATCAACCCAGAGCTGAGGTTCTTTGGGACCTGGTATGTTCACTTTATGAAACTTTCCAAGCTCTTTAGCAATTTCAGCAGCAATCTTTGGCTGCCTCATGTCTAGCCACATTAAAACCGAATAAACTATTGAGCACCACCACAAGAAACCTATACTGTTGGAGACACTCTCTAAGAATTACCTGATGGCGCTAAGGTTCTTGCATTGATAAACGATTGCACCATACCATTTCCAAATCCCCCAAGCAACTTGGCACCAAACCCCGCAGCAGAGAGATATTTGATAGCCTACTGAAGCAAATAACAAAGAACACAGAGATAGAACTTCGAAGTGATACTAAAGAAACACTTAGTCTTCTATTAAATTTACCTGTAGCTCTCTCTCGCGATTAATAACATAGTCTGTGTTAGGCCCATACAACCGCACTGTTATTGATTCTTCTTTAACAGAAACCTTCAGCACTGCCATTGATTTGATGACGTCATACAAGTTAGAGAGATGGATTCATTAACGTATCGTTTACAATGAAAAAACTCACATAGGTTTGTGATTCCTCCAGAAACTCTCTCTACAGAGAAGAGTGAATCCTCAAGCTCTCTCCAATTCTTGAACAGATCTTTACATAGCTCTCTGTCAAAACATCAACACCATTCAAGAAAACGAACAACAACAAGAATAAGAATCTCCATGGCTAAACAAATAACGAAACAAAGAAGGAAACGAACATGATGCGAGGAATCATGAGAGGGAGAGGCAAAGATGTGTCGACGACGATGGAAGAATATGGGATCTGAGAGGAGGCGTCGTTGCTCCCTCTACCTTCTTCATCTTCTTCAGCTTCCATTATTGCCCAGTTATTACTCTTCGCAGCTCCCATTTTTACGAATTTTCTCTTCTCTTGTGTTTCCTCCTCAACGATTAGATTCTCTTTTCAGATCTCAATTTGTGATTCTGTTTTCCCCTAATTTTTTTAGGCGTCTTTTATTTATATTTCCGATAAATTGATAGAAGTTATATATCTAATCTACACATGCCGTACAAGTTTAGACTTTAGAAATAGAATCTTTTTCTTTCTCGTGTCAAAAATTCAAATTGAGTTTTCTCTTTATAATACTATCAGTTGACCACACTTAAAAATCTTATAATTTGATTAGTTCTATTTATCATGTACTGATGACTACATTTAATTACACACAGAATAAGATTCCATAAACTTGATGACGTGAGTAATATAAAATAAACTTAGTTTCAGTCGAGAAACAAAAACAATTAATCTATAGCTGATAATTGTCTATTGGATTTCTAAAGAGAAATTAGATTACTCACAATAGGGTTTTTTCGAGAATTTTTTACTAGAAATAATAATATTTAAAAGAAAAAGTTTCGAAAAAAAATTCTTTAAAATATTACTCCCTCCGTTCCATTAAGATAAATGTTTTAGAAAAATAAATTGTTTCACAAAAATGTATTTTTTATGTTTTCTATACAAAAATTACAGATTTTAATAAAATTAATTGAATTTATTGAAATGTTATTGGTTAAAATGCATTGGAATTTGATAATTTCTAAAAACGATGTATAATTAATGTGTTTTCTTATATGTGTGAAAACACCAAAATATTCATCTTAATGGAATGGATGGAGTATTAGTTTTAGTGAGAGACTTCATCCAATGGTACTCTTAAATGTCGTAAATAAGAAGCTGTATGTAACATATTTTTTATTTTTTAGTAATATATTTTTATGATACTCTACTTAGAACTTCTTGGTTAGAGGTGATCTTAGCATAGCTTTTCTACACAAGAACGTTACTCAAGTTTAATATTCTTAGTTTTTCAGTCGGGTTAATCTAGGTTTCTTTCTGCGTATGATTCTCTATCTGGATTGAGTGACTAGCTAGAGAATCAGTTTATGTGCTTGTTTTGTCTGGTGTAAGCATTATAAACTCATTGATATAATAAATTGGGGTTCAGGTTCTGGATTGTTTAAGAAGAAAGGATTTAAGGGATCATTTGCTGATGCGGGTCAGTCTTGAATTTGAGTACAAGCTGTTGTTTATATTCCTGTGTGCTAATCCTTCAGAAAGCCAGCTGAATAATTGTTGTTTTCTTGCTAGAATTTTGCAATTTTTATGTGGAGTGCACAGTTTGGTTGTTTGTCTTCTGAAGAAACTGCGAGGGAAAGATGATGGTCAGACTCTTTAATGTTTCTCTCCTTATCTGCGCATACATGCATAGTCTAACTGAACTCTTAGAATGTCTTTGCTTTTATGTTAACATGATCTTTTCTTGTGCAGCCATTAACGTTGGAATTGTTGGATGATGTCTTAATTACCCCGGTAAGTACTTAACAGTTGAGATGATGCACATATTTGAGCTATTCACTTTTGTTTTGACCATATCATTGTAGAAGTTACATAACTTGTTTTATCTGTCTATGACTTGAAAAGTAGCAGAAAGAGATAACTTCATTGTGGAACTAGAGAGCAAAGATATAAATGCATAGCCGAGCTAACAATGCGTTTGGTGATCGTGTGTTGTAGGTGCACCACAAGCAATGCTACAAAGTTGTGTCACTTTTAGTGCCTTTTCTTTAATTCTCGAAGGACTCAACAAAAGGCAAACAGCTTTAGCTCACTCTGTCTCCTTGAGACATGATCAAACCAGAAGTCTCAAAGATGATTGACCACTCTCTTTGGCTCTCCCAATCCACGAAGAGATCAAAGGAGCTTTCTCTTCTTTCTGCAAATCTTTAACAAAACACAAGAACAGAAAGGGAGAGAGAGAAGATGGATGAAGATGAGGATACTCTAGGTGGATATGAGTTTGAGATTGAGAAATTGTACTGTATTTGTGGCTTGTGTTTCAATCTTTGTTTCTCACATTCTGTTTTGTGGCTTTTAGCATTTTTAAACCTGTTTCTTTAACTTATGTGCTGTGTTTTATTCTAATGCATTAACCATATTCAAACTCAGAAACATCAACAGAACTATATGTTTGAAACAAAAGAAGATCCAAACTCATAAACACAACAAACATAACACTGATACAAACTCAAAATCATATTCTAAAACGCAACACCAAACAAAATAAAAAACACATACATCATTGCTCCTAAGACCATAACAGCCACACAAAACACTCCTGTCTTCTGAATTCTCTCATTCACACCAGCATCTTGTTGGTAAGTCAACAATGGTTCTCCTCGCACTCTGTCGCATTGAAGACTAACTCGAGCTGCTCATCTTCTGTCCTCTTCGTAACTCACTCTCGCAAGGTATGTTTACAACTTCATTTTCCCGGAAAAATCTGTTTTGCTCTCAATTGTGGGCTTCAACTATTCTTATCTACTATATTGGCCCATTTATTTTATTTATTATTTTGATCTACAGTATAACTTCTTTAAATTAATATACACTAAAAATCTATATAAAATAATAAAATTTTATAGTCCTAAATTGAATTTTTGGTTCAGTTAGTATATCGATAAATTAATAATCTCTATAAATTAATAAAAAAATATAGTTTTGGTGTAGTCCCAACATTATTAATTTATAGAGGTTTTACTGTAGTTGCATTACTTCTATTTTATATGGAATTCAATCAGTAAAATAAATAACATATGTGTTTGTCTAATCTAATCCGGAGTAAAATGTAACACATTGCAAGATGTAGTTCTTTATTAGAAAATATATATAGAATAAATGTGGGATTTTTTATCATACAAATATCATCTAATACCTAATCATGTTTTGACTATTAATTGAAATTTTATAATCCACATATAAATGAATTATTATAAGAGAAAAGTTATGTAAAAATGAACAAATATGCAACCAATCATATACTGACAAGACACTAAATCATATATAAATATGTTGAATAATATACAACCAATCATATATAACATATTTTGAATAATAAAACGTTAAGAAAAAAAACAGAAACAACTATTACTTGCATATACATACTAATCACAACATTAGATACTTCTTTATATAAATCTAAACTAAATAAGATGATACAGGAAAAAAAAATGACAACCAAATATTTATATATTACAAAATAAACTGTTTATATAAAAAAATAATCATGCGCTTTATCAAAATCTAGGGTTTCTAATTTATACAAGAAATTGTTTGTTAATTATATATGAGGCATTACTAAGAACATAAATTATACTAATAAATTACTATGAAGTAAATATTAATAATTAAAATGTTAAATAAATAATTTCAACCAGTCAAAAATTTCAAATTTCAGTGATTCAAAGCACATTGTGCGAAGACAGCTTAATATATGAAGCTTTTTTAATATATCAAGCTATGATTGGCTCTTATTTTAAATCTCAAGCTTTTGTTAATTAGGCTAAACCAGATACATCGTTATGTAGTTTAGTAAAACCAATGACGATGAAGACCTTTTTGACTATTTTCCACACAAAAAAATGTATATGAAAGCTACTGTTTTGAGTAAATAACATGTAATATAATTGGTTTGATCCGTTCATGGTTCAATATATCTGACAATAAATCGTATGGTAACATCTAAATTTCACTAAAAGTATATTTTATTTTCTTTAATTTAACAAAATTCCACATTGTGTCTGTCAAATCAACGTTTTAAGTGATTCGTGTAACTTGGAAAATACAAATCTTTATGCATTATTTATACAATCAAGATAAATAAAATTAATTATTGTTCTTTAAGATGGTAGGGTACATCCATATTAGGACAAGGACACCCACAACCACAACACCCATATCATCTAAGAGATTTTAGGGTTGATATGAAGTGGAGAACATCTGAAAAGGAGAAGTCAAACCTGTACTATTAAATGCAAACATTTATTTAAATATAAGCGTGGAAAAATAGTGGGAAAAAAGAAAGATATGTAACAATCATACACAGACACTCTCGATTATTCTTCCATCTTCATCTCATCTCCTTTTCAAGCCAAGTTTCCATTCTCCATTTTATTTATGTAACTAATATTTGATTAAATAAAGCTTTTCTTTTGATTAATGTTTGACAGGTTCTAGTGAATATATTGCCCAATCGAACGTATTTTGTTGTTATTGCTTCCTATCAACGACATATTTGCTTGATCTTCTTGTGGATCGGCTACAAAGCTGATCCAAAGTGTAAAAATATATAGAACAACGAACAGTTTAGTCACCAGAACAAACCACCGTGGGAAAAATTATCTAATGAGAGACAAAATTATCATTTGTACATTCTCAATTTCATGTATTATGCTGGGTTTGAACTCAAATTATCACACAAACCATTAACAGGTCTCTTTCCGAATTAGGAAATTCATTTGAGTCGGAATAGTACGTAAAAGTATATTGTCTGTTTGCATTTAGAGTTAAAAATTAGTATATTTAGAATTTTCCATGTAAATCCTACAAATAGGACATCAGCATCGGCTATTTCACACGCCGGTTCTTAATAATATTATGATTTCATTAGTTGTTTTAAGCAAGGATGTATATCTCTAATATTTAGCATCGGTTTAAATATTTCGTATTAACATAACTGATAAAAGTTCGAAAAAGTTTCTTAGTAAATAAAAGTCATCCAGCCCTTAACCCCTTTTGAGCAGATAATAGATAAGTTTATTCTAAATCATCAGAAATTTGGTGTTACCATAATTATTGACCACATAGGACAAGTACCAAGTCCAAACACTATATCGATCTGCTAAACAAGGAGTCATTTCTCTGCGTCACGGTTGCATTATAAATTTATACAGCATGTGGTTCAAGGTTATGATCTTCCATGAACATGGAGTTCGACAATCCATCCTTTGTGAAGATTGAGTTTGAAGCATGAGCGAAAATATGTCTTGTGATGTTTCAAAAATATTAAATTTGTTATGCACTTATGCTAGTTTAAAAAAATATATATATGGTATTTTAGCATATTGACTCACAAAAAAAAACAGGAAAACAAGAATTTTACATACTGATGGATAGATTAAAATGGTAAAATTGTCAAAGCGTTTTCAGCACTTTTTTATTATTTCAGTTATTTATTGTAAAAAACAAGAGTAGTAATTTCTTGCTTGAAATTGTATTTTGACATATTTGTGAGAATAAGTTTTCTTAAAGTCATGAAAATACAATTTTAATTATATGTAAAATAGTCAATAATATTAGATCAGCCTTGGAAACAACATCGATATATTTTGATATCATAAAATTGAGATAGTAAAGCTAGCATTCGGTTTAAAAAATGGTATAATAGTAGATTTACGATTTTCTATGTAAATTTTGTTATAAAAATATATATTTAACGTGTTCTTTTTTTTTGAATAACCAAAAAATTCGGGCCGAAACCCTAATCCTCCAGATTCGAAACCACAACATATAATATTAGTTCTGTCTCATCGATCACTCAATAGGAATTATTTCACAAACTCTATCTTCTAATATATATATTAGTAATATGCCTTGGGTTTTATTTTATTATAATTTATTTTATAATCTTGTAGATCCTAATTAAATTTCAACACTGAAAAAAAAATCTAGTCGAAAACTCACAAGAGGGATATCAAAGAACAGTATGTAGCATGTACTCCACTTCTGTTAATTGGAGTTATTTTAACTCACAAGATTTCTTGCTTATCTGTCGTTTGTAAAGATATTAATATCGCATAGATCGGCTTTTATTGTCATTCTATCTCTAATATATGGATTGTTTCTGTGTCTTGGATAAACTTTGCATATAATTTAATATAAATTATGAGTGCTTTTAAAAGCAAAATTGGAGACAAAATCACACGTGAACCCGTATCTGTATGCATAATATGCACATCCAACTAAGTTCACTATTATATTCGTTTCTTCTCCATCTTAGAAATTCATTTTTCTTTCATAATCCAGTGATAGTGGCATAGTGCCATGTAGCTTTCTTTTATTTTTCATGTGATCGGTACGCCACTTACTTTCTCTCCATGACCTGTTAACACTGTTCTGGATCATATTTTACCTGCGTCCTGTGACTTTTTTTTTTTCGTCTGATAGAGCAGCTGATATATCTATTAAAAAGGTCAACAAGATAAATGACAAGGCTTAGCTAAATAGCAGGAAGACATAACAAATCATTGAGACGTAATAAAATATTTCAACTTTATATTGTCAAATAAAAAATACGTCCAAAATTTATCTTAATTTTCTCCGTAACATTATTTTTATGTAATATCTAGGTTTTGATGTGGATAATTTTTGTATAAGATAATCAAAATAAAACATAAAATGCTAAGCCCTAACTTATAACCTCTAATAAGGATGTGACTGGTTTTCCTGTTACCACCCGCAAACGCAATTTTTACTGTTTGTAACGGTTATTGGTGTTTTGCAACAATCATAAAAAATACTAAAAAAGATGGTTTCCGATAGCGTTTTACAGTTGCGGTTAATAAATAAGTATAATTTTAAAAAATAAAATTAAAATTAAAATTAAAATATATAAATAAAATATATATTTAAATTTAAATTCACTAATAATATTATTTTTATTTTATTAAAACTTTAAACCTAAGAGCATGTAGTTTAGTGGTATTCAAGGTGACAATTTAGATGACAGCACGTAAAAAAAAAATAAAAAAATTAGGAAGCTGGCAAGCTGCGAATCCTTTCTTATTTAGACCTTGGAGACTTGGAGTACTACTTCTGGGTAAGTAAGTTATGGATTTAACTTGATGATGCCATTAATAGGGTAAAGGAAATCCTGATCTTTTGAATATATATATATAAGAGGTTATGTAGATATTCTACAAATTTGTAAATTCGAGAAATAACTCCAATTTACTTGGATTATTCATAATTGTAATGAAAAATGATTGTCCATCACATATGAACAATACATCACCACATGGTTACACATATTGAAAATAATAATGTATTAAAATTACTTAAACCATGTGAATTTATGTTGTTAAAATCATAAACATTATTGCAATAACCAAAAAAAGTGTCGGATTTGAAATCTGGTATCATCCACTGGTTTTATAAAAGTCTGTATTTATATATAAAAGTCTGTATCATTAGTTTTACTTGGATCGCACTGATTTTGACTTTCACTATTATAAAAGCCAATCCAAGACAATTGTGCCAAAGTAGCCCTGTTTTTTCTACTCATTCGTTGTGATTTGTAAGGGGACACGTTTTCGAATATTTGCATCACATATCCGGTTGATGATTACGTGCATGTGAATTTTATAACAATCATTGAGCTACATGATATACTTTTTTACTGAGTACGATGCCTCGTTGTATGTTAAGATGTCAATTACAATCGTATTAATCAACACTAATAATTTATAACCATTATTTCTTTTCTCGACTTTTTATTTTATTGTATTAAAAGTCCAAATAATAATTATAGAGATGTCAAAGTGTGGACCTCAATCCGCAAGTTATGTCTAACTAACACAATAGTGAGATAGATCTATATATATATAGATGCAACCTGGGGCAAATCAGTCTACACAAACCAAAGTAAAATTAAATATGTCACGGTTTGGACTACTTTGACACAGGTTGATCGGTTTAACATTTCTAAAATTAAAAGTTTTAATAAAATATAAAGATTATGAATAATTTGAAACACAATTTTTTCGTAATTTTTTTGATTATCTATAACAAAATAGTTTGAGCCATGTACAAATAAAGAAAAATAAAACAAGAACAAATAAGATATCTGAAAATCACATTTTATATTTATACAACATAAATTAAGTTTTATGTTTCTTTTAGAAACTTTAGAAGCTAATTATTATACCAAACACGATGAATTGAATCTTGTAATGAACTATCTCAACATTTTAACATTCGTTTGTTTTATATTGGTTGATATAGTAAGCATATGAATGATCTTTGCGTTTTGTATATCAGTTTATTATATATTCGTTATTTTCAATTATCTATTATACTAAAACTGAAGTACAAAATAATAGTTCCCTATTTTGATGTGTTTCTTAGAGAACAACATTCATTTTTAAACTAGTTATAATTATTTCATTTATTGTTTTTAAATTATTTCGACAACATTTATTACAAAGTATAAAACTAAACTTACTTATTTTAAGTGTTTTATTACATCTTTCTCTTTTCATTCTTCCTAACTACTTTATTAATTATATTTATTATAGTAATTTGATATTATTTAATTTGCATGTTACCTTAATAATTTCAAAAGTTTGAATGAAATTGTTTTATTTGTAACAATAATTCAAACCGGTTAATAAAAAAATATTTGTTTACATAATCAGTTAAACATGGACATCCAAATACCCATTTGAGTACAGATCATCTTTTTAGATATCATTTTTTAGGTTTTAAAATTAAACTATGTTTGGATATTATAAATTTATGGACATGATATGATTCAAATCCTTATGGATTCGGGTAGGTTTGTAAGAACCTAAAAATATCCATATAACCTATATATTTAAAAATATCATTAAACAATTTATTATTTAAAGAAAAAACTAAAAATTAAATAACAATTTATCCTAAATAACATAATTATCTGAATGGTTTTTATCTAAAATATTGAAATTTATCCAAATTATCCAATTTATATCTGAAAAACTCCCAAAAACTGTTTTTATCCTAAATTATCCAAAATTAACGAAAATAGGACCGAACCGTAACCGAAATAGAACTAAACAATTATTAAATATTAGTCGGTTCTTATAAATGTTAATTGAATCGACCCAAAACCAAAAAGAACCTAACCGGACTCGAACCGAATTTCATAAATAACCAAATAGTTTATATATCTCTAGAATCAAAAAATCAGAAAACCGAAAGAACCGAAACAAAACCGAACCCATGCTTAGTCAATACCATTACTTTTACCTGGGTCGCACTGATTTTCAGTTCACTATATAATATTATAAATGTCAATCCAATACATTTGTGCCAAGGAGGCCCATGTTTCTTTTACTCATTCGTTGTAATTTGTAGGGGTACACGTTTGCGAATATTTGCATTACAAATCGGGTCGATGATTACATGCATGTGAATTTTATAACAATCATAGAGCTAAAGGATATAGTTTTTTTTTATTGAGTACGATGCGTCAGTGTGTGTTAAGATGTCAATTATATCGTATTAATCTACACTATTAGTCCATCAATTTAAAATAACTATACCAAACATGCACCTTATTAAGATTTATAATTAAAAAGTCACTAATAATAAATATACTATTACGAATAAACTAAACATGCCGGTAAAAGGTATAGAACATTTTCAGTCTTTTTTCCTTAGATTTCAGTCTTTTTAAGCCAAAACTACATTAGATCTAGTGAAATGAACATAATCATTTTTATTAAGAATGTTTTACGATAAGACAATTTAGATTAGTTTTATTATAATTAAAGCAATCTCAACTCTATGGACACTATCATAATGTAAAAAAAATCATCTATCTTATTTTTTTTTAATATCATTTAAAATTAACATTTATACCATGTGTTATGTATACAAAGTGTCGCTTATTTTAAAACTAATCTTAAAATAATTATTAATGGCATTTTTGTCTTTTCAGAAAATGGCACTTATCATGATTTTATTATTAGTTGGTTAACAAAATATATATCATTATTTACTTAAATTAATAAGAGTTTTCTTGCGGTCAATTATCTCAGATAATAATTTTTGAAGTTTTTGTCACAACAAATAGTCATTAATGAAAAAATGATCAAAATAGTCTTTTGTATTTTAAAAAATTTAATATTTTATTTTTATTTTAAAAATTTTGAAATCTTAACCCCAAAACTTAATTCTTAACTCTAAACTTTAAGTTTAAATTAGTTAATCCTAAGAATATAAGTGTATATTTACCTATTTAATAAACATTTTGGTCATTTTCTTTCTTGTGTGCTATTTTGTGACAAAAAAATTTTAGGGCTATTCTAGAGTAATTTTCAATAAATAATTATATAGGAAATTTAGTTTAATAATGATACAATTTACTAGTATTTTAAAAGTATTTCCAAAAATATAATTTTTTAAAGTGAAATTGTACATGACACAATTAGATCAAAATATAATATAAAAAATTATGTATTTTTTGTTGAGAATGAATATAGTGTTGAGTGGTTTGCAAATTATTTTGCAAATGTTTTCTAGGGAAAATGCTTTTGACTATTACAGTACGGTTAGTGTATAATCACATGCTATCAAGCAAAAATGGTTATATATAGAAATGCATTTTAACATGTTGTTTGACTTGGTGTCCGATCATTTAATGCAAACCAATTATCTAACCGGTTTATTAATATAAACATAGAATATGATTACTATCTTAAATGCTTATAATCTGTCATGGATTGTTTTCGAGTTGATTTCTCCAGTGACATTGCTCAAAGTAATTGTTTAATCTGAATTTGCTACATTATTGAAGGTAGATACGAATTCAATATGGGTTAATTGAAAAACGTTTATTGGATAATCATGAAGTGAATACAAAAAGATTTAATGAGTTTAGTTGTAAAGAATAACTCAGCAAAACCAATAAACAAATGTAAACCTTATTTTTTTGTGACGCGTCTCCTAAGTTTTTGAATGTCCCTTTTCAACTTAACTTCTCTTTTTATATACTTAAACGATTTTTTCATTATGCCATGAAATCGGTATAAAACCCTAGCTGACTTTGACCCTTTGAACCGAGGACTATTGAAGGGATGTAATTCACTCTAAAAATAAGTCTCTTCAATAAATTTATCAGAATTGATTCTGAGAATAAACAGCCAGGCGAATGTCTCCCGAAGCAAGGCGTCCACGTCTACCTCGGTGGTTCATTGAATCAAACATATTTCGGTTACGAATTAGCCCATAAACCAGATCAGTTTAACCCTAAAAGATGAACAGATTTTCCTAGAATAATGGGAATCGTGCTACCGCACTAGGTTCTCGACTTAATGATGGAGTCCCTTCGTTTATAGCGCCATCCACATTATAAAAATATTGAAAAATCTCTTTCTTTTAGCATTTTCTTCTCACGAAATCTGAAGATACCTTTCTCTCTCTTCAGGCTTTCTTTCTCTTTGAGCTTCCTCTCTCGCTTTTCTTTCTTCATTTAGGTTCAGCAATCCACGATCAAGACTTCTTTGTTATATGGTTAGAAAGTGTCTGAAGAGAGGAAACGCGATCAATGTATACTCCAATCTAGACCCGCAAGATATCTCTGGTGGTTCTAGCTCTGTCGTTGATATGACCAACAAACAACTAGGATCTCTGAGAGATGCTTCCATTCTGAATTTCGTCCAACGTTTATTGATGACTAACGCCTAGGATGTTGTTAGAGCCGCCGAAGACAGGCAAAAATCATTAGCTATGAATGATGACTAAGATTGTCGGCAGCGATTCTATGGATGCCATGACGTACATACTATTCATGATGACTTTATCTATACATTTCATTTTTACCGAAATGGTTATTTTGTGTGTCAGTCAATTCTCGCCAAGACCATCCATGGTAGAAGGTCAGGATTGGCCAGATGTTCAATCTATACGCTCGACCTACTCGAGTGTGACGAGTTTGCTGGAAGAACTAGAAAGTTTTGGATGGCTTAACCTTTGTCATCCCATAACCCGATAAACATCTTTTGTTACTTCCTGAAGGGTACACATGCGTTCATGAATCCAAATTCCAGAAGGATATGAAATTATTATTTCCAATCATGCGGCTCATCACAGCTTACTGTAGTACAAGAGAGACAACATTTTCTCAGTTGATAACTAGGACTAGGGATGGGTGTTCGGATACCCATTCAAATTTTATTCGAGTCTATTCAGGTTTCGAGTTTTCGGGATTACAGATTTTAGTTCTATTTGGGTATTTATAAATTTTGTTTTGGGTTTGGTTTGGATCTTTGCGGGTTTGGTTTCAAATAATTTGCTTATATTATTTTAAATTTTTAAAATTTAAAATTCTTTATATGCTTTAAATTTCTCAAAATATAAAAACAAAATAATATATTATATATAAATTTGAATAATGTATGCCAAAATACCTAAACTTAACATATAAATTAGTTTTGCTTGAATATTTGGATAGAAAATCAATAAATATTTCAAGTATTTTTGATATTTTAAGTATTATTTAGATATTTTTGACATTTATTTTTGACTATTTTTATATATTTTCAAGTATTTTGAACTTCAAAATATCTTATATATTTTTGATATTTCTAATGTATATTAAATTTAAAATAATTAATATATTTATATCTACAAATCTATTTGATACATTCAGGTATTCAAAATACTTTGGATCAAATCGGTTTCGGTTCTCTAGATACTAAAAATTTTAAATTTAACTAATTTTGGTTCAGATTTGATACTATTTTTTCAAATCAGATTCGGTTCGATTCTTCGGATTTAGTTTTTTTTGCCCAGCTCTAAATGGGACAATTCAAATCATTGTAGCGCTGATGGTGATTTCTGCCAAGATCGATACCTCGCTGAGTACTAGAACTTTCCTCCTATATAATGAAAACTGGGTACATCAGTTTAAAGATGAAAACCAAGATAAACATTGTTACTATTCATCTGACTAAGGGCATGACTGGTTGAAACATTGTGGCTGCAATTGCGGTTACGAGAGTTTACGGATGTGGGTGGCTACGGTTTTTAGTGTTATTAAGTGATTCGTATGACTTGTACCGCGTTTAGAAATTGTTGCATTTGCGAGATATTTATGATTGATTGATTATGAGATATTGCAGCGATTTAATAATAAATTGTCAATATTTACACATTATAACATTACAAAAATATCAAAAACATACTAATATTTAAAATATAATAATTATTAAACAAGTCGCTTTGGCCGAGTGGTTAAGGCGTGTGCCGGCTAAGTACATGGGGTTTCCCCGCGAGAGTTCAAAAAAATAAAAATAAAATAATTATTAATATAATATAATTAATAACAATATTACATTTATTTTATTTGTTTAATTTAAATGAAAGTTATAATTTCAATAAAAATTTATGTTAAAACTTTTAAAAGATTATTTTATTTCATTTATATATGTATATATTTTTATATATTTATATATATATATTAATGTTTAAAAATTATATTGAATAGTTTTGGTTTACAGTTTTTATAAAATAAAATAGTATTATTAGTGAATTTAAATTAAAATATACAATATATAAAATTTATTTTTAATATAAAATTTTCAAATATTTTTTTATAAAAAAGTTATACTTATTTACTAATTGGCCGTAACCATAAACGCTAATAGAAATCAACTTTTGATTTTATTTGAAGCGGTTTAAAGCAATTTGTAGTATTTTTTATGGTTGTTGTAAAATGCCAACAACGGCTATCAATATTCGGATTGTAGTGGATAAACTCACACCGTAAGATTCATAATTAGCAGCGATTCTACTTTTTATTTTATTTTTTGGTACAACGATTCTACTTCTACAAATAAACAATTCTATTTAAACTAGTATTAGGATAGCAAAAGTGTCGTGGAGAATTCTAACAAAAATAGGGGGAAAATGATATACATTGAACGGACAATAAACAAATACCAAGTGTTACACGACATCAACTACAGTCTACATACATATATAATGAAAATATTGTTAATAATATTATGATTTGGGTATGATGTATATCCAAACCATAAGGGATAATAAAAGTGTCAACGTTAATATAAAGAGTATATTCTATAAAATTTTACTCATTGGCTTAAAGTAGCCACAAGTCTCAGCCAACTGTTTAGAAAACAAAAACAAGAAAAAAATAAATAAAACGAAGCGAGGAACGGAGAAGAGGGCCAGCTGCCTTTCCCTTCACCATATTTAGTGGGACATTAAACGCACTCACTTACTGCAGTGGCTCACAAAATACCAAAATTATTAATCTAAATTGGTATGAGCCATTCGATAATATATTATTTTATTTAAATTGAAAAGAATTATACAATTAGTAAGATATGTCACTTTCTGTTTTAAAAGAACTTGTTTTCGAAAATGTAGAATTTTATTTGAAACCCTTAATTGGAAACTATAAAAATATAATATGTATTTACTATTTTTAAATACATATAAATATTTAAGATAAAAATAATCTAATGTAAAATATAATATAATTTTTAACACTTATGAAATATAGGAATCAGCTGTTACTCAATAAAATTAATGATTAATACTCTATAAATTTTATATAGAATGTCACTTAGACATTGTTTACATATTAAAAAAATGATTAGACGTGATGAAGAATCTTCACCAATCAGTTTAGTGAAACTGCTGGACAAAACAATTAGGAATAGGCTGAACACAATTTGATTCCCTTGAAGGTGGACTGAGGGTTTGGTTTTCTTCAAGAGGCAACAACTAGTTACTTGATTCGTTCATTATAGAATTAGCTTATTCTTTAGACAAAACAATCTTTTAAAATAAAGAAACACTTCATGTAACAAAGTGTTTTGATTGAATATAATTTCACATTCTTTTTTTTTTAAATATATTTATGTTTTCATTAACTTCAATTGTTTAACCAATAGTATTTTAGATAAGTAAATATATTTATAAAAATCAATATATTTGTAACTATATTAAACTAAAAGTAAATATAAGTTACATTAGAATGGTAAAATGATACTTTTTGTGTAACAAATAACTAATCAAATTAAATTTAACGTATAAAACACTCATCCCTAGATGATTATATTGCGCATACGATTTGTTTGTTGTTGTTTTATCGATAAATAATAGGATTTTGATTTAATTGCTGAAAAGTATAATGGTTTAAATTTGAAATTTATGTGATATTTAAATAATATTTGAGATTGGTGGTATAATGTTGCGGCAAGAAATAAAAATATATTAATTACAGCTTTCATATTGCAGTCATATTTTATAGTGACATATAAAGGAGCATGACCTAAAACTATTTTTTCTGTTGTGATTTTTTCTGATTCTTTCTGAAGTTTTTCATTCAGTTTTTATGTTTGTGAGTTTTGTTTCTAAAGTTTTCATTCAGTTCTCAGCTTAACCTTCTGATTTATTGAAGGAGTAGTAAATTGGATATTCCAAAGAAAAAAAATCAATATCTAGTGGATAAGTAATATTGAAGGAGTAGTAATTTTGATATTCCAAAGAAAAATCAATATTTAGTGGATAAGTAAAAGTGTTGAAAAATAGTAACGAACCTCGTGGAGAATCTTTGAGATTGCTAAATATTTTATGGGATAAAATGCAAGTGTTGTTTTTCTGACCCATAGTTCCGTGTATGTGTGTAGTGTGTCCTTGGGTCAAAGATATATGTTATAATCATAGAAAGAAAAAATGACGAAAATGAAAAAAATATAAAGAAGGTAAGAAATCGGCAAAAATATAAGTAAATTAAAATGATAATAAAGTTTGAAAAGGCGTGATGAACCTATCTCTAAGGCTTCACATTTTCGTGATGTCTGAAATCACATATAGTGGAAGGTCGGTTGTGAGCTCTCAGCCTCTCTCTTTCAATTATTTTGTGTCTATAAAAGGGTAGTCTCCTCTGCATCATTCTTTGCTTCTG
This sequence comes from Sinapis alba, assembly GCA_012274485.2. Classification (NCBI taxonomy): domain Eukaryota; kingdom Viridiplantae; phylum Streptophyta; class Magnoliopsida; order Brassicales; family Brassicaceae; genus Sinapis; species Sinapis alba. The sequence goes on along the minus strand of MU105721.1, from coordinate 130,096 downwards.
TGGCTTACAAAGAGCAGACACTTAGCAGAAAATTAAGACTATTCTCATCAAGGCATTACTAGAAGAAAAAATGGTTAATTTGGATAATCTTTTTCTTCTCGTTTGTAAAATTAATGCTTGTATAAGATTTTGAACTGAGGATTGATGTGGTGGTTTGCAGGAGAGCAAAGGGACTTGGACGGTGGCTGATGCCATAGACTACAACGGCTTACCTGCCGATAAATCCAAAACCGGTGGCTGGATCACCGCAGCTCTCATTCTTGGTTCGTTTTCTTCTACTCTATTTTTCTTCATTAATTAATATTAAGTATCTTCTCTATACTTTTGAAGAAACATATATGCATTTTGTAGATATGTACTATTTGTCCAAATATATTACCATGTACTTTACCTATACATAGATGCATTTGCAGATGTATTATTGGTCCAGATTTACATGTGATATAATCATATGTCATCATGATCAGGAAAATCTGCGTGAAGTTTACACTATGTATTAGCTAGAAACTAACTCTTCATTGCATAGTTACTACACATTTTTAACTCAACTCTCCATCTACATGGGTTTTCTTCTTCTTCATCTACATGCACAGCTGTTATTTGGGGTAAATTAATCATGCAAAACTGTTATTATTTAATACTCTCTCCCTTTTACAAAGTTGCATATTTTAGAGAAAATTTTTATTTCAAAAAGATCTATTTTTTATATTTCAATACATGTTTTATTAATTAATTGCAAATTTAAAAAAAAATTAGTTGCATTTACTGAATTTTTATTGGCTTAAAATTATGAAAAAAATAATTACAAAATATTTATGTAAATTTAATGTATTTTATTAAACTGTATAAAAAATTTAAAATATGTAACATTTTGAAACAGAAGGAATATATGGTAAAACGAAGTAAAAACGTATGTCGCGCACATATTGGTAGAGGGTGGTAGGTGTGTATATACGTAGTTGATTAAATTTAGTCACGAGGGTGGTAGTTCATGCGTATAAGTTATTATTTCCACAATACGTAAATATATGGTCAAGAACAAAAGAGTTTCAATCTCAAATCAGTCACACTCACACATGATATGATAGAAATAAAGTCTTTTGAATATAAAATATGATATGTCGTTGTTCTGAATCACGCTGAGTGTAAGAAAGATAAAGAGAAAAGAGACACGCCACATGGCTCCCCATCTTTACTCACCCAATCATATACTCCAATAATTATTTTCTTTCTGAAAATTTTAGTAATACAATACTCAAAAAGATATAATAAAATTAGAGATAAAACGAAAATTAGATATCAGGATTCACGTGTTTACTTAAGATTTATAAAAACGCCGACATCTTTGTTTTGTTCCTTAATATTCTCTTACAGATATTACCAGTTGTCTTAGTTATAATTGTCCGGATAATCCAAATTTGGTTTCCTTGCTTTCTGAGACAACACATTTCCATTGGTTCCTTACTTTTTGTAACGACAAATATAATTGATCTTTTAAAGCCACGACTCATTCATGAATTTAATAATGCAGCAATCTCATTTTGATATACGTTACAAGAATAAATAAACTCATAGTTGAAGTCCGAAAATTCTATGGATTGGTAGTATCATTATAGCACTTCGATAAGGATTTTTATGTGGAGGTTCTTATAATTAAAAATAATAATAATTAAAACTGTAAAGAGAAATAGAGTAGAGTTTTTTTATAAGAGATTTTAGAGCAACTTTAATGGTTAGAAGTTAGAACTCCATTTAGAGTTCTTAAAATACAAAATATCAATTTTTAGCACAATTTAGTTAATTAGTTAAAACTTATTTTTTTAAAAAAATCTTAACCAATAAAAGGTAAACATTTGGACTATAAGTTTCCAATGAGTTTTTTAAACTTTTTAGTTAAAACTTTTGATTATTCTCTTTTCTTTCTTTTTAATATTTTACTTTAATTTTCATGATAAGAACCTCATTAACATCATTCCTTTGGAGGTGTTCTTAGACATCCTCTAAAACCCATATGACATTTATAAACTATAGATTAGTTGAAAAATTATTTTAGAATTAACTTTTAGTTATCTGATTATACCTCATCAAATTATTCATATTTTTTTGTTTAAGATTTTTTTTCGGGATAATGTTGCTTTTACCCTCTTTGTAACAATTACCTTTCCACAGTCAAACTTGTTGATGACTCCTTAGAGATAGGAGCTTCTTCAATCATGAAATTCTAGTATATGAAATAAAATTACTGTTGCCTTACCCGTATTTCGTTATATTAATCACTGAGTCATTCACTACTTGGATCTTGGAACATAAAAGAGCTGATAGAATATCTTTTAAAAATATTGCAGGGATAGAAGTCGTGGAGAGGCTATCAACGATGGGAATAGCAGTGAATTTAGTAACATACCTGATGGAGACAATGCATCTCCCAAGCTCAACCTCTGCCAACATTGTCACTGACTTTATGGGCACTTCCTTCCTCCTCTGCTTACTCGGCGGCTTTCTAGCTGACTCCTTCCTCGGCCGTTTCAAAACCATCGCTATTTTCTCAACCATTCAAGCTTTGGTAAGTCTATGAAACAAACAGCTTTGGTTAATATATATAGTTATTAATGTTGTTTTTCAAAATCATTATTGTCAATAACTTGATTCTTTGAAAGGATGGATACGTTTATATTTACTATTATTTTAAAATAAATAGGAGTATAAATTTAGGGGTGTTCAATCTGGAAATACAACTACCCTTCTAAATCCATGTTTATTTCGGTTTGATTCGGTTTATATACTGTTGGTTTTTGGTTTATTCAGTGTTATACCAAAAACATATTTTTTTAGTTTGAGATCATATTTTATGAATTTTAAAGTTATGTTAACTATGCAGTCATTTATTACAAAAATATGTTCAAATAAAAGAACAAAAAATAAAAACGTTTTTACCATCAAATAAAATAGTCAAATCTAAAAAATAAAATCAAAGCTCTAAATTTTTAAAATAAGAATAAAACACAAAACAAAAATATGAAAGAAAATTTTTTCTACTTTTCCATATTTTGTGTTCAACAAAGTCATGTTTCTTCGATTGAACATGTTCGTTTATAGAATAGAAAAAGTTGTAAAGATTTTCACTAGTTGTTATTCATCAAATTTATAACTTTCAATTCAATTTAGTTAATGTTAAAAGAAAGCAAAAAGATTAAAAAAGAAGACTAAGAAAATAAGAAGACTAAGAAAAATAAGAAGACTAAGAAAATAACTATAGTTCACGTGTTTTTAAAATTAAAGCTTCTTTATTACTATAAAAAAATATAATAATAGTTATTAACAAAAATTTAACTTATGTAACAAATAGATTTTCATGTGTTTGACAGTTGGCAAAGAAAAAACTCTGATTCAAAATCAAGTTTTCAGTTTCAGAATATATATATACAAAGCCCATAATTTTACCAAAAATAAATAAATAGTCTTTTGTCAACTTTTTTGGTCAACAATTAATAAACTAATTAAATATACCTTCAATATAAAATTTTGACACGGCCTTCGACTGAGATCATATTTGAAACAAAAGAAATCAACAGAAGAACTAAACATCTGTTTGATAGTAAACCTTGAAACAACCTCATAAATCATAATTAATAGTTTGAAACGGTTTTAATATCTTCTTGTATACACTATATAGGGAACCGGTGCACTAGCAGTGGCAACAAAGCTGCCAGAACTGCGTCCGCCAACATGCCACCACGGCGAAGCCTGTACGCCCGCCACCGCTTTCCAAATGACATTTCTCTACATTGCACTTTACCTTATAGCCCTTGGAACTGGTGGCCTTAAGTCTAGCATCTCCGGCTTTGGGTCTGACCAATTTGATGACAAGGATCCTAAAGAAAAAGCTCAGATGGCTTTCTTCTTCAACAGGTAATTAGGTTAAGTCTTTTTTTTTTTTTTTTTAAACTTTGGCAAAGTAACATTTTTGTTTATTCACTTAAAAACAAAAATTGGACTTGGCCCGTGCAGATTCTTCTTCATCATTAGCATGGGGACATTAATGGCTGTGACTGTTTTGGTTTACATACAAGATGAAGTGGGGAGATCTTGGGCTTATGGAATCTGCACTGTGTCTATGGCTATAGCTATTGCGGTTTTCTTGTCTGGAACTAAGAGTTACCGTTATAAGAAGAGCCAAGGAAGTCCCGTTGTGCAAATTTTTCAAATTATTGCAGCTTCGATTAGGAAGAGAAAAACGGAACTGCCTCAAAGCATTGTCTATCTTTATGAAGATACTCCTGAGAGCTTGAGAATTGAACATACTGATCAGTTTCGGTACGTTAGTCTATTTTCACTTAATAATTTAATGTAAAATTTCCTAGCTTCAGTATTGGTCTAGTAGAGACCTTCCATAGAGAGTGCTCAGGTTCGTGTTTCGCTCTTAGGGGGATGACTAATTAATCTGCTCTAGTGAGGGTCGGCTTAACCCAATTAAGGGTTATAAGGCAAAAAATTTTTTTTTTACCTTTTAAAATTTATATTTATTTAATATTTTAAAAATATTTTTGGATCTGTTTTAGTTTTATTAATTATTTTTTTCATGTAAAAAATATATATTTATTAAAAAAATTGGACTTCTTAACTTCTAATATATGGGAGATACCGGCTTAGGTCCAGGGCGGACCTGGGGCGATCATACCGCTTGTCCCCCATAGTTAGCCGATAGTTAGCCGGCCCTGACTCTAGTCCCTGGTCCGAGGAGACTATGAACCTTAGCAGTTGTATATTAAACTAAATTCTTCTTTATAAAATTTATTTGAGTGCAGCATGTTGGACAAGGCGGCCGTAGTTACCGAAGGAGATTTTGAACAAACCCTAGATGGCATCGCAATTCCGAACCCTTGGAAGCTAAGCTCAGTGACCAAAGTTGAGGAAGTGAAAATGATGGTTAGGCTTTTGCCTATTTGGGCAACCACTATAATTTTCTGGACAACATATGCCCAAATGATTACATTCTCAGTTGAGCAAGCTTCGACCATGAGACGCAACGTTGGAAACTTCCAGATCCCAGCAGGTTCTCTCACCGTGTTTTTCGTCGCGGCTATTCTCATTTCTTTGGCTTTCTACGACCGTGTCATCATGCCTTTTTGGAAGAAATGGAAAGGAAAACCAGGTGACATAAGATGCATATATAACATTCTTTTATATATATATATACATATAGTCTAGTTCTTTCAATTCAGGCTTTATTTTGTAGAACTTAGACATTTAGTTTTAGTTTAAAAATTCTATGGTTTAATTTTAGACTATTTTATCAATTTATAACATGAATTATTTTGTCACTTTTGGTATAAAATATGGCCTATTTAATTATCTTAAGAGTATATTTATTTAATATCCGTCACCTGTGTATTGATAATTCAGGATTCTCTAGCCTGCAAAGAATAGCTATTGGATTGGTCTTATCAACCGCTGGAATGGCAGCTGCTGCCATAGTTGAACAACAGCGTCTATCAGTGGCGAAATCTAGTACACAGAAAACTTTGCCCATAAGTGTTTTCCTACTCGTTCCACAATTCTTCCTAGTAGGAGCTGGGGAAGCCTTTATATACACTGGCCAACTTGATTTCTTCATAACCCAATCGCCCAAGGGAATGAAAACAATGAGCACTGGACTTTTCTTGACTACTTTGTCACTAGGCTTCTTTGTCAGCAGTTTCTTGGTTTCAATCGTCAAAAAGGTCACTGTAACTTCTACAAATGGAGGATGGTTGGCTGATAACATCAACCATGGCCGGCTCGATCTCTTTTATTGGCTTTTAGTCATTCTCAGTGGAATCAACTTTTGTGTTTATTTCATATGTGCCTTATGGTTCAAGCCAACAAAGGGTAAAGACTTGGAGGAGATGGAAAAGGGTAAGGGTTTCTCAGTTGAAGACTGCTAGTTTTCTTTTCCAGTCACGTTTCTGGTGTATCATATTATCATGCAACAAAGTCGCTTTCTCATCATGTTTCTTGTATTCCAAGTAATCGTGCTGTGTGGCTTGTGTCTAAATTCTTAGTTGTCTCAATTATTGTGCCTTCACTAGTAACGTTTGTAACCTTTGTCACCTTTTCTCTTCTTGTTTTGGTATCCAGCAGAGTGGAAAGAGAAAATTGTTTTAATTAAGCTCATATATGCAGTACTTGTTTATTACTTACTTATGTTTGCTCTTTTCTTTGTCATATTGTTGATGATTGATTAGAAAAGATAAATGTGATGCGAGATACATAATAATAGTATTGTTGCTCGTTCCATAGTGTAACTGCTTCGGCAAATTTTTAGCCTTTCCGTTAAGTGGATTGACCGGATGGTCAGAAAATTAAATTTGCTTTTCTCCATTCCATTATGCCCTGCCTTCTAGCGTCCTCTGTATTCCTTGTTGGAGGCAGATTTCACCTCATTTCAAATCCGATCCCAGAAAAGAAGCCGACCCATAACCACCTGGATCGGAAAGGAGACATCAGGTCCAAATCCATCCCGAGCTCAAGAGACGTCCAAGCCGAGTTCATAAAAGAAGAAAAAGAAGGGGATCCGAACTCCTATAGAGCAAACTTATATTTTCCATGCAATCACTACTCTCTTGTTCTTAGATATCCTCTGTATTCATAGATGTACTGTATAAGTATTATCAATAAATCATACACTTATTCATACGAAATCATCAATCTATATACTTTTCCTAGATTTATTTTTAAATATGTTATCAAAACTGTACTCCTAAATTCGGAGTGGATATATGAGTGGATATATGAGATCCATCATTTGGCAATAGAAGAAAGAGAGAATGCAATATTAAAACCCTTTAAAAATTCCAATGTGAAACATACACATAGAGATGACCGAGATACACATGCCCAATTCAGGAAGAAGTAATCCAGTACCTGCGACGCGGACACCAGTTGTTGATCGAAACATTATGTCGCCGTAGATACAACTGAAATCCAAATATGTTGTTCATGCTTTAGAGTATCTCCAGCCCTACTGCAAAATTAACTGCAAAATGGAGTGAAAAATGCAGTCAATTTTGCAATAGGGTTGGAGATGCTCTTATTTTGTCATACAAGTTGACATGATGCCAACAGAACAACCAATCTCCTAAGTCCACTCTCGAACGATTTATCAGCAAGCTCAAAAGGCAGGACATACACCATACTCCCGGCTCAAGCCAGCCTCAAGAGAACACCATGCAAGGGAATCCCAGATATAGATCTATGAACGTATTCCAAGCAGAAGAAGAATCATTATGTTCCTTTATCAGTAGGTTCAAAATGGCGATCTCAAGCGCCGACGTGACAAATGAGGCCGAAGTAGAGGCCTTGGCCCTAAGGATCTCCTTGCGGTCCGACTCATGATTATATAGAAACCTCATTCTAAACCAACCCAATACTTTTGAAGATGCCTTCTACCGAGCTTCAAAACATATCGAGTTAGACAAAGACCATTTTTGAGAACAATTCACTAACTGCGGATGTTCCAAGAGGATGGTTATAGGCACAAAATCCAAATATCTCAAAAGCTTCTATAGCTTGGAAAAGATTAATGTAATAATGGGTTCGAGTCCATTATATGATACATGCAGCAAACGACTCTGGCTCCCAAGGATCACATCCTCCAATCGACGAAGAAAAGTTACAATTCACTGGACGAGAAGCAAAATAACTGGACCAACCACACAATGACACACTTGTGTTGGAAATAACGTTGGACGGTTCCCGAATAACCAAGGCATTGGTCGACACTGGAAGCTCGGTAAATGTCATTTACAAACAAGTACGGGGAAGACTGAATCTACCAAATCGAAGAATGAAGACCGTGAAGCAGCCAAATTCGATGGGGAGCGTCCGACTCTCAATCCATTCTCAGCGGAGTCACAACAAAAGCCAAATTCTCCATTATAGACTCACCATACATTTATGAAATATTCCTTGGTACTCCTTGGATCAATTATATGCAAGCTGTTTTATACTCATGACAGTGTAAGGGAAGCAAATAACGTCAAGAATGTGCTACGTGAAAGAGTATAACCTAAGGCGAGCTGCCGAAAAGAATGTGCTACTTGGATATTTGATTGAAAATACTTCTACATTTTTGCATCAGAGAGATGTGTAATCTCACTATTTTGATTGGAAATGCTTCCAATATTTTTTCAAATATTTTTAACAAATTTTGTTTTGAAATTTGATTTTTTTTTTTAAATATCTTTAATCTTGTTTATATATATTTAAAAATCCTAAATTCATCTCTTTCCAAATTTCACCCCTTCGTCGCAAATATAATCATAAGTAGATAATGAATATAAGTGTTTTTTTACCTTTCTAATATGTTATTTTTACTATTGAGAAATTTCCTAGGATAATATTTTTTGTTTATTTTCACAAAATAGTATTCAAGGAGAAAAATGACCAAAATATTTCACTAAAGAAATAAATATACACTTATAACCCTATGGTTAACTAATATATATTTAGAGTTTATAGTTAAGGATAAGGTTTTGAGGTAAGGTTTTGAGGTTGAAGTTTCAAATATTAAAAATAAAAATAAAATATTAAAATTTTTAAAATAAAAAAGATTATTTTGATCATTTTCTTTTTTGAGAATCAATTTTATAATAAAAAATTAAAAATGACTATTTGAAAAAATTGTTTTTTATTCTTTTATGTCATATTTATGATAAAAAAAGTTAGGACAAGAGAATTGTTCTAAATTTATTGTATTTATATATTAACACGGTTAATGATTTTAATTAAGGAGTAGTAAAAAAGAGGGCAGCTCGTCAAAATCTTAAAAGGGTCTGGAGGCGCAATATTGCTCCAAAGCGCTCTTGTGTTAGGGTTTTTCTTCGGGGGTTTTGTGCTTATTCCGCGGCTAGTTTTCTCGTCTGCTACCTGAAATGGTGTCGCCGAAAGAGTTGGCGGCGATAGTACAGTCTTCGCTGCTCGGAACGTCAGGGACAAGCCCCGCGCAGCGAATCGAACTCACTCATGCCATTCGAAACTCCTTCTCCTCTTTTCAGAACCTCCTCTCTTTCCCGGTACTCGATTTCGAATCCTTCCCGTAGCATTCAGTTTCAGGTTTTCCGATCTCTCTTGAGCTCTGAATCTTCTTTTTCTTCTTCTGTTTCAGCCTCCGAAAGCGTCCGATAGAGCGCAAGTTCAGTCCCGAGAGATTCGACTTCCTGATTCGTTACCGATATCTTTGGATGACCAAGATGTTGCGATTGTAAGTGTTGCTGCTTCTCAGTGGACACTGATTAAAAGCAAATTTCCTCTTTGGTTATGATGATACAAACTGTAGATGCGATTTACAATCTAACGGACGTCTTTTTTTACTGTTATTGATCGTAGAGCTTGAAACTGAGTGATGAGCTTCACCTAAACGAGAGAGATTCTGTTCGTCTGCTTGTATCTGCAAACCAGGAGGTCGATCCACTTCACTTTGCTTTCACTCTCACCTCTTAGCTTCTAAAATTTCTGGAGTTTTTGTTTGTTTGTTTGGGATATGCTCTTATATTTTATCCTATGCTTAGTGGGGCTTGATGGGACGGGATCCGCTTGAGATTCAACGGCTTGCAACTGGACTATGGTACACAGGGAGAAGAGAACTTACATCAACGCTCTACACACTCCTGAGGGTAGCTGGCACTCATCTTATATTTTTCTAGCTGTTTTTTTTTCTTGTATTCTTGTTTGCATCACCACACGTTACCCGTTTTCTTGTTGAACAGGCAGTTGTTATGGACCAGGGGGTTGAACCTGATCTTATAGCTGACATTCAGGGCCTGTTAGAAGATCTGATTAAAACCGGGCTCAGACAACGGTTAATTACTCTAATAAAGGTAATTACCACTTTGGTTCTTTTTGGGATACATCCTCATACGTTCATGTTGTGCAATCTGTATAGTTCGTGGAGTATCCATGTTGACATCTGTTTCGCTACAGCATATCAATCTACTTTCCATTTATTTCTGAGAGTTTTATCAAAATTGGGATACATCCTCTTAGCCATCATTATGTTATGATTTTCATGATAGCAAATTTTTGTTGTTAGGAACTCAATCGGGAGGAACCTTCTGGCTTGGGTGGGCCCTTATGTGAGCAATACCTTATTGACTCGAGAGGTGCTCTTGTTGAACGAAGAGCTGTTGTTCATAGAGAAAGACTGATCCTGGGACATTGCCTTGTTCTTTCGATTTTGGTTGATAGACCTGGTAAGCTTGACTTTTTTTAATAAAGCTGTTGCTCGAAGGCTGCAACTTATTATTAAGGAATTGAGTGCTGCTTTTCGTAAGCTCTATTGTATACCATAGCAAGTAAAACTACTGATAAGTTGTTATATAAGTTTGCTAGGAAACTTATGTGCCAGACTAGTTAGGTCGTTATGCAATGTGCTATGAATATATTGTGTTTTCACTTATGCTATGTCTGTTGGCATGCATTGAATGTGCTTGCTTGCTTGATTGAAGTTGAGTATCGTTTGTGATTTATGGTGTTTGATATGTATCCTATATTTTCGCTCTCGTTTTGTCCTATGGATATTAAAATGGTTAACCTATAGTATTAAAACACTGCTGTTTTTGTTTTTGCTCTGAGGATATTTTCTATTTCATTGTCATGCTTCTAAAAAAATTGTTCTTTGCAGGTCCAAAAGATGTGAAGGACATATACAATGTTTTAAAAGACAATGCAGTTCAATTAACTCAAGGAAATGACACCATAAACTATCAGGTTCATGCTAATCCTCTCCATGACATGGAAGTTTTATGACCTTCGCTTCATTTGCTGCTTATATATATATATATGTATGTATATTTTTGTATTACGTAACATGATTAATTTCTTTGTTGCAGATTAATTTTAGTCTTCTGTTTTCTCTCATCATTACCTTCATATCGGATGCCATCAGTGCACTATCGGATAAGTCATCTATGATATCTCAAGATGCTTCATTTAGGACAGAATTTCAGAATATTGTAAGACGACTTGATACATTTTCTGTCGCGGCTTGTCCGTGTCACTGAAAACTGACACATAAAAACACACTTCAGGTCATGGCTTCTGGCAGTGACCTCACTGCTGATGGCTTCATTGGTGGCATAAGGCTTGCATGGGCTGTGCATTTAATGTTGATATATGATGGAATATCTGGAATGGATACAATTTCTGCTGCGTCAACAACTGATATGGGCCACATATGCTCCTGCCTGGAGTCCATCTTTTCAAAAAACGTGTTTCAGTTTTTGCTGGATAATATTCTTCAAACTGCAGCTTACCAGGTACTTTAATTTTAGACATCATTGCCAGGAATTCGGCGTGCTCAGTTAGTGTCTGTCAAATGCCGGGCGCCTGTTTGATTCTCTGCGACTTAGTATCATTGACGAACATTAACTGTGAAGAGTTGCATTTATTTCCAGCTAGTAGATGACATATTTGAATTCCTGAGCTTTTATTGAAGAGAAGTTGTGATATAGATCTCTACTTGAGAATATGGTTTTATTATATGGTTTTCGGTGGGTTCCTCTTGGATGTTTTATTTATTCATGCATAGTCATTATGATCTTGCTTAATTAGTGACTCTTAAATTTAAGCCTCGTTTCAGATTTTTATCTTTGATCTCCTTGTGTGGGTCTATCAATGACTGACATTTTGGTGGTTGCTACACGCAGAATGATGAGGAGGACATGATATACATATATAATGCGTATCTACACAAGTTAACCTCTTGTTTTTTATCTCACCCGATTGCAAGAGACAAGGTTTGTTCAGTATCTTTACCTAGCATTTGTGTAGTATTGAGTATCTGTTGGTGATGAAAGTTTGAACGCTGCAACTTAATGAAGTAAAGCTTGGTAGTTTTTTGTATCCCTAGGTTCATGGTCTGATAATTATGACAAAACTTGGTGGTTTATCCTTTTCGAATGAGGAAGTAACTTTTTGATGCATTAGTCACAAACTCTGATGATTTCTGCGTGATCACTTTTGAGATGAGTGGCATAGAAAAATCAAATTTTAACGGCTGTACCTGGATATTTTCTGATGTTCTGATAGTGTCTGATAAGTTGAATATATGCCATCTGCATGTTTATTTCCTCCGTCTAGCCTGATGATTCATATATTTTAGGTGAAGGAATCCAAGGACATGGCTATGAGTGTTCTTAATTCTTACCGAATTAGTGATTCACTTGACGGCAGTATGCAGACTGAAGAAGCTGACAGGCCACTGCCCTTTATTTCCCTTATGGAGTTTGTAAGCAACATATATCAGGTAAAGAACCACTAGCCAGTATTATTTTGTTTGTTTTATTATTGTTTCTCGAGAAAATGTTTGAGGATAAGTACTGTTGATATGTTTTGAAGCTAATTTTGTTTCTCGTACCATAATAGTGAGCATTCGGAAACTAAACCGATTGGATCATATTTCATTTTTCATACCATATGCCTTCTTCCGAGTCTTGATATTACAAGCTCTTGCAGAAAGAACCGGAGCTACTCTACGGGAATGATGTCTTGTGGACTTTTGTAAATTTTGCCGGAGAGGATCACACAAATTTCAAAACTCTTGTGGCATTCTTGGAAATGCTGGGTACCTTGGTATGAAAAGTCTTTATATTGTTTCTTGTGGGACCCCATTTACCCCGTTATCAAATTAAGTTTCCTTACTGTCATCTTTACTTTGTCCAGGCTTCCACTCAAGAAGGTGCTTTTAAGGTCTATGAGTTGCTTAAAGGTACTGCTTTTCGCAGTATAGGATGGGCCACTTTGTTTGATTGCATAAGAATTTACGATGAGAAGTTCAAGCAGTCTCTTCAAACTGCTGGAACTGTGATGCCAGACTTCCTGGAGGGCGATGCAAAAGCACTTGTTGCATATCTGAATGTACTTCAAAAGGTTGTATAACGTTGTTTAGTTATATTCTGGCTCAACTTTCATTCTAAATTTACTAACCTTTTTGTAGAAAATTGATAACCAAGGTGGCTCCATAGAAACATGGCTTAACTCAGATTCAGTTCTAATTGCTTACATACGTGCTTTCTCTATTCAAATGGATCCTTTTTATCTCTGAAACTTATGTTTGAACATAGTTGCAAATGCTTCCTCATCTGGGAGGGATTGGGCAATATGTTGTTTAAACATCCTTGCAAATGTTTCCTCTTCTGTGAACTGATTTTTTACACTGCATATATTTTTTATTTGGTCAGTAAGTGTGTTTTTCATATTCTGCAGGTTGTTGAGAATGGTAATCCTACTGAGAGGAAAAATTGGTTTACTGATATCGAACCATTTTTTAAGCTTCTTGGTTACGAAAACGTTCCTCCACATTTGAAGGTCAGTTGCATGCTGGAGATCCTTCTCCTTACGCTTTGACTGTCAAATGATCAGTAAAAAGCCTCTGGCATCAGTATATATCTAACTTGCGTTTATGGTAACTGTATTTTCTGCAGGGTGCTCTTAGGAAGACCATTGCTGCTTTTGTTCATGTATTTCCAGAAATGAGGGACTCTATCTGGGCTTTTCTTGAGCAGTATGATATGCCCGTTGTCGTGGGATCACCGGTTGGAAAGACTGACCAATCTTCTCAGGTAAATGCTTGGTTTCATACGGATTATTTCTTTGTACGGAATATTAATAGACATCTCAACTTTATTTCTTTTGTAGTTATTTAGATTTTTATTATTGCATTGATTTTCTGTTTTTTACTTATGCATCAAACAGGGTTTGTCATCTTGCAAAATATTATTTATTTTGCCATGTAAAGTAGCTGTTTGTCACAATAATGATATTTCTTATTCCTTCAACAACTTCATAGTATTCTAAGTATGAAAGACTTTCATGTGATGTTTTTTTATAACTCGTTGTTCTATGTTCGTTGTAGGTAAAGTTAGTATGGCATGTATTGTGTGGTGCTTCTTTTTGTTATTCCAGCTGGAGTGAATCTTTGGCTTATTTTGAAACCTAATTAGGATTCTTTTATATGCAGGTCTATGATATGCAGTTCGAGTTAAATGAAATTGAAGCAAGGAGAGAACAATATCCTTCAACAATATCGTTCCTTAATCTTATTAACGCTCTGATTGCCGGAGAGAAAGATGTGACTGATCGTGGTCGTAGGTAGTAGTAGCCTTAGATTGTCGTATCTCTACGTGTTAGTCATAGGAATTTTGGGGCTGACGTTTTCTTATACATATTTTTTTGTAGATTTATTGGCATCTTCAGATTTGTTTATGATCATGTATTCGCCCCCTTTCCTCAAAGGGCATACTCAGATCCTTGTGAGAAGTGGCAATTGGTTGTGGCGTGCCTTCAACATTTTCACATGTAAACTTGTGCTTCTATTTTTGATACTTTCCTTTTTCTTGCTCTGCCACAATATTGTTTTTTTTTTTAATTTTTAGCAGAAGACTGGATTAACATTTTCTGCATTTAACTTCAGGATCTTAAGCATGTATGATATTCAGGAGGAGGATCTTGATGGATTTACTGAGCATTCACAGTTTTTGGTGTCAGCTGAAACATCTTCACTACAAACGCAGCTACCAGTTATAGAATTACTAAAAGTATTAACTAAAATTTTCTTGCTTTTTGTTTTTACAGTGGAAACACAATCCTTATCTCAAGTAGACATGTTGTATATAATATATATAATTGGTTCACCTTTTTTTTTCCCCAGGATTTCATGAGTGGGAAAACACTGTATAGGAACCTTATGAGTGTCCTTCAGGTTGGGGTCAATTCCATCATGAGCGAGCGAATGAGTAAAACTTACGGGAAGATCTTGGAAAAGGCTGTGCAACTCTCTTTGGAAATCTTATTACTTGTCTTTGAGAAGGATTTGCTTGTTTCTGATGTCTGGCGTCCGCTGTACCAGGTACCTTGTTGTTCTTGTGATGCATTGAAGCCTTACTTTGTGTATCTTCTAATTTCTCGAACTCTTGATATGTAGTGGAAATGCAGTTATATATACAAAGTAGTTTTTCAAAGAGTATTCATAGGTTCGTCTGAACACAGAGTCAGAGATTTCTGGTACTGTGTAGGAAGTTGACATCCTCTGTTACTAAGTTAGCTATTTCATCAATTTATACAACTTCCAATCCCATACCAGATGTATTCTAGAATTTGCACACTTTGTTCGTCTACCTTTTTCTCTTAAATTTGTTTAGCATTCTATTGTCTTATTAACAATGATGTATGTATCTTCGTGTATACCATTTAATTAAGGTTACTAACACTAAGGCAAAGCTGAAGGGTACAGAAGCTCAGGCAATTTCCTTTGTGATCATAACCTACTTGACTAATAGCAATAAATAGTATTCCTTCTCCAACCTGCTCCACTATTGTGTTATGTGGTGTAAAATATGAATCTGGACACTGTCGTTAATTTAGTCATTGCTTGATGAGTCTTGGAATTAACGCCCAACCGTCTATAGTTTAAACGAACATTTTTTCTTTCTTCATGAAGCACAATCAGCAGCTCCTTCTATGTTTTTATGTTATAAGGCACAAGACGGTCAGGTAACTTAATGTTTATTTTGTTATTTCTGCAGCCTTTGGATATAATTCTCTCGCAAGATCATAATCAAATTGTTGCCTTGCTGGAGTATGTTAGATATGATTCTCTTCCTCAGATTCAAAGGTCATCAATCAAATTGATGAACATTTTAAGGTGGTAACAAATATTTATAGAGCCACTTTTTTTCATTTGTAGTCTGTTTTGTCACATGTAACTTGTTTCTCAGTTAGCATTGGCATATACCATTATGAACTGCTTTCAGATACACTAGTTTTAAAACTATTTGATTGATTTCCTTTGCTATGTATAATTAGTCTGACCTTGTGTTTTAATTTGCTATGTACTTGGGTTTTAATTAATCATACTCTTATAACAGTTCTCGCTTGGTGGGACTCGTTCCAATGCTGATTAAAATGAACGCTGCAAATTCCTTGATTGAGGATTATGCGTCCTGCCTTGAGCTACGACTTGAAGAGGGTGAAGTTGTAGAGAACAGTTGCGATGATCTGGGGGTCCTTATTATGCAGGTTATTTTCATCAATTGATGAGTTCACTTAGACTTAGTAGAATATTATACTGTGTGCGCTATGGTTTGTTCTAGGGATGTTAAATGGGTTTTCTTTGCGTTTTAATTGGTTTTATTGTCTTTCATTATTATTAATTTTTCATCTCAACGATATGACCACTACATTTGTAGCTCCTGGTTGATTCTATCAACCGGCCTGCACCAAGTATCACCCATTTGCTTCTTAAGTTTGACCTGGATGCCCCCGTGGAAGGCACAGTTTTGCAGCCGAAGTTCCACTACAGGTTTGATTGTTATTTGTTGCATGGTATAGTAATGTATTTCTCTCAACCATAATCTTCATTTCCTTTTTTTTTTGCAATCTGCAGTTGTCTGAAGGTCATTCTTGAAATGCTGGAGAAACTTCCAAACCCTGATATAAACTTCTTACTCTTTGAGTGTGGCTTTCAGGTGAGACATGCTGATCCAGGATGATAACTATCTGGTCTATTCAAAGAAGCGAGTTCTATTTGGTCAATTGGTTTTTTACCATCTTTCACTCTTTGCAGCTTTTGTGTGAGTTGAGTTTGGATCCATTAACTAGTGGTCCAATCATGGATCTCTTGAGCAGCAAAAAGTATCAGTTTTTTCTTCGGGTACACTAGATTATCTTCTCCTTGTACTTGAACGTGCCATTCTTTCCTTGGTGGGCTGTCCCATCTAAGTCACAAGTGACTTATTGTTTACTCATCCCTTCTTATATGCATTAATGTTGCAGCATCTCGATACCATCGGTGTTGCTACTCTTCCAAAAAGAAGTGGTAGCCAGGCGCTCCGTATTAGTTCACTTCATCAGGTATCTACTTACTTTAATGATAGTATATTACCTGTTCATTCTTTGTATCAACCATTATTGTATATGATATTTTTTTCTAAAATATTGACTGCCTAACTGTTATCTTTCTTTTAGTGGAGTGTCCCTAGTTTTTTTTTCTTTTTCAACACAATCCCTTGTCTAAATTTTTCCTTAGCAAATCTATAATCACAGCAGTGATTTTTCTTCTTTTCCTCCCATGTCCAAAATGATACCACCTATACGTAATATTTCTTCGGCAAGTTTTTCGTAGACGAAAATGATAATCTGCATATATGCACTATTTCCTTCTTATTATTGTGACACCTTGTAGGTAGATTCGTTTCTTGTTAGGTCATCTGTATGCAATTTCTGTTTTGCTAAGTTATCATGTGTTATGTTTCTGTTATCTGTCTAGACTACGCTTTATCTCTTTTTTTCGTTAGCAATAGTATCCATCATCCGAATATGTTCCTAGAAAATATCAATAATTTATATTTTTGTTTCAGTGTTAAGGAGTCCTTTATGTTATTGATATTATTTCTCATTTATCTCTGTCTACCTTTCTCAGAGGGCGTGGCTGTTAAAGCTCCTAGCTATTGCATTGCATAATGGTTCTGGGAACAGTTCAGATCACCTAGAGGCGTGTCAGAGCATACTTTCTCATCTTTTTGGGCGGGAGGTAACTGAAGCAGGGAACCAACTTTATTTTTCCAGTACATATCCTCTTCAGGATGGTCTTGATTATGCGGGAACTAGTTCAGTCAGTAAAAGTAAGGTGAGCTTAGAATCTCTTATGGTTTGTTGCTTTAACTATGCGACTTTAGAAACTTCCTTGTTTTATCCTACGGTCTAATAAGGATATTCTCGCTGATGTTCTGCCTGAATGATTATTAGTTCGTATGTTTATTGGTGCTACATGTGTAGCCCTGATCTGAGAGTCTACCATTTTATTTATTAGACCAGACATGTATGATACAAATAACTGTACTGATACTGACTCCACTCGTTCTGAAGTCAGCAGCATGCACATCACCCAATAGTTAGTTTTCCTTGAACAGTAGTATTTAAAAAAAATTATGCCGCCTTTTCCCATGCAACATCACTTTCTTTCGCTGGACTTCTGAAAGCTGTACATGTCATCATTTCTTGCCTAGTTTTAGGTTTTTCATGGGAGCAACTTTCTTACTTTTGTTTCTCTTTTTGAATTGAGTTCAGGTATTGGCGTTACTTGAAATCCTCCAGTTTAGATCTCCTGATACTTCGATGCAGCTTCCTCAAATCGTGTCAAGCCGAAAGTATGACACACTGGTAAGGCTTGAGAATATGGCTGTGTGTCTGCTTTGAGTATATTGGTCTGAATATGGAGTTTAATTACAGGTGGAGGAAATACTTGGGAACCGTGATACCTCTGTAAGTGGCAGTATCTACTATTATTCCGAGCGTGGTGATCGCCTGATTGATCTATCTTCCTTCAGTAACAAACTCTATCAGGTTTGTTCTTGTGATAGTTGACACCAGATCTTCTCTCCAATAAATTTCTCCTGTGATAAATTTTTTGTGCTCATTATTTCTATTTATGTTTAGAAACTACATTCTGGATTTCCCCTAGTGGATAGTTTTCCAAATGTTGCTGAGTCTAATGAAGTTAAAGAGACAATTCAACAGCTGTTGAAATGGGGGTGGAAGTATAATCGAAACCTTGAGGAGCAAGTCGCCCAACTTCATATGTTAGCTGGCTGGTCTCAGATTGTTGAGGTTGATTGCTTTCCTAACAAACTCAGATCAGCTTTAGTAATCAATGATTATATGCCACTTTTCCAAGATATCACGTATTTATCTTTTTTTTGTTATGCTTTATCTGTTTTGTTTTAGGTATCTGCCTGCAGAAGAATATCTTCTCTGGACAATCGATCTGAAATTTTGTATCGGTGAGTTCCTTCCGTGCCAGAGGTTATTGGTTTGTATAGCTTTCTTGAACATTGCCTGACTTTTTCTTCTCTGGTCGTTGGTAGGATACTTGACTCCTCTCTAAGTGCCTCTGCTTCTCCAGATTGTTCATTAAAAATGGCGTTTGTACTTACTCAGGTGCATTTTAGCTTCTTGAGTTTATTCTATTGTATAAATGTGCTCTCCATGTACTAACTTTAGGTTTTAATAGGTCGCCCTTACCTGCATTGCCAAACTTCGTGATGAGAGATTTTTGTTTCATGGTGCCTTGAATTCTGACACAGTGACATGTCTAGATGTGATGATGGTAAAACATTTATCCACTGGTGCTTGCCACTCACTTCTTTTGAAACTTGTTATGGCAATTCTAAGGCACGAGTCATCAGAATCCTTGAGAAGGCGGTATGCTTCTATGCTCCAGTTCTTGTATTTGAACTTAGTTATTAGACAACACGTAGTTATTTTATGCCCAGATGATCTATATTCAGTTTATCCCCGTTCCTAACTCATTTTCCTTTCTCTATCAGCCAATATGCATTACTCTTGAGCTATTTCCAGTATTGCCAGCATATGATTGCTGTGGAGGTGCCAACATCAGTCGTGCAATTCTTGTTACTTAGTGATCAAGATGATGAAGATTTGGATATCCAGAAGGTATGCGTTTGCTGATTACACGAGACTTATTTTGTTCCGATCATGTATGCGTCGATGCTGATTTTTTTCGTGTTTTTAGATTGACAAGGAGCAGGCTGACCTTGCTCGTGCCAACTTTGCTATAATAAAGAAAGAAGCTCAGGGCATCTTGGATCTGGTAAATGTTACTTCGTTATTATTATTAGCTATAATCATTTGCACTTTTTCACATTGAGAATACGAATTTCAGGTAATCAAGGATGCATGTCAAGGCAGTGAATTTGGAAAAACGATTTCACTTTACGTGCTGGAAGCTCTTGTTCGTATTGATCACGAGAGATATTTTCTTAGTCAGCTTCAGAGCAGAGGTTTCATACGGTCTTGCCTTGGCAGCATTAGTAATATCTCCCACCAGGTATTTTTCCTTTTAATTAGTGATTATGTTATATATGTGGAATATTTATAGTAAGCTCATTGATATGAATTATTTTCTTTGCTTTAACTTTGGTAACTACTGGTAGTTAGTTAATTTGAGTTGACTTAGAATCAGCACCAATAGATAAAATTGCACTAGAGTAAAAAATGCCCTCAGTGTGTACAAGTTCACTCATGGAAATTCAAGGTTACAGTATACGTATATGTAAGCTGGTCAAATTAGAATAGCAAGCATGTTAAATCGTCTTATAAGTGGCATATTGTGGACAGTTAGCAGCTGGTTTGACTTTCTGATCCACATGAAAAGCAGATACACATTATGTTACTCTCGCGTCTTTTATACCCATTTACTGATTAGGTATTGATGATTATATATATAATCTTCATGTGCCTCTCGTTTTTAAATTTTGGAGACATGATTTATATGTGGGTATACTTATTTCTAGGACTTGCATTCATGCATGTGTATTTGTAATATCATTAGGCCCAGGATGGAAGACATTTGCTGGAGTCACAACAGCGAGCATGTACCTTAGAGGCAGAATTTGCATTGCTACTTAGAATTAGTCACAAGTACGGAAAGTCTGGAGGCCAGGTTCTTTTCTCCATGGGTGCACTGGAACATATCGGCTCATGTAGAGCTACCAGTTTCAAGGTAAAATGTTACCTATAGTTATCTGCTTTTTTTATGTGACCTCGATATTTCTCTGGTTATAAGCCCAAAAGTACATTGTAGGGAAATATGAGGCGGGTCAATATGAAGCTTCAGACTGATACAGGATATGATGTTCAAAAGCAACGAACAATAATTACTTCTGTCCTAAGATTGGTGTTTGCCCTAACTTCATTGGTTGAGACCTCTGAATTTTTTGAGGTCAGCCTCTTTTCTTTAGAAGACCTTTTACCATCTTTTGCATTGCTAATGCAGCTTTCATCTTCTGACTTTGTGAGTTAGTTGAGGAGTTATGTGAGAATGATAACTGAATGAATGACAAATACCGAGTTCACTTTGTTTGAAAATTTAAATTAGTATTATTTTGTTTTTCTCTGCTATAAACCAGTGTGTTGTTTTACGTATTGTAGAAACTTGAATCTTGTTACTGATTTTTCTATTATAGTTGTTATAACATCTATGATGCCTTTGACAAGTAGAAGTAGAAAAAGGTACTCGTCTTTGAGAGTTTAAGTTGTACAGGGACAATCACTTGCCAATTGCAGTATATGCGTGCAAGACATAGAGAACAATCTAACTAATACTGGATGGCAGAAGCATTTGTAAAGTTTAGAACAGTTTGTATTGTTCTTATTAGTTATTCTGGATAGCTGATCTAAGTAGCTGATCCTTATTATCTGGACTTATTGTCACGTAGTCTTTTGCTATTCAGTTTCAAGTCGTCATTTTATTCTGGGTAACCTGATTTTCTTAAAATGCGAACTGCGTTTTACGTTTCTTATTCTCCTTTAAATGGGCGTTTGATAGGGGAGGAATAAAATTGTTCGTGAAGTTATTGAGTTTATCAAAGGACATCAATTGCTTTTTGACCAACTCCTTCGTGAAGACATAACCCAAGCAGATGATTTATTGATGGAGCAAATTATCCTGGCAGTAGGAATATTGAGCAAGGTAATTCTTTTGAGTGCTTACAATTTTCTTAATTTTTTTCTTATTGAAGGGCTTTTACTCATCTTATAATCGTATCTTCAAGCGGGTTCCCTGAAGTACCACAAGCTAGTTAAATTCACTTTTATAGAAATTATGTTCCATGTTTGTAGGTCTGGCCTTTTGAAGAGAACGATGAATATGGATTTGTTCAAGGGCTGTTTGATTTGATGAGCAAGCTTTTCATATCGTCTCGAGAAGGACAAGTAGTTCAGGTACATGGATTAGCGCGTCCCAAATTATTGTCATCTAGTCCTCGGTTTCTTATATTTGTGTTTCTCTTTTGTTTTCTCCTCTGGTGGACAGAAGGGATCAGAGCTCAAATTATCTCAGTTGCGATTCAGCTTGACTTCTTTCTTATATTTTCTAGTGACAAAAGATTCTTTGAGGTTACAGGTACAGTTGTAGCTATTTCTCTCTATATGTTCTCATTATCCAGTTGTTTTGACCAAGCAGAAGTAAATACTCATGTCCCTTCTCTGTTCCCCTTCCCCCCGCCGCCACAGATATCAAATGATTCTTGTGATAACTCCTCTAAACTACGGCAACCAACGTTGATGCTGCTCACATCTCTTCTTTCGCATGTGACTGATTCCCTCGAGGGAGCAGCAGAGAAAAGGTCCTTACTCCTTCATAAGGTTAATACCATCCTAATTCTTACTCTTACATGTTTTTAACTTGTATATATATTCAGAATTGTATGTATAATTTGCAGATTAGAGACATTAACGAGCTCTCAAGACAAGATGTAGATGCGATAATCAAGATGTGTGATTGCCAAGAATATGTCACAGCATCAGACAACATACATAAAAGGTCAGTGAATTTATTTCTTGTGCTTGCTAAAGCGCCCAAGACGAAGTAGGTCATATACATAGAGTATGTGTCTTTGATATGCTGATGTAGAGATAATGCTTACTTTCTTGTATCATGATGGTGGGTAAATTCACCCAGTTATTTAAACGCCTTATATGTGTAAGCAAATAGTTAAACTTCAGTAAGTAAATGTCACGTGAAGAGAAAGATGCTTGCTTGACTCTTGTATTTATGTTGTTATTGCTTGTTATTAACCTCAGGAGATACATAGCTATGGTCGAAATGTGCAAAATCGTGGGCAGCAGGGACCAGTTAATCACATTGTTACTACAACAAACAGAGCATGTACTGAATATCAT
This sequence comes from Sinapis alba, assembly GCA_012274485.2. Lineage (NCBI taxonomy): Eukaryota > Viridiplantae > Streptophyta > Magnoliopsida > Brassicales > Brassicaceae > Sinapis > Sinapis alba. The sequence goes on along the minus strand of MU105721.1, from coordinate 107,359 downwards.
CCTGATCCATCTCCAAGATAGGTATGCCACTTTATCTTCAACCATAAAAATATCTTAGTATTTTGTTTAAGTTGGATATATTTTAGTTTTTCTGAGTCGTGATTCTGGAGGACGCCTAGTCTTATGGATTACTCAAATTGTGACAGCGAATAACTCACTCTTGTGTGGCTGCAATTCCAAATCCAAATATTGACTAGGTTTTTATGCGTAGAAATATATGATGTTCAAACGAATCGCTCTTGTGCGTTAGTGCTGAAAGCTTTTTGTTACATACGCAGATCTGGTGGTAGTTCAAATGAGTGGGCATCATCATATGGTTCAAAATCTCATCAACAACAGGAAGTAGCAGATCTCTGTGGCAAATTGTCACCTATCATAGAAAGGCTTGCATTACTGAATGAGGTATATATATATAGCCTAATTCGAATTAACAATAAATTTTTATTTCGTAATCATCATGTGATTAAAATGAAAGGACTTGTTGATCGTAGGGAAAAGTAGGACACAACTTGAAGGTATTCAAGAGACTGGCAACTACTGTAAAAGAAATGGCTGTCCAAAAGTGTGTATGATCGGCTCTCAAGAAATGTAGAGAATCGTATCTGCTGGTTGGTTGAACTATTTCCTTGTACGAAATGTCCAAATCAAATATGTATTTGTTGGTATGTATAACTTTGGCTCACCGATTTTCACTGCTACAGAATTTGCAAGGTGTATCCACGTGATAAAACTCTGATTGTGATTTCTCTATTATATCCGCTTTCAACAGCCATACTCTCGGCCAAGGGCTTTGTCTTGACACTTGCGTAGATCAACATAATGTTCGCATTCGATGAAAGACCTTTTTCCCTAGTGTAACCATTATAGGCAACTGACTAACGTCGCCACATGTTTAATATTACTGCCAAAATTTTGTAATTATTACATGTTTAAAGATACAAAAATTTAAAAACTGAGAACTATTGAATACCGAATCTTTACAGTTCAATTCGGCGATATTTTAATCGAACCGAATTATACGAAAATCAAACTACCCAAACCAGATCATCTAAACTACCCGAACCGGCAGGTCTTATACCATTGATGATGCTCTAATTATCTGATGTTGGTTTATCCAGTATAAATATGACTGATAATAAATCTGACTATGATACAGAAGGCTGAACAACATAGTAAATCAGACGTACACTTATCATTCGACGTTGTAACTTGCAACGTCGTAACAGCTTTTAAGCAAATAAGAGTTTGATGATACAAACAAGCAGAAGCGAGTTTAAATATGATACAGGAATTAAAAAAAAACTTGAGCAGGATCTTTAGTTGCGACAAGCGCGTATAGAGAGAAATCAGGACAAGATGAGACGAAGTATCTCACCAGAATACTTGAACGATTTCACGGTCTCTTCCAAACAATGATTCTTTTCCTCTCTCGTCCACTCCTCGGCAACTTTGTTCAGTTTTTCCCTCACGTTCTGCAACAACTGTGAAAGGTCTCCATCCCATTTGTAAAACTCCAGTTCTCTATTGTCCAGAATCCTTTCGGCTACCTAAAAAAAAATTCAGTTAAGCCTTCAGAAGAGTTATTTTTCTAGGCGTGCAACAAAGTTTTTATACTACCTTTCTTCCAATCATACGGCCACCAGCGCTGTGAGCGAAGTAGATGTTGTAGAAGTGACAAATGAATGATGGAGGATCCTTCTCTGCTAAATCCTTTAAATACTGAGAATATTTTTTACCAGTATCAGTTGGTTCTGGAATCTCGTACCCTTTTTCTTTGAACCATTTCAAATCAGTCGCCAGTTTCTCTGCCCTTTCTAGCCCAGTGTTCTTGAATTCCGCATCTACCCAAAAATAAATACAGTAATTTTATTACACAAGTAAAAGAGACCTAAACAACCAAAGAAAAGAAACTCACAAGTTGGGAAAGTGGATTGATGAATAATCCCTTCAAGAGTGTCATAAACCAACTTACTATCCACCAAAAACCTCAAGTAACCTTCAACAGTCGGTTCCCATTTAGCTACAGGACGTTCCTCCGGAGATTTCGTCTCTTTCTCTCCTTCCTTGGCCTGCTCTTTCGTGTGGAGTCTCATCGCCACAAACCTCATCTCCTCCACAAACCCTTTCGATTCTCCAGGGTATCTCTTCTTCTGCTTCTCTGCCGCTGTCGCCATCGCCACCACGGACGACGACAAAGTCTTGTTCTTCATGGGCATCGTTAGATTCTGAATCCTAGGGTGAGAGATAAGTGGGGAGAATCTGGTGAGTTGGGGGGTTTTGAAGATGGATAGGGATGGAGGAGATATTGGAGCTGAATAAGCCATAGTTGTTGATGGAAGCAAATACAAAGAAAGTCTTGGAAGAAGAAGAGGCACGCGATGTGTTCTCTTGAAGGAATACAGAAGACAGAGGGACACACGGTCCCAATTCAGTTTTTATAATAGGGGGTTAATATTTCAGCAGCAAGCCCAATATAACAGTAAACTTTTTTTGTAAATTTCTTTTTTTTACAGTGAAATGCTATTCTTCTACTCCAATTATTCAAAAAGGTGTTTGAATAACCAAATTGAAATAGAATAACTTATATAGAACAATTTCCTATGAAATTATCTTGTAATTCTATCAGAGTTCTTAATTTATGATTTGACAATTTTTTTTTATTACATTTTTTGGCTAAGAGACGGTTTTTATTTATCTTATTTACGAGACGGTTCTTAGCTTTTTTTAGTTAAAACTAACAAAAACTAAAAACCTTCTCTTATCTGAAGCTAAGAACACATGTTAAAAGACCGATAATAATGATGGTCTTATGTGATTCTAATTCTGAATGCAACAAAAATGCTCTCTTTCTTTATTTTCTTTTGCTTTTAAGTTAAACTTTTTCAGATGTATCTTTCCAGATTCATCCATAACTATTAAATTTTGATGTAAGGCTGCAAGAGTCATCCACCAAATATATATTATGTAAGCATATAGCTTGTGAATCAATACTATCTAAGTTTGTTCCTCAATAGAAGCTGATGCATTTGTCTTTAATCATGTTAAGCATTCTTCTTTTGAATGTCTAATAAGATTATGTGGGTCTATGTCAATTTCTTTGAATATTTTATCATTCTTATTTTTCAAAGATATTTAATTATCTATAAATTATCACTTTTATCAAATTAAGGTTTTCAATACTATTTTCTGCCAAAAAAATACATTCTATATTGCGTATATGGAGTAGGTGAGTTAAAAGGATTTAATTGTTTAAAGTTTTTTGGATGGATTCATCTCATATTTGGATTGGGATAGAGTTATTTTACCCATCATAACATCTTTAAGAATAACTAAGGATTCTCAAATAGTCAATTCTTATCAATTGCCAACTGCAAGTACCAGAAAGTAGCAATTTTCACAATCCTCCACCGAATGCTGCAATGTGGGCAACATTAACGAACATGATGGTGAGAGTCATAATCTTAAAGAAACAAAAAAAATATAACAGGCGAAATAAGAAGTCGTTTAACCAAGAGCTAAGTCGTTGTAGGTTAGGATTAGATAAAATATCTTAAATTTGATTTGTTATTTATTTTTGATTTAAATAAAAAATTTAGATATATGTAACTCTACGAAACAAAACAAATATTAATATGTAATATATGTAAAAAACAAAATAAATCACAAATACTAATATTTTATGAACTAATATTTAATCTGTTATATGTATATATATACATATATTAAATAATTATATATAATTTATATATATTATATTTATTATGTTAATTATTAGAAGAGAAATTCTCATAGATAGCTATTTTTAGTTTATTTGTCACAAAAATAGTTTTTTAAGGAAGAAAATGATCAAAATATTTTTTTTAGAAGCTAAAAAGTTCATTTATATGCATTTATATCCCTAGGGTTAACTAATTTGGACTTTAGGATTTAGAGTTAAGGGGTGGGTTTAGGGTTAGGGTTTCAAATTTCAAAAAAAAAATAAAAAAAAATCAAAATTTCAAAAAAAAAAAAATTTATTTTGGTCATTTTATTTTTTGAGAATTATTTTTGTGACAAAAACTTTAAAAGGGCTATTTAAGAGAATTGCCCTTATTAGAATTTCAAAAATAAATATTTTTATTATTACAATAAAATATTATTATTTTATATTATTTTAAAAAATTTATTTATTTTTTCATTTTATTTATACTGTTCAAATCGAATATCTGTAAAAAAATTAAAAAATCAAATATCTAACACACCGAATATCCAAACCGATATGGATTGAGTCGGATTTATTCGGACAAAAATCTGGATTTTTGATCCGTGCCTAGCTCGATCATCTGCAGACCTGCAACAGCATCTGACATATGGCTAGAAGGTTGGCAAACATATGATATGTGAATGACTGATAAACCCCACATCGTTTGAATTGGTCCAATTGAATCCCCTAAGTCGAAGCTTTCTCAGAGTTATCAGAAAATATGCATCTTAGCTCGAGTTACCATGATCGAGTACTGATCTCCAGGAAGTGGTGCAACTCTCTCTCGGATTTTAGGGCTTTCCTAATTCTAATTCCAGCGGAGGAGGGTAACCTTTTTTGTTTCCTTTTGTATGTTTCCTTCACTAAGACCACAACCAAATAAACGCTGGCACGTTGGTTGTTTTCTTTTTTAAAGAACTAGAGCCTCTGACATGAGTAGAAGGTTCGGGTGAAGAAAGCAAAGGCGTTTTTGCGACCCCGCCTGAAACGGGAAAGACATCGATCGAAACGATCCACCACCAGGGGGTTGCCGAGAGAGAGAGAGAGAGAGAGAAAGAGAGAGAGAGAGAGAGAGAGAGAGATGAGAGATGTTATTGTATGTCTTCTACTACTTGCATCAGCTCCTTTTCTCTTTCAATTATCGTCTGCCACCGTCGTACTCAATTCCATCTCCGCCTCTTTCCCTCATCTCCCCGCCAAATTTGGTCAGTCAATCTCTCTCTGCTTATCTGAAAATCCTCAGATTCTGACTCCTGATTTTTTTTTTTTTTAATTCACGTTTCCTTGTAGACGGCTCCGTCCCCAGAAACGGAATATGTGGAGCTCTCTTCGTCGCAGATCCTCTCGACGGTTGCTCTCCCCTTCTCCTCCCATCTAACTATACTCAACAGAGAACAACTAAATTCGCTCTCATCATCCGAGGCGGATGCTCTTTCGAGGATAAGCTTCTCCACGCCCAAAACTCCGGCTTCCAAGCTGCCATCGTCTACGACAACTTAGACAACGAAGATCTCCTCATCAGTTAAAAAAAAAAACTCTCTACTTTTTTTTTCCATTAATATTCCAAAAACCATAATAATAAAACATCTCTCCTTTGGCACAGTGAAGGTGAACACTCAGGAGATTAAACTCACTTCAATCTTCATTTCAAACGTTGCCGGTGACATCTTGAGAAAGTACGCTAGAGGCAAAGAGGGTGAATGCTGCATTTATCCCCTCACCAAGGGCAGTGCTTGGACTGTTCTCGCCATCTCTTTCTTCTCTCTCCTTCTCATCGTTACTTTCCTCTTGCTTGCCTTCTTTGCTCCCAGACATTGGACTCAATGGCGAGGTACTAGGCACAACCGGACCATGTCGCTAGATCCAAACCTGGTCCGTACACTCCCCACCTTCACATTCTCTGAGTCTGTTCACGGAGGAGATACATGTGCCATATGCCTCGAGGATTATAGGTTTGGAGAATCCCTCAGACTACTTCCATGCCAACATGGTAATTATAAGCTTATAACCGCTCTAAGCTGGGGGTAACTTTTTAGTTTATCTAAGCTTGGGGTGAACCACTTGTGCAGGTTTTCACTTGAGTTGCATCGACTCTTGGTTGACAAAATGGGGTACGTCCTGCCCTGTGTGCAAGCATGATATAAGAACCCAGACTATGTCTTCTGAGGTGAGCCCATGAGAGTTTTGTGAAACCTCTCTCTCTTTCCATATGTATTCGTTTGATAAACGCTGCGTCTAGCATCAGCGTTCTGTATTTCCGTTGCTTTAAAAGCAAGATTGCAGAGAAACCACTGAGCCAATGTTAATTATAAGAGATGCAGCATTAGATTTCGGATGATAATTGATCGCTAAAAATTCTAGCGGCAGTTACGACTCACACCTGCGACTGTTTTTACTGTTATGGCGGCACTTTTTTATCTCATTATCATTGTCCAAGTCGTTTTACACGAAGTAGTCACTCTGAATATTTGGAGCCGTTGACGCTAGACGCAGCGTTTATAAATCCCTGGCCAGTTATTTTTTTCTTTGTTTGTGGATTCAATACACTGTTTGTGTTGTTGCAGGCACATAAACGAGATAGTCCAAGAATAGGCACAACAAGTACGGGTAGATTTACCTTTGCTCAATCCAATCAAAGACTTTAAGATCAGTGCTCGGGTTCTGTGGATCAGGGCCATGTTTGCATGATTTTCCCTGTGATATTGAATGGGGAATCATGTTGGGATTAGTATAGGCAAAGCCTTTGGATTTGCCATATTGGTGGATACGATACTCCGCTGGTATTTAAAAGAAAAAAGAAATCATGAGTTACTTTGTATGTCTGATTGTTGTTCTTTATATGTGTACATTATTTGTATATGTACAAAAAGCTGGGAGTCATCCTAGCTTTGTTTTTTTACATATAAATGATCATTCTGTGTGTATGTGAGTGTTGTTGTTTCGTAATCTTTATTTGTGAATATGATTTGTTTTTTGAGTTAAAGGTCGACCTGGTGTGTGTGTGTGTGTGTTTGTACATAAAAGGCAACCAAATTGATAGAAACAATGTTCTTTAGATTGTCCGTGTCTCCCCCCACCCCACCCCATGAGTTGGAGAAGCTCATCATGGCAGATGAGGTACAAGATCCCGTCCAATCTTTTATGTTATCTTTGATGATGAATCCCTTGTCCCGAAGTTTATTATAGTTTTAAAATATTGAATCCGAAATCCCATACATGGTGGAATGGAACGTGGCTTTTGATTTTTATTGTAATATTAACAAATAAAGAGAGGAAGATGGAGACGTCACCCTCCCTCATCCATACCTAACGTCCCACCCAATACAATGACTCCTTCATGGGGTCGCTAGTTGCGCAATTCAGTTATGAGAAACTTGTGTTTAGGTGTCATCAATTTGTTTTAATTTTTGGTTAAAAGTATGGTCACAAAATTAGGAATATTAATTTTTCATGTTAATGGGTGTGATTGATTGTAGCTAAAGATGATTTAGACAACTAAAAGTTTAATCTAAAGCTATATACAGTATATCAATCAATCAAAGTTTCTTTTCTTTAAAAAATTTACAGCCAAAAGATTTCTAGAAAATTAAAAATGGTTGTAGATAACTTTATTTCTAAAGAAAGAAAATAATGCTTTATAAAATTACATTAAAAGAATTTACAGAAAATAAATAAAATCTACAGCTTAAATTTTACATTCAAAATATATAAAACTACAGCTTATTTCATTCACTCCCACTAATTTACGCTAATTTATTTCCATTATTTTAAATTAGTGAAAAGTAAACACGTTTTCTAGGTGGGCTTTACTTAGCAAGGTCTGCTAGACTTATCTTTATGTTTTTTATATAGAATTTATTTTATCTACAGCAAGAAATTTTAATGGAGCTAAATCATATACCATTTATAATATTTATACAGACCATAATGCGTATGTTATAAAATAACATTATCTGTCAATGGTCTGCTCTGCGGGTTATTTATTATCATCCGCTCTCTTCCTAAAGCTTTCATCTTTTCTTTTTTGTTATTGAGAAGATGTTTCCATCAAAGCCAGAAGAAGTTGTTACTGTTGATGTGAGCCAAGCCAAGACTCTCCTCCAGTCCGACCATCAATATCTTGATGTTAGGTGCGCTCTATTGTCCCATCATCACTATGTGCAAGTAACCAATTCAAGTTGTTAATTTCTTGCACATGCAGGACCGAGGAAGAGTTCAGGAGAGGCCATTGTCTGGCACCTAAGATCCTCAACGTTCCCTACATGCTCAACACACCACAAGGTAATCAAAATCAAGTTGAGTTATATTATCCAATTTAGATGTATATATAAGACCCTCGTGATCTGTGTGATACACTAGGGAGAGTGAAGAATCCAAACTTTTTGGATCAAGTATCTTCTCTTCTCAGCACAACTGATGATATCCTTGTGGTAATAACTCTTTTTTTCCTCATCACACCCACAAGAAATGGAAAAAAAAATCGCTTTGTTTTTTTGTTCTTTAATAACTTTTGACCATGAAAGCTCAAAACTTTGAAAGATCGGAGAGTAGTTAAAATCACATGGAAAGTCAAACACTTCATGTTAATGATGGGTTCATCACTAGTTTGAAATCGACCTAGAAACTGACAATATGATACATGCAGGGTTGTCAGAGTGGAGCCAGATCCTTAAATGCCACTAGTGAGCTTGTTGCTGCAGTAAGTTACCTCCGGATTAATTTGATTTATATACATAGTCAATAATACACACACACTTGGATTATTTACTGTTATTTAAGAAAGAAAAAAAATATTCAGAGTATATCTTGAATGTAAAAATAGGGTTACAAGAAAGTGAGAAACATAGGAGGTGGATACTTGGCTTGGGTGGATCAGAGCTTTCCCATCAATAAGGAGCATCAGCAATCTGCAAACTAATCATCCTCTTTTATTAAAACAAAAAGTATAATGCAAACTGTGATGTAATAATGTATCGCCTTTTTAGAATGCTAAGTGTGTTGCTGCGTTATCAAATAAAACTGTGTTAATTATGAGCAGGTTCTAAAAATCTTAAAAATAAATGATTGGATGTTTCTAGATTGTGTGAAGGAACTATCCATCCAAATGCAATAAATATCTTCTTCACACATTAGAGAGTGGCTATATCTAGTACTTCCTGGGCTATATAACGGGCTTTATCAAATTACTAATGGACCTCCTAGGCTCATCTACTTTGTTATCTATGGTCACAACTTGTAGACTTTACTTGTTAATAATGTTGTCACCACATAAACCAGCTTTCATGCCCATCTTACAGGAAGCTAAGTTTTTAAAAGACTCAATAATCAATTGCATTGTCTTCAGATATATGAATCTGTACGAAAAAGATGATACAGAGGGAGGGAGAAGATCGGGTATTTCACCAATATAATCTCGTTGTTGAATAAATAATCTTTAGAAAAATAAATTGCAATATTATATTAATCATCAAAAATAGAGAGAGCCACTCCGATCCTGGCTGGAGGATCATGGAAAACAATAGAAAAAGTCTGTATGGTGTGTTCGTTTGGTGCTCACACCCACAATAATATTATGAGAGAATCAAGTTACAGCTGGAATCTATCTTTCTTTTCGTACATCCACCCCATTAAAATTGGATCTGGTCTACTCAGTGTATGCCACGTGGCCTTCCATAACCTCCTCCTCCACTTGGTGATGAATGACCCAAAAGAATTCTCCTGATGTTTTTCAAGGAATCATCACCCAAGAGGCCAAGACCATTTCTCTGGCTTTGCTGCTTCACTCACACCAAACCAAACTAAGTTACTTATCACTACTACAACCTCTCCCACAAAAACCCCACATATTGTACAACAACATTTTACATATAAAGACAATATCACATCCCAACAACAAATTACACTGCCCTGTCTCCATACTAAAAATACCATTTAAAACTAGCGAGGATTCCTGTGGCCTGCAGGGCTTACAACTCTCTGGGAACTTATGCTCGCTGTTCTTAGAAGTCTCCTGAACTCATGCAGGCTTATCTTCCCGTCTCTATCTATGTCTGCTTCATCCAGAAGTGGATCTATTGAGCCTCTTAATCCCGTGTGCTGATTAAAATTCACCAAAACAAAAATACACTCTTCATTTTTCTTCTTTTTCCATCATCTACTCCACAAAAAGACAACAACAAGAAGTACACCAAGCTTACCATTCGAAGCTCCTCCGGCGTTATGTACCCATCTTTGTCAATGTCGAATTTCTCAAAAGCTGCTCTTGATCTTAACTGCCATTTCTCTGAATCATGTTCTTCCAGCTGATGAACATGTAGAGCTGCTGCTACAAACTCTGTGAAGTCCACTAACCCATCAGTGTTGCTATCAATCTGTGTCCACCAAAACGTTTCAGATTATATGGAAACTGCATTTCTCTTTGCAATGGAAAGGAAGAAAAAAAAAACTGTAACTACCGCTTGAAGGATCTCAGCAACTCGTGAATCCTTAAGTTTCCAAGGAAGGTCTTTGGCAAGTGCCTGTAGAGAAAGACAGAATCTGATCATATGCATAGACAGACATAACAAGTACTATTGTTCTTAAAGCAAAAAGTTCACTTGCCTGTCTCATTTCCTCAAGACTAATGACACCGTTTTTATCCACATCAATTGCATCAAACTGATCTCTGAGGTCAGAAATCTCTGCCTCATCGAGTGTACTAGCAAGCGCCTGCCAGAAACAGAGCATAAGAGACATTTCCCAAAACAAAAAAAAACAAAAATCTCTGCCTCATTCGGCTTACCCGTAAAGCAAACTGCTTAAGACGGCTGTATCTAACAAACTGACGTAAGTTGTTCAGAACAGAAATGTCAACAGGGATATCAGTGGCATTCCCTCCTTCTCTAACCCACGCATGTGCTGCAAGAGACAGAAGAAGGATTAGCCTAACGATTCCATTCGGTTGCAAATGATAAATAGTAAAAAGAAAGAAAGCATACAAAGGGCTTGTGCAGCAGTTAGCCGTGCTCGAGGGTCTTTAACAAGCAACTTCTTAACAAAATCTTTAGCACTGTCACTTATAGTAGACCAGGGTTTGCGGCGGAAGTCAGGTTTGTTCCTTAAGACCTCCTTAAAAATACCGTCCTCAGTCCTATCCCAGAAAGGGCGCCTTCCACAGAGTAAAATATAGGTGATAACACCAATGCTCCATACATCAGATTCAGGGCCTGATCTTCGCTTTAGTACTTCCGGAGCAACATAATAGGCGCTCCCAACTATGTCATGGAACCTTTTCCCTGACAATAATTTTTTCAGTAGTTGTTAATCACACAAAAAAATCAACCACTTAGTTAGTTAGTGAGGACACTTGTACTACTAACCTGGTTTGATAAAATCGGATAAACCAAAATCTGTAGCCTTTAGAGGCGAATCTATTTGAGCTGATTTAAACAAAAAATTCTGAAAAGAGAAGGAAAAAGTTAAATTAGTGGGAAGTAAGTAGCTGAGCTGAGCTGAGAGAGTTGGAAAAAGCAAAAGAGACCTCAGGTTTCATATCTCTATGAACAAGACCGTGTAGATGACATTCTCCAGCGACTTTGAGCATCTGTCTTACGACAACGGCAGCATCTTTCTCCGAGTAACGACTATCTTTCCTGTAAGAAGGAAAAGCTGTCAGTCAGTCAATAGAGATATTATTAGGGAGAAGAAGAAGAGACGGGTTAAGATGGTAACTTGGATAGAATCCGATCCAGCAATTCGCCTCCCTCGCACAACCTAGAGAGAGAGAGTGTGAGAATTCAAATTGTGATGAATGAGAGGACATTAATTATTAAAATTAAAAGAAAACAAAAGAGATTCGTGGTCTCACTCCATAACAATGTAGACGTAGTCATCGTCATCAAAGGCATTGTAAAACTGAACAACGTTCTCGTGTCCTGAAAGTGCTTTTAGGATCTCTACTTCTCGCTTCACGTCCTCTACCGCTATTGGAAGTACCATCTGTTTCACCATTGGTTATGGCAAAAGGGAGAATCAATACTATTAATTAAAAAAAAAAAAAAATAGATCCCAAACTTTTCTTAAGATAGAATCTACTGATATATAGTGATTATAATACCTTAGTCTTGTCGAGTCTCTTAACGGCGACACGATCGCCATTGGCCTTGTCGATGGCAACGTAGGTATAACCGAATTGACCATGGCCCAGCAACTTCCCGATGCTATATTTCTCGTGGAAGTCTTTGGCATATCCAAACTCGGTACGCTTGCCGCAAGGGACGGAGCCGGTGGTTCTCCGCTTGGTTTTGGTGGTGGAGGAGGGGGGCTTATTCTCCGGATTAGGGTTCTTAGATTTTTTATGATGAGCCTTATTGTTGTTGGTCTGTCTACTACTACTGCTGGCACCGGTGACTCTAATTGCCGAGAAACACACACCCATTGGTTTATGCTAAGATCCCAGAGAAGAGAGCATGGATTATTTGGATTTGAGAGAGAGAGAGAGGGATGGTGGATGAAGATTTAATAAACAAAAAAAAATCAAGAAGGAGAAGAAGAAGAAGAGAGGAAGGAGAAGAGAGTTGAGCTGGTCAAACCCAAAGAGCGAGTGAATCATGAAACGAAATATCCTCTCCACTTTCCTCCCCTTGCTCCTCTCTTCTTCTTCTTTTTTTTTTTTTACTTTTTACCACTACAGTAAGTAAAATTGTTCCTCTCTTCTTCTTCTTTTTTTAATTTTTTACCACTACAGTAAGTAAAATACACTCTGCCCATTAATTTATTTACACGACAGTTAAAAAAAGGTTTGATTGATAAAGCAAAAAGGGGTGGGTTAATTTTGTGTAGGATGGTGTGAAAAGCCTACTGTGTGATTAGAAGAGAAAAGACTTCAAACTTTTAACACATACACACACACCAAAAACATTATTATTATAGATTATTATTGTCACCTATTATGCACACATTTAATTAGATTCTAACCAACACTATATAGTTTATATATACACCCGGACCAGCCCAGCCTGTATTCCATCCAAGTCCCTTTCTCCAAAATCCCAACTCTTTGCCTCAGTAATTTCCCTTACTATGATTAATGTATTTTTTACAACTATATATAAGCTATCATGTCCAGCAAGTAAACAACCTTTGATTTTATGCTGATTACTTTTCGTCTGACAAGTTGACTTGGTCTTTTCAAACAAACTTTTCCATTCAACCACAATTTATCTATTTTGGTTAAATTCTACTAATCTTTTGATATATACTATTTCTTATCTAATGCGTATACGTTTTGTATTTTCAGTAGCTCTAATGAGTTCGTCTTAATCGGAGACATATACAGTTGTGTTTTGGGAGGGAGATGAACTTAACAACATATGATCATTTTTTTTTTCTCAAAACGGGTGACGGTGAATCACTTTCACGTGACACGCCAACGCACAACCGTATCCCAATAACTCTGGGATTGGTGGTGGTGTTAATTAAGAACTAGTAGTACTCTCTTGGAAGAAACTGTTGAGCAACTAATTAAATAAATAACCATATATATAGGAAAATCGATGTATAATATTAATGATGACGGGATGCACTTATTAATAAGTAGTAGTATGAATCTGAACTGCTTTTTTCTGTTTTTCTATACAGTTGTCCAGGTAGAAAACGTGCGCCATGTTGGCCTAAACAAATGTATTACACCTAAACATATATTCTATCTATTTCAAATTACATGATGATTAATGAAGTTTTTGATGTTTTTAAAAAGATGTTTTCATATTTTGATGTAATTTTTATATTTATTAATCTATTTTATAACTGGTTAAATAATTTTAAATTTCAATTTTGATGATATTTTTTAGAATAAACATAAGTGTCTTGATAGTTACGCAATAGCCTAAAACTTCATATATGTTAGAACATACTGAATAGTATAATATATATATATATATATTATTTAAATCATTTATGTCTCCTAAATCTTAAGGCTGGCCTTGCTGGAACTGGTGTCTTGGAAGCTGGCGCTAGCGTTAGGCACCACGGCCAGGAGCAACTCCATAAGGAATGTGGTGGTGGCTTGGGCGGAATGCTTCACCGTTCCGGATCCGGAACTGGATCCAGCTCTAGCTCGGTACGTTACCAAATTACGATAATCATGCGTATGCACATGTATAAATGCATGTGTATATATGTTTTAACAATTCAGTTCAGATATGATGATATATAGTATATAGGAGGATTATGGGAAGGGTGGGAGGAGGAAGAAGGGAATAACCTATAAGATTTAGGAGAAGTTGCATGGTCATCATGATCAGTCTTGTCAATCTCAGGGGATGTAAACTATCACCGGTTATGACTTATGATGCTGGAGGCTACGGCGCCATTAGAAGAAGGGCATGATAAACAAGATCAAGGATAAGCTTTCCGGGGGTGGTACGTCGTTAATAACTAACTATGAATAAACGTGTATACAGTCGAATTCGGACGATGTAGGTGTGCTTTTGATATGTACGTCCTGCGATGTGTTATATGGCTTAATATGAGTGTGTGTGCGTGTGTGTGTGTGTGAGTGAGAGAGAGAGAGAGAGAGAGAGAGAGCGGAGTGTGTTATGGGAATCTGGCTCTTTTATGTTATGGACATGTTTCTACTGTAATGTAATCTGTATTTTGATATCTATATATCTACTTTCCTGTTAAGTTATATACTTATGTTACTTCTGCTTAGAACAAGATCATGGTGGGTTTCTTGCTTTGGGTTTCTAAAAAAAATAAAATATATATATATATGTTATATATGCGTATATAATTATGGATTCTTAACTTTACGGGAAACTCAACCGAAAATTTCTTAATTAAGAAACTCAACGCAAGAAACCTTCGATAATCTTGCTCTTATTATTACACCTTGTCGATCGTTTGTTCGATCGTTTGTTCGTATTCGTAAGAGTATGATTAACCCTAGAATCCCAAATGGGGTTCTAGAATTTTTTTTTTTTTTTTAATTTGATTTTTTTTTTGAAAATAAAAATTAAAAAGCGAACCAATCGCATGTCGCTACATGTCAGTGGAACCCGCAAACAGTGCAAAAAATTCTTAAGAACCGGTTCTTATTTAAGAGTTTTAGGAACCGGTTCTTACACTATTCATGAGATTCATCCCCTAAGAACCCCTATAAGAACCCCTTTAATCATCCTCTAACAGCTGTAGTCCTAGTGAATGGAATTTTCCCGTTTCCCAAATATATTGATATTTTTCTATATCGAATGGGAATTGGTTCTTGGGTCAGTCACCAGCTTGGGCCTACATATATTTTGAGCTTTCATTTGCACATGTAAGCAAGCCTGTTTTGTGTTCAAAAAAAGAAGCAAACATGTTCAATCACAGTGATTCAATATCTTTAAGATTTTTGTAACATAAAATAAGTGGTGACTTTTAAATAGTTTAGAAAGTCTCGATACACGGTTTGATCATGCTTGTTGTTCATTGTTCTCTTTTTTTTTTCTTTTTTTTTTTTGCTAAAATTTGGATTGTTCTCTTTTGTTGCACTGATAACAAAAGGAAAAATAGATTGTTGGGTTTGCGATGGAGAGCAGTTGGAGCCTTTTCTTAATAGTTTTGGCATTATCTACCAATTACTATTGTCTTTGTCGTAGTCTAGCAACCGTATCTATCTGTTAAGCACACGATAAGAAGATTTTTAATTACTTTGCTTACTCATCAGTTAGCATTGTTTTATTGACTATATATGGTCAAATCTCAAATGCTGTTGATGTTAATCTCTCGATTCATTAATTTTATTAATACATCTAAACATCTTCTCGGTTTGGTATATGATTTGACTAACTGCAAATTTAATATTAGTTCCAAATATACAAAGTGATCATCATTCATCGACGGTGAACACAATACAACTCTCAACAAATATCTCGTATTCAAACCAATCCTTAAAGAATAATGTATCCATCTAACCCAATATCTAAGATTAGTTACCAACTCCAACTTCTCTCTCAAATTTCCACAAAGTATACTCTATAAATGATGGAACCCATTCTATCACAAGAAAATCAATTACTTTTGTAGAAAAATCAAGCAAATTAACCCTCCCCCTCCCTCTAAAATGGCTGTATCATTGAACATTCTCATTGTAGCCCTCTCTCTCATCGCCCTCTCTCCTCTTTGTTTGAGTTCCAAAGCCTATGAAAGTGGCGGCTATCTCTTCCCTCAGTTCTACGACCACTCATGTCCTAAAGCTCAAGAGATTGTTCAGTCAACTGTCGCCAAAGCATTCGCACATGATCCTCGCATGCCCGCCTCCTTGCTAAGACTCCATTTCCACGATTGTTTCGTCAAGGTTTCAACCTTATATAGCAACTTCTCAACCTTATTTTACTATGGAATAATTAAATTTTCGTTTTAACACATTTTTTTTTATCGTCTACTGCATGCAGGGATGTGATGCTTCCATACTATTGGACAACAGTGGAACCATAATCAGCGAGAAACGATCAAACCCTAACCGAAACTCAGCCCGTGGTTTCGAGGTCATCGAAGAGATCAAACATGCCTTAGAACAAGAGTGTCCTGAAACGGTTTCTTGCGCTGATATCTTGGCTCTAGCTGCTAGAGACTCAACCGTCATTGTAAGTCTACAACAAATTATTTGTATTTTCTGATCAGTAAAAAATTAATTTGTTTTTACACATAATCATATATGAATACAGACAGGTGGACCGAGTTGGGAAGTACCACTAGGAAGAAGAGACGGGAGAGGAGCAAGCTTGAGTGGTTCCAACAACGACATTCCTGCTCCTAACAACACTTTCCAAACTATCCTCACTAAGTTCAAGCGTCAAGGCCTTAATCTCGTTGATCTTGTCTCTCTCTCTGGTATATATAATCATCCATCTTAATTACGCTATTCATTCATTTGTAACAACTTAACGCACCCTAAAAAATACTCCCTCCGTTTCATAATATTACTTGTTATTATAAAGAAAAAATTTCGTTTCAAAATAAGTGTGGTTTTAGAATTTCAATGCAAAATTTATTAATAAGATTTTCTATTTTATTTTTCCATTGGTTGAAATATGGTTAGTTGTATAGGTAATTGTGTTTTTATTTTGGAAATATACAAAATCATATGTTTTCTTAATATGTGTGCATAAACCTAGAACGACAAATAATATGAAACGGAAAGAGTAGTAAGAGATCTCCCTTAGTTTTGGTTCTGTCTTTTTATTTTATTTTTAAGTGTTGTTAATTACATAAGCTGGTTTTGAAAACATTTTATGTTGAAGGAGTTGTAAACTAAAACGTTACAGCAACTTTGCTAATTATAAAATAACACCATGCATAAATATTGTCACATTTGCTTTGCTGATTGAGTTCAGTTATGATAATGGTTTTGTTTTTATGAGTTGCAGGAAGTCACACCATCGGAAACTCGAGGTGCACAAGTTTCCGGCAGAGGCTATACAACCAATCTGGCAACGGCAAGCCTGATCTAACCCTAAACCAATACTACGCATCCGTGTTGCGTAAGCAATGTCCAAGTTCCGGCGGTGACCAAAACCTTTTCTTCCTCGACTTGGTGACGCCTTTCAAGTTCGACAACCACTACTTCAAGAATCTCATCATGTACAAAGGGCTATTGAGCTCTGACGAGGTTCTGTTCACAAAGAACAGAGAGTCGAAAGAGCTGGTGAAGCTCTATGCTGAGAGTCAAGAGGCATTCTTTGAGCAGTTCGCGAAATCAATGGTGAAGATGGGGAATATCTCTCCGTTGACGGGGGCCAGGGGAGAGATCCGGAGAATCTGTCGGAGGGTTAACCATGCAGCTTATTAATCAAATCAAACCCCTTAATTATACTATTATGGTTTAAGTTTCATGCATTTGTTTTTGGCATGGACGACGTTTCATCTATTTCTTTTGCCTTTGCTTGTATGAATGTGTGTTCCCCTTCGAGTGTGTATTTGCAGATTAATGCTTAATTTGTGAAATTAACGGGTTTGATTAAAAGCAAAGCAGCTCAAAGTTACTAGTTAAAACAAAACTTGGGCATCAATCAATAATCGTGTAGATCCATTGGTAAGGAATGGAAAACGATGCCAGCTTGGTTAAACAAAGAAAGCAAACGCAATAACTCAAAATGAGAAAGCTTCGATGGTCTCTTGTCTTCAAACCCATTCGATTTCAGAATTCCAATCACCCTTTCCTTGAACATACTTGCATCTGTATCCAAACACAAGACATGGTTTTTCCTTTCTTCTTCTACAAAACTTGAATGATTATTCCCTGCAGACAAACTCAACAACTCCATGACCTTCTTCTTCTGCCTAAAAATGGAACCAAGCGTCTTATTCTTGTTCCCAAAACAGGTGCGAGTGAAGGCCAGCCATTCTTGAACATTAACATCAGGCTTCACCTCCTTAGGTGTGATCATGACAAGAGATGAATCAACTTTAGGAGGTGGAACGAACTCTCTTTTGCTCACGTCCATAAGGAGTTTGACATCAGCAAGAAGCTTCACATTGACAGCCAATCTGTTGAAATCAGAATCACCAGGGTTAGCCAAGAGCCGGCGGGAGAATTCCTTCTGAAGCAAGAGCGTGGCGGTGCGGAATGTGTTGGAGCCGTAGACAAGCTTAGCCACCAGAGGGGATGATATGTTGTATGGAATGTTAGCAACCACGAGATCAAACTCAGGGAAGTCTGTCTTGAGAACATCTTTCTGAATAATCTAATCATAGAAAACAAAGAGGTCACTGAATAATCTAATACTCCTCTGTTTCTCAAAAAAATATTATTTTATAATATTATTTTTATTTCATAAAAAATATCGTTTTATGTTTTTAATGTAATATTTTAAATAAATGTTCATTTAACGTTATTGCATTAGTATATTTATTAATTATAGAGAGAAATATTCAATGTGTGAACAAAAGATAAAATAGAGTTTTTAAGTGATTTTTTTAATATATGTGAAAAATTTACAAGTGATATTATCTATGTTTCATATAAGTTGTTGTTATGGGTTTATGCACACAGATTAAGAAAACATTTAATTTTATATGTTTTCAAAATAAAAACACTATTACCAATACATAATCATATTTTAACTAATAAAAAAATTGAATAGATAATATTATCAATAAATTTTACTTTGAAAATAAAAATGACATTTATTTTAAAACAAAAATTTTAAGGACAAGTAATTGAAAACGGAAGAAGTACTTGTTATGAAAAGTGGGAATAAGTAATAGAAAACAAAGAGGTCATTTCATCGAACAGGTTGTGTGCGCTTAAAGCTAAACAATGGTAATACAAACTGAATGAACAAGAAGTAGAGAGAGTACCGTAAGTTTATGTTGAAATGCATTGTCAGAGACCCTTGTGCGGAGAATCTCAACCATCCGGTTATCTAGCTCGACGGCGACGACATGGTGGGCAGCTTCTAGAAGTTTCATGGTGAGATTTCCAGTACCAGGACCGATCTCCAAGACAGTGTCGGTGGGCCTGACGTGGGAGCTTCGGACGATGGAGTCTAGGATTCTGGTGTTTGTAAGAAGGTGTTGCCCTTTGCTCTTTTGCAGAAACAACCCATCGTGGTGGTGACTACTTCGTCGGAATATTAGTAACGATGATAAGCACGAGCGAGTTGGTTTGATACTACTGCCCACTGCTTTTTTAATCATCACTCTCTCTCTCTCTCTCTCTCGGGTGTGTGTGTCAATCTTATTATTCTGTTTCGCTCTTTATAAAAACATCAACTTTTATGTATCTTCAAAATAAACAGTATCGTGTAACTTTTATTAATCTCAAAAGAGCCTTAGGATGATGTAATTAATGGTTGAATGATACATCTTCTTTCTTTGTTATACTCGTCTTCATCACCATCTTCTTCTTCTTCTGTTGCTGAATAAACAAAGCCTTGTTGCTGTTGGCGGCTAACAATGAGAGCTTGACTCTCCCAACTCTTTCCCATCACAACCAAGTAGAGTCCACTAATGATTAGTAGTGCCCCAATTAATCTGAAAACAATATAATAGTATATGATATGAAAAAAAAAAAAACAAGATATGTTTTTGACTATTGTTGAGTAGATAGATACGTACCCTCCAAGGTAGAAGTGTTCACCAAGAGCAAAGGTGGCTAAAACAGCAGCTACTAGAGTTTGTAGTGGCAAGTAGGCTGATACAAACAGAGGTCCCCCTCTCTCCACCACATATATTTGTATTGCAAACACCATCGCTGATCCCACCAATCCCTATCACAGGTTTTATTCATTACCATATATATATATAAATATACATATATATATATAAAAAGAATAATAATCTTTTTAAGATAAAAAACACTTACTGTGTATAGCAACGCGTACACTTCCCCTCCTGATATTATCTTCCAGCTCTCCACATCTCTCTCGAAATAAGCAGAGATGCCAAAGAACTGGATTACTGCGAAAAAGCAACAACATGAGATGAAGGAGAATCGAGCAGGGTACTTCTTAAGCAATGGTGATTGTAACACAATCCAGCTAGACCAGCATAAGCAGTGACCCATCAAGCACAGACATCCCAACGTCCAGTTCTTGTTTTCTTCCATCTCTCCTTCTCCTCCACCATTTATGGATTGGTCCATTATTATACGCAAGCTCGGTTCGTAAATGGTTGGCCCTTTATATAGCGTTATGACCAAAGAACCTGCAACCGATACAAATGTGCCCACCACTTTGGCTATACCATCTCTCCTCTTCAACTCTACCTTCTCTATTCTACAATGTTGTGTGTGTGAGTTGTGTCTAAAGTATTAATAAGTGAAAGTGAGATTGTTTTTAGAAGAATCAAGAGAGATATATACCCAAGCAAGGCGGCCATAAGGAATGAAACAGCAGGAACAGCATTCTCAGTTGCTGATGCGAATGTTGGTGATGTATTGTCCAATCCAAAGATGTAAAACCCTTGGTTTAATGTTATGCTAAAAATAACATTCATCAAACAAAAATCATATATAGATTGCCTCTCTGATCTACAATCTAAGGTTTAAGAGAAAGATCATACCCAACAAGTCCAAGAAGGAAGAACTGAGTCAGTAAACTGGCGTTCATCGCCGGCCTTTCCTTTCTGTTTACCAATATACAAATAATAATATTTACTGAATATTACATAAAACTTGAATAAATAACTAAAGACTGGTTTGATTTTTTTTTTTTATAAGAAAAAAGTGTATGTATACTTTTCAAGGAAGTATGCAGAGGGAGCAAGAACAGAGAGAGCGACGATGGTCCGGTAAAGTGGGAAGACGAGTTTGCTTACTCCCAAGTTTAGAGCAAATCTCATGATCACGTGATTCCCTGCGTATCCAGTCTGAAACACCACCATCGCTACGTGAAGCTTTGCTCTTGCTGCTATCGGAGACATCTTTCTCCGACCAACTAGAATTAAACCAAAAGAGTCAAAGACGACGGAGGGAGAGAGAGATCTGTCTGTGTTTTTTTTCTTTTTTTTTAAATTGTCTCTTGTGGGCCTGTGGCCACTTTCTTGCAACGACAAAACCGAGATAAGACTGTCATGTGCAGGTTCTTCACGTGAGATGCGAACAACGTATCGTTTGACCTGTGACGGTGGAAACGGCAGGCTGTTTTTTCCCGGAAACGTTTATAGCAGCTAAACGACGTAGGTTTCTCCAAATGGAAGTATATTTGTAAGACATGATAACAAGATCATTAGAACATCCCCAATGAGGTATTCTTACCCAAGTTTTTTAAGATACATATATATAAAGA
Source organism: Sinapis alba (assembly GCA_012274485.2). Classification (NCBI taxonomy): domain Eukaryota; kingdom Viridiplantae; phylum Streptophyta; class Magnoliopsida; order Brassicales; family Brassicaceae; genus Sinapis; species Sinapis alba. The sequence continues at coordinate 85,864 of MU105721.1, read as the reverse complement.
TTAATATTTAATTGCGGATTTTTAAAAACTATTGGAAACCTAACCGAAAGTTTCTAAACTTAAAAACTTTTTAGATAAGAAACACAAGAATATATGTCTCTTCAAATAAGATGGATATAACATTGTAAACATGCATAACAATTTTGGTAAAAACTTCGATGAACTCATATTTAAAATAAATAAATAATGAAAATATAAGGTTGAGATGCTCATAAAAGAATTGTACAAGGCTTGATAGGCCCACATTGATGAAGCATGGGTCTCGTTAGCCCATTTTGCTAAGTCTCGTCGAAATGTGATCGGGAAGATGAAAAAGCTGCAACAGGTAGACGAAATATATGAGGTGCTTGAATGGAGGAGTGTTGGGTTCACTTTTCCTAATGGTGGAGCATGATGATGGTGCGCCAGATGACAGCCCGAGCAAAGGTGAGAGACAGCATCGACAGTAAGAACCTTCTGATGTAGATCAAGTGAGTCCACATCCATAGATACTAAAGCAGAGCATTTTAGCTGAATAAAATAGCTTTATGACTAGAGTAAAGCATCTCATAGAAAAGATGCTCGGCGGAGAATAGTCTCCGGCATGAAAATTACGGTGAGCAAGTTTTGCACAAGCGTCATTTCGGGAACCCCTAGAGAAAGAGTCATTTCCAGAGGACACTAAAAGATAACTTGAGACCACGGCAGACCCCTCAGTCTGCGACGGGCCAGATTCAGAAGAGAAAGTATTTGCCTCCTCCACCCCCATCTTATCTTAAGTCTTAACTTTAACCTCATCATCTACATGCACCCCAAATGTTATTAAAGATTTTGTCAATTTAAATTAATATAATGCGATCATAATACTTCGTTAAAATCTGATGTATGCAATCACATTGATCATTCTTGGCTTTGAATATTATATTTATCATGAGAGTTTATGGAATACCCAAATGTTGATGTTAGTAAAGGTATTCAGTATACTAAGTGATAGAAACCTCTCAAGGATTACACATTTTTGAGGTTGATGGATTGGATAATCTTGGATAGAAACTAGCCAAGCGATGGAAAAGTAAAATACACTAAGGGTTGTGAAAGGCCCTAAGTGTGGATAACTCTGGAACCGTAAGAGACAGCCTTACAAAGTGGTTCAGAGGTGTTGTATTTGGGATCACACACCTAGCAACAAAATTACGATGCTTTAAAGAATAGGGGGTTCAATAATTAAAAAAGAAAAAATTGAATCCTTGAAATGAAAACAAACAAGAGTTTAAATAAAAACAATAACTCTTGCATGGACATCATAGAAAATTGTAGAAATAACTTAATAAAAACAAAAGATTTAAATGAGATTGTCTGCAATTTAATTTCTAATTTTCGTCCATCTTTTTAACAAGTAAATAAATCACTTGTTTTTTATTCTTTTTAAACTAATAACTTCAACGAAATAAGCTAACTTTTATGTCTAATCTCTTGAACATTTCTTATGCCCTAAACACAAGCTCAAACCTCATTTAAAAGCTAACTCGTCCAGGATCCAAGCCCATTAGTTATTCTTTGTCCGGAACCTCATAGATAAGCCTAATTAGACATTTGATGAACTTACTGAGCTGTGCATACACTCCTTTCCCCTCTTGCTCAAACCAAGATATCATTCCTTTGTGTTTGCTGCTGATTTGGGTGGCTGTGCTTTGTTGATGGATCTTCTCTCTTAAACATTGCAACCATCTTTTCTAGACCATCATTTCCTTTCTTTTCAGTTCTTGTTGGTGGAGTCTCTATGATTGGATTTGATAATGACTTTTGATCTACCTCCTTTGATCTACTTTGTTTTAAATCCATTGAACCAAAATCATGAGAAAATTGTGTGTCCTATTATCTGAATGGTTTCGCATTCCATTTATCTCGACCAGGCTGTCTCTTGCTTGTCTCTTTTGCTTGTTCTTGATAAGTCAATTGTATGTTTTTTTCTCCTCAACTCTTGCAACAGATCTCTAGTTGCTTTGTGTGTTGCCTTCTCCTCATGATCTCTCTTGATATCAAAGGTCACTACTTGTTTGAAAGATGAAGAAATGAGAGTGATGGATGGCTGAGATGAACACTGAACCCCAGAGTGACTCTTATGCTACATGATAGAAATCTTTCAAGGATTGCACACTCTAAGGTTGGTGGATGATAACCTTGGTCCAGAAACTGGCCAAGCGATAGAAAAGTAAAACATATTAAAGGTTGCAGAAGACCTTAGGTATGGATGAACTACGGAACCATGAGAGGCAGCCTTACAAAGTGGTTCAGAGGGTGTTACCTACAGGATCACTCGCCTACCAACAAGATACAATATTCAAAAGAACAGAGAATTCAATTATTTAGAAGGAAGATTCTATAAAAATATTGAATTCTTGAAAACAAGCAAGAGTTTGAATAGAAAAACAACAACTCCTACATAAACATCACATAAATTGTACAAATAATTTAGAAAATTAAAGACTTAAATGACTCATTGCATGCAAGAGAGATACACTTTCTATGCAATTTAGTTTCTAAGTTTCCTCTTCTTAGTAAGTATAGAAATCAGTTGTTTTTTATTCTTTTTGGGCTTGTGACTTTAAAGAAATAGGATGACTTTGATGTATAACTTCTTGTATCTTTCTTCTAGCATAAACACAAACTCAAATCTTATTTAAAAGGTCAATTTGTCTAGCATCCAAACTCATTAGTTTATATCTGTCCAAAATATATAGATAAATTCATTTAAATCTTTAATAAACTTATTGAACCGTGCATACAATACTTTTTTTCCTCTTGCTCAACCAAGACATCAATCATTTGTATTTGTTGTTAATGATATTTCTATCTCCACTGTATTTTCGAAATAAATTACGGAGTATTGATGGAAATGTTCTAATATAAATTACATCGTTAAGTAAATATATATTCCTAAGATTCTAAAAGAACTATTTGTTCACAAATATTAAAATCAATACTAATTAGTTACAATGTATTATTTTCTTGCTGATTTTTTTCTAATAGGATATAACTATAACCTATATAATATCAAATCAAATATTCTTAAACTTGCAAATTTATATTATTTGGAAATTTAGAAAATCAATTTACACGGAGCAGGAAAAGTAACTGAAAAATTGAAATAGCCTTGGGGAAAAAAATGTAGCCAGCTTTGTGACTTTATTTTTGTTGAATCGCAGCTTTCCGAGTATTAAAGTTAAAAGGCATTACACACCAAAAATAGGATTCTAATCTTGAGCTAAAGAAGAACTTCGACACAATAAATAAATTTATAAACGTCCGTCGATAAATCATTTGACAGAAAGAATGGTTAAAGTATATATGTATACTTTTCAAAAAAAAAAAGTATACATGTATACGTACATTTATTGATTTACTGTAAAATCTAAAGAAAGAAAAGATGATGGCTATAGAATTTTGGGCCTTCGCTAAAGTAAGAAGAAATCATAAATTGAGAGTATCTGTAGAACATACTTTGCCAAGTTACTATTTCTGGTCGGTGTAATTAATCGCTCTTTCTACATTATCAAAGGGTATATACGCTTTTGCTTGTCCATTCCATTAAAAATGTATTTATTTTAGCTGAATTTTCCATTATTATCTGTCAACACTATGCAATATATCACTTCAATCACGCTCTACTTTTCCTTGATTAATTTCGTGTTGATAATCATATCTAGATGTTTGATTGTTAATCATCAAAGAAGAATGTAAAAATTTATGAGCATCCATTATATGAGATGTTAGAAAAGCAGTAGCGGCCCTGAAGAGAAGCGAAACAAGCATTGGCTTCCGGCCTTTAAATATATCAACAATTTTTCGATTTTTTATTTTATTAAATATTTTTGGTATAGTGATTAAGTGTTTGTCAAAGCAGCCCATTTTTTTTTTCTTTGCTTCTAATCTTTCAAAACTCAAGACCGGCACTGTAGAAAAGTACATGACTGAGATGGTACTTTGCATATAAATATCATAGGAGTACTATATTTTACCGTCGTCGATAATATACTACCATCGAATATTTCATAGCTTTGTTACCCAAACTTATGAAGTAGGCAAAAAGTATGCAAAACCAGGAAGATTAGTTTCAAAAAGGAAGAACATATTTTCGGATAATAATAGTTTTCTTGTTCAAGAGATCACTGGGCATAGCTCTAATTAACTAGTAGTTATCCATTCAATCATATATTCACTCATACAACTAGTCAAGCAAATTGGCTCATACACAACCGATCCAAGATTCTTTATATATAGTCATACACCACACATTCATTTCCGCGACACAGTATATATATATATATGGGAAATAAATAGAGATTCGAATAATTTTTATAAACCTACAAGCTAGCCCTAAAAGCAGGGTTTGTAACTTCGCCATTAACAAGGTCTGCAATAATAAAGTAACTAAGGAAATTAGAGGCGTGAGAAACAGTGGTCCTTAATTTTTCAGCAGCCTATATCTATATAGTCTATATTGTTAACTTTGATCCCCCTTCGTTTCTAGAGTGAGGACTTTCTATAACCCACAAGCCACCACCCAGTTTATGTAAAATATATATTTTTCTATTTAAAATAGAATTTAGATAAAAATATTACAACTCAACTATATTTTTTACTTTGTAATAAAAAAATAATTTACTCTATAAATAGAATATAACTATTCATAATTCTGTTTTCTATTTTAAAATATAGTATTACTAAATTTAAACTCAATTCTTATAAAGTTACTCTATTTTAAAAAAAAAATAGAGGAAACCATTTAAAAAAATTACACTAGAGGTCGCTTTGAAAATTGAATTACAGAAAAAGTCACTTTAACTATTTGATTGTTATTCCAACTAAACCTAACTGAATGGTGCTTCTCTCTTGTGGCCCAATTTCCTTTTTCATTTTCCTTTCATTTTTGATACATTTGAATTTTAACATCCAAAACATTAGACCCCTTTTGACTTTTACCCACAAATTTGTTTTTACAGTAACCGTCGGGATAAATCCACAATCAACATATCCATTCATTTTGATAGCTTTTTCGGTGAATCAGCCTCTTGCTCCGAAATCTTCGAAAGTGAGAGCACTAGCAGCACTGACTACGGACCTGAAAAAACTCGTGAGAATAGATTACAAAAGCTTCTCTCCTCGTATATGCGAAGAAAAGTGATGTGAAGAAAGAGGTGAGCTTTTTGTAGCTTTGTATGGTAATGCCATAATCTCTCTAATTTCATATAGTTTTAGGTATTGTTTTTATGTTAATCCTAGAGCTACTCTAATTTTACATGTGGATTTAGGTTTGATCATTTGTGTAATTTGATTCATTGGTTTGTGATTCATAAATGGAAGATTTTCAGAAATTGGATTGCAGAAGAACTGGAAGTGTCGTTGGTTCCGTTGCTGATGGTTGAACCTTCTAAGATCAATTTTGATGTGGGACACGGTGAACCAGTTCAGTTCTGAATCTTTTTTGAATCTGATGGAAGTTAGTTGTGTTTAGGAGGAAAAAACAGATTTAATTTCTTTGTAACAGAAAAACAAGAGAAAAAACTAGAATTTTTTTTAGTTAGTTATCAGTAGCATATAGTTAGTTAGGAATACTTTTTTTGGACAACTATTAGTTGGAAATACTAATTAGAAACTTTAGTTAGTAAATGTGTCTGGATAAAAGAAAAGTGATTCATAGTGTAAATATATTCTAAAAGAGCCATATTCACTCTATTCTACTCCCTCTGTTTCATAATAAGTGTCATTTTAGTTTTTTGCACACAGATTAAGAAAACATTTAATTTTGTATATTTTCTATAGAAAAACATCATTACCCATACATCTAATCACATTTCAACCAATAGAAAATTAAACTGAAAAATAAAATTAATAAATTATGCATTGAAATCCTAAAACGACATTTATTTTGTAACGAAAATTATTCTCTAAAACAACACTTATTTTGTAACGGAAATTATTCTTTAAAACGACACTCTTTGCGAAACGGAGGGAGTATAATATTTTCAAATGATGTCTATATTCAAAAAAAAATTGTTACGGTTGGTGAACTTGATATAATAAACGTTGGGTTAAATAAGTTTTATGTAAATAATAGTAAAGTTGATTGAATATATAGACATGTCGCATCCAGTAATTAACTCAACTGATACAGTGGTTTAGAAACAGTATAAGCGTCTGCATGTGCATGAGAATGACATTTGGAGGAACCATGACTCCACTTCCTCGGGACCCACAGGAACAAAATCTCTACTCACTTTTCTTTATGGTGAAATATCTTCTTCTTCTTTTTCTTTGGTAATCTTCTTTTTTTTTGGAGGGTTAAATGTCGTCTTCTTTTTTGAGAAATCTCTTTTTAGCATTCATTTTCAATGGTGAAATATCTTGAGTGATGAGAAATATATGTTAGAGGACATGGACTCTATAATGAAACGGGATCCATGTGGTACACGATGACAATGATAATTACGTAATCGTGCTTTCTCGTTTTGAAAACTAACAAGAGTGTAGAAAAGCAACTAGCGGGTGACAAAGCAACTGTCAAACAAACAGTCTTTTCTTTCTGCAATTCTGCCTATGTAAGAAAACGGTCCAGTTAAGTAATAAATTGTTTATTTTGTAGGAGATATATCATGTAGAAGTCCTATTGAGAAGGCAACAAACACGATACCCCAAACACACTTTTTATTATCTATTTATAAAGTTATTTCCATTTTTCATTTTTCGTGTTTATTGCTCATGGGAATTATATACCGAATCAAGTTGAAATGTTGAATGGTAGATGTGTGTCGAAAGTGCAAATAGATGCCTGAAGAGTGGCAACGAATTTTTGTTAATAGTTTTTTTGATAATTCGAGATATTCAGTGGCAGACCAAATCCTAACTGACTAATTTTTTGGAGTTTATTTATTAATACCAAACAAACTCAATTGTTAACAGTGAGAATTAAATATTTATGTTATTAGACTATACAAACGATTATTAATACCAAACAAACTCAATTGTTAACAGTGAGAATTAAATATTTATGTTATTAGATTATACAAACGATTATTAATACCAAACAAACCCAATAAAGGCCAGTTTGTTTAGTTCCAATATTCGCATTCCAAATTATTAGTTTGGGCTAGTGACTACCGACGAGTCGCGAGTTTGTTGTTATTGGCATAGATAATCGATGTTATAAAGATATTTGGAACGTATGGATTTGTAGTCTAGTTAATATACACGAATAAAATCTGAGAGATTGTCACTTCCCCTTTTATCCACCCCCTCTGTGAATTTTTCATTCATGAATTATTGCACATCCCCTTCTTCTCCTCTTTTTCAGTTATCCATAACACTTGGATAAACATTCTACACACAACAAACCCCTAAATCGTCACAGCTGCTATGTAAAATTATCAAATTAGTATGTCCATACACTTACATATATACCTTTCAAGAAAAAAGATATCACGATGGTGATATGATTATCTTATTTTTGTAATGTCTAACTTTCATCTATTTCATAAATAATTAGGATCGGTCTTGAAATTTTGGGAGCTGTAGACAAATTAAAAAAAAGAATTAAATAATTTAGAAATCTATTTTTTTTTACAAATTTAAGAGTTTATGTCTATATAAAAATTACAAATTTTTTGAAAACTAGACAGATGTTTCAATAGGCTTATCCTAGAGCCGGCCCTATAAATAGCAAATACATCAGAATTCCAGTTTCACTGGCTTTTCCTTCAATACATATTATTTCTCATGCACAGCTGTGGGCATTTCTAACGGGGAATGACCTAAATTATACCTCTTCACATTAGTCAACTCTCCCAATCCTCTAGCTGTCATCCATACTTTGTAGTTTGTATAATCCTCAAGCAATTAAAAGATACTACCAAGATAGTAGATCAGTTATTTATCATATAATAGAAATTATTAATTGATTAAGACCAAAGGGGTACAAGGAGAAATGATACACTTGCATATGTGTGTACACTGTATAGACTCTACATTAAACAGTCTATACAATATAGATAAACATATAGTACACACACCGCAAATAATTGAGAACTTAAAGTTGATTATTTAATTTCTTTGTGTATATAAATAATAGTAGTAGTAATAATTTGCTTCCTTGGAAACATGAGTAAGTAAGCATCTGCTTACCATCTGCAACCTTGGCGCGTTTAATTAAAGCCACAGGTGCACTATACAACCAATACAGGATAATTTAAGCCACAAATGCACTGAAACCAAACCAGCGAATCTATACAAAATACAACTATATATGCGGGTACTATAGGCTTTCCTCACTCAGCTCCCAACTTTGATTATAGATGATTTTGAAATGTAAAATTCAGAGTTATATAGAGTATATATAAAAACAATAGCAACATTAGCATAGAGGATCTATTTTCCCACAAAACTATCTTATAACATTGATATTTTTCAAATTATGTCTCTGAATTTCAAGTTTGAAGTATGTATCCAATCAACTGAAAAGTCAAAATTCCAAACCCTCCAAAATTAAGTTTCAAAACTCCAAAATTTACAAATTTTAATTATATTAGTTTTAAAATGGTTTAATATTTCGTAATCACACCAGAAATTTTATAAATCAGATTTAAAACTAAATCAATACCCCTTAAAATAGCTTGTCCATTTTCCAAAGAGTATTAATATGTTTTAAATCTGATTTATAAAATTTATAGTTTGATTACAAAATATTTAAAAAATTTAAAATCAATGTAATTAAGGTTTATGGATTATAGAGTTTCTAATTTCAGTGTAGAAGAGTCAGAAACTTTTCATATTTATAATTTGCGTAATACAAATTAATTTTTTTTTAATTTAAAGATAATGAAATGCAGTTTGTGTAACATATAATTATAATAATATATGATAATTTTTATAGAGAAACAGTTGGTTAACCTAATTTTTAAAAGAAACGAGGCTTACTAACAAAAAAAAAATTATATATTCATTAACTGAAAGACACTCCTTTCTCCTACTTTCCCTTCCCATCTCTCTATTTTTATCTTTACAAATATAATTTCCATTTTTTTTGTTATTTAGCAAATAAGTCCATTTTTAAAACACTAACAAAAAGGTAAGAGGGGAGCGTGTTTTCCGGTGGAAAAGACGGAGAGTGTAAAAGCCGAAGGTACAAACGTGGCAGCATAGTCACCGCTGGATCATGAACACTTGATAATCAACGGTAAAGATATATTTTGGGCGATGAGTGTTTTGTGGAAAACAAACAAAAAGAAGAGAGAGAGAGGATTTAAGTAGAGGGGAAAGAGTCAGAGAGGAGCATTAATGTCATGGCGGCGTTGCAGAGCGCGAGACAGAAGAGAAACAAAACTCTCTGATCGATCAAATCTCTTACTTATAAAATACTCTCTATACCGACAACCCAACTTTCACAGTTCCAAAAGCTTTTATTCGATTTCTAAACAAACTCTACATTCCTTGCATTAATCTCTTCTTCTTCTCACAGTCTTACAGTCTTAGAGAGTTAAGACAAGATCATCATCTCCTCACCAGACACCAATTGATCGTTTCTTCTTGTGGAAAGTTTAGAAGACATGAACTGGGAAAAGAAAAGCCATTGGTAATATATATGGCTGGTTGTGTCCGACTATGGCAGGCTTTTTCTCGCTAAGCAACGGTATAGGAGTAGACGGAGGAGGAAGCCGCCAAGAGCACACTACTACTAATAGTAACAATAATCATTCTCCATCCGGGAATGAATCTTGGCTCTGGTGCAGAAACCCTAACTCAAACGCAAACGCAAACGCAAACGCTGTGGTTGGTGGTGATATCGCTCCTTCTTATAAAGCAATACTTGAGTTATGGCAACACTCAAACAATCAACAAATCATATTCCAGCAGCAGCAGCAGGAGCAGCAACAAAGGCTGGATCTCTACACTTCCGCTGCTGGTTTAGGCGTTGGTCTAAGCAACCGGAGCTTAATTGAAACTTCCGGCGGTGGAGCCTCCGCGTTAATGATGATGAGAAGTGGTGGTGGTGGTGGTGGTGGTGGTGGCGCACCGAGCTGCCAGGACTGTGGGAACCAAGCTAAGAAAGATTGCGCTCACATGAGGTGCAGGACTTGCTGCAAGAGCCGAGGCCTTGAGTGTCCTACTCACGTGAAGAGCACGTGGGTTCCTGCTGCTAAACGCCGGGAACGCCAACAGCAGCTTGCCTCCTCTCAGCAACCGCAAGGTGAGAGCGTTCCTAAGCGGCCCAGAGATCATTTCCCTGTCCCAGCAAGATCGACTTCCCTTGTTTGCACTCATAACACCTCAGGTATCCCCATAACTTCACTTTCTGTTTTTTTCTTTTTTCTTTTTCTTCGAATGCGTTCAAAAAAATTTTGGTAAAATGAAAGCTTTGTTTATACATTGATTAGTTTCAATTTTTTTACTGGAGAAACAGAAACCATGTATTGTTTGATCAGCTTTTTTTTTTTTTTTTTTGTTAATTGTTTTTTCATTTTTGAGAAGAACAAAAGTTTGTACTAGTTTTCTACTTTTTTTTTTTTTTTTTTTTTTATTTTTATTTTTTTTTTTTTTTATATATAATTTTTTTTTTTTTTTTTTTTTTTTTTTTTTTTTTTTTTTGTTAATTGTTTTTTCATTTTTGAGAAGAACAAAAGTTTGTACTAGTTTTCTACTTTTTTTTTTTTTGTTTTATTATGAAGATAAACACTGTGTATGAGTAGAACTGACTCTTTGATTGACAGCAAGATACTGTTCTCATCAATCTTGATATTTTTGTTTTTATTTGTTGCCATTAATTTTTAATATATAAAACAAACAAATCTTGTCACAAAAAAACAAAAAAAAAAAAACAAATCTTACATTAAATTTCTTTCTCCCATGTAATCAAACTTTTTTTTTGGATCAAACCCCACATGTAATCAAACATTTAATCACATAATTGTTTTTTCACCTAGGGCTACAGGTTGGAAACTTTCCACCGGAAATTAGCTCGTCCGCAATTTTCCAGTGTGTGCGTGTGAGTTCAGTAGATGAGGGAGAAGATGAGTATGCATACAAAACAGCTGTGAGTATAGGCGGTCACGTATTCAAAGGTATTCTCTACGACCAAGGTCCGGTCGAGAGAAGCTCCTCGGGCGGTGGATCTCAGCCGTTGAATCTCATAACCGCAGGGCCATCGGCCTCCTCGTCAAGCGCAAACGTGAGCTGCAACAATGGAGTCGTTGGCTCCACTTCAGATCATTACATTGATCCTTCCTCACTTAATTATCCTACCCCCAACAACAGTTTCATCACTGGTACTCACTTCTTCTCTAACCCTAGATCTTGACAGATCATAGCCGTTTAATTCTTACAATACAATTAGGGTTTTTAGAACGGAAGAAGAGGAGGAGTGTATAACGTTAATCAGTGTTTTAAAGAGTTATCTCAAAGTTGCCAGTCAAAAAAAAAAAAGAAAAAAAAAGAGTAATCTCCAAATCCCCGGAGAATGTTTCTATTCGATATTAAATTGTTACCAGGTCTTTTACTATTTTGTTCAGTTTCTGTTAAAAAAAGTTAAGGTTTCTCTATTACTGCGTAAAATTTTAATTATAAGTTGAGTTAAGGTCATGGTGTTTTATCTGGAAGTACCTTGTGTTGTTGGAGTATGAAAGCATGTCCATTGGTTTAGATTCCATAAAAGAGTATCCAATCAATAAAATATTAGTACTATGTAAAAAATCAAATCACATAATTAAAAAGAAATATAAACCAATAATAAAAGAACAAGTATGAAAGTTATATTCTTTTGATTTAGTTGTCGTTGTAAAAAAATAAGTGTAGTTTAAAATTTTAATACAAAATTTATTAAGAAAATTATCTAATTTATTATTTTATTGATCGAAATATAGTTAATTGTATAGGTAATTATATTTTTATTTTAAAAATATATAAAATTATATGTTTTATTAATATGTATATAAACCTAAAATAACAATTAAAATTGAAACGGAAAAATAATTTAACATCATGTCAACATTTTCTCTTTTATTTTTCTAATAATTTATATTAAATTAATTGTTAGATATCATTTCTAAAACCATGCATTAAAGGTTCTAATACATTCCAGTTTTCAAGTGTTAAAAAAGTCAACGAGTCTGTATCTGTGAAATTTCACATCAACTGCTTTCCAGCTGGCTGTTTTTAACTCTGATCGCTAAGCTCAGGCTTTGTTCTTTTCAATTTTCAACTCAATACGTTTTTCTGGACGTCAAATTTAAAGTTTAAAGATGTTTGTCAGTTAATTACATCTGTGATTTTCACAAGAGTGATTTAGCAAGTGGATCAGCAACAGACTTTTGAGCTCTCGGACTGAAAGAGAAGCAAATAAAAACGAAAGTAGAAGATATAAATTTGATATCTTTGTAAATTCATAAAGTTCCATAAGATGGGTTTTCTAGTTGATAACTTTAATGAGCTCATGTGAATCCGAACGAATTTAGATATGAAAAAGACCGGAAAAAATTTATAGCTCTGATAGTCATCCTCAAGGCCAAGGCCTCCGCAAGAAGGGGAGAGGAGACAAAAGGGCAGCTTATAGAACCATTTATATCTATCCCAAACCTGCAGACAAACTTGCATAGGTATATGATATGCGGCTACTGTTTGTTAATATGGTCGTATGTATATCACTTCATATATGTAAATTTAAGCCATTATTTCAAGGCTAACAATACTATTCCAAAATATCAAATTTGATGTGATTTCATCTCTAATAAAAAATTTAGTTACAGTTTTAACAAATTTGGTGTTATTAAATAATGTTATAGCAAATTAGTGAACACTTTTTATCATACTAAAAATTAAATTTATGTATTTTTTACTTTTCATTTAATAATAGTTAGATTAATATTATTATTTAGTTTAGGTTTATATATTTAGATTTTTATTTTAATTTTAATTTAAAACAAAATGCATTAATTAAAGTTAAAGCATATATCTTGCAAATATAAAAACTAAAACATCAATATTTTTATATGGAAGAAAATTGTATTTTTATTTTTACTTTTACCTTACTAAAAATTAAGATATTATTTTATTTTTATTTTTATTTTTGAATTAATATTATAACTAAATAATTATTATCAACTATGTCAAACTGTAAAAAAAATATTATGTACTTTCGTTTTTAAATGTATAGATGTGATAAAATGAAATTAGTCAATTATATGCATAAATGTGATACAATTAATACTAAAAATTGATAATAATTGTGGTGTAGAATTTAGTATTACAGTTTTATATGAATAATAAAGCTTAATACTAAAAATTTAAATTTGTTAATAACACCAAATTTGGTGTAGCTGTTGGAGTTGGTTTGTGTGTTGATGTAATGTCACAGTACATTTACATTTGAAGAGAAAGAGAGATATACATAGATGACGAGACGTTCTATTTACTGAACCATAGATTTATGTTATCTACCATTTTCATGACTGCAACGTCGACATTAGTTTTTTAAAATCGTAATACCCAGTCTTTTCATATAGACTTCATCTTATCATTGCACAATTTTCACATAGGACTATGCGTTGTTTGGCTTAAGGCGCTTACTTACACTACAATTCTCCAAAAGTCCGATCTTGTGTGTGTGCTTCCCTCGACTCCATAATCCATTCACGTAAATATAAATGTACTTACGCGTCAATATAAATATAATATATGTTTTTGTGTGTGTACGTGGATTCTGTTGTTAAGCACTTACCTAGAGAGAGAAGATTGATTTTGCAGATTATGAGGTGAGTGGAATGAACAGAAAAGGAATAAAAATTGGTCTGCGTCTTCATTTCTGCAGGCATACATGTTTGGACCTAAAAACACCTCTTTCCACATTTTATTCCTTACCTTCCCTTTTTCATCATTCAATATATGTCACCTCAAGAACGCCATGATGATACTTAGATTAGATGCAATCCATACTAATTCGGATGATTTATTTGTTTAAGAAGAAATTAATAAAATGTTGCATGGGGATGCATGTGAAGACTGTCCAGAAGATATACACAAATCATGCGTTATTTGTGATATTACATTAATAACATATAAAAATATATGTAAATCAATTGGTCCCATAACTCCCATTAAACCCTAAACCCACCAGATTTCGGCTGATTTGATACCGAGATTTCCTCCGTACAACCTCGCACCTTGTCTTCCAAATCGTCTTTAAGAAAAAGTTAATTGCTTTTTTTTTTCTTCTTGATAAACAAATATATTCGTTGTCGATAATTTGATGTTATTGTAACGTAGAAAGCAGTTTGAGGACGAATGGTGATTAAAGAGCTACTTTAAGTATCACAAGGCAAGTGGGGTCTTGAGAGAATTCTCCTTTTGTAAACCAATTAGAGAGAGACACGTATAAGAGACAAAATTGCAATTGGCATCATTGCATTCCAGGGGGACAAAACAGAAGCCTTTAGTTAGGACCACGCAAACAACAGCATGAAGCTTTCCAAAACGAATTTTATAAAATGTCTCACCATAAAATAGAAAAAGGTAACAATACTGTTGGGCCTTGTTTTTTTGTACCGAAACCAACTTTTAGTTCATCCCATTCCACTCATGATTGCAAACACTCCACCACCACTGACCGGCTCAAATTATTTCTGAATATAATGTGTTAAGATTCTTAGTCAAGATAATTTGAACATTGTTTAATTAACTAGAATCTTTGAAAAAATAAATAAGATGGTGTCACAGTAGAACTCCAAAAGCCCAATTGATAAATGGTTCTTTTACACATGGTTCTTTTTACAAAATTATTTTGTTTGTTTTTAGATTTGCATAAGACCCAACAAAAAAAAAAAAAAAAGACTTTTTCTCTGAATTTGTTAAATATTCTGGGCTTATATTTTTAAACATGGTCTTCTGGGCTAAAGCCCAGTCTATTGTGACGCAAGGCCTACATATAAGACGCGTTGACTTGTCCGCATCATCATGTGATATCTCATAATTGTGAGTCGGTATGGTTTTGTCCACTTCCACATTATGTGCATGTCCCCTTTCCTTTATTTCATTTCTATATCACCTTTCAAATTAAATATCTATAGCACGGAATTATTGAACCAAAAATATAAAGTACCCATCATAATATTAAGTATTGTATTTGGAAACTCATAAATTTGATAACTGAGTAGCTAAATCGTTTATTTTTAAATATTGTTTTTAGATATATAAAACAAGAGAAATTTCTTTAGATAGCCCCTTTTAGGTTGTTTGTCACAAAAATAGCTTTTAAGGAAGAAAATGACTAAAATGTTTTTTTTAGAAGCTAAAAAATTTATTTATATGCATTTATACTCCTAGGGTTAACTAATTTGAACTTTAGGGTTTAGAGTAAAGGGGTGGGTTTGGGGTTAGGGTTTCAAATTTCAAAAAAAAAATCAAAAAAAATCAAAATTTCAAAAAAAAAAAGTCTATTTTGGTCATTTTATTTTTTAAAGGCTATTTTTGTGACAAAAACTTAAAAAGGGCTATTTAAGAGAATTGCCCTATAAAACAATAGTACAATACTACAAAAAAAACACTAGTCTCTTCAATACTTCAACTACCGACTACGCTACTAGTATTATACTAGTATGTATCCACGAACCAGCATGTGCTTCCTATTAGTCCCAAGTATTGGTTGATAATAATAAGTCATACGTACATGTTTCTGCATCTTTATTTCTATTATGTTTCAACAAGTGTGAGAACTACGCATGCAAATAGGAAAAAAACGACTAGTGGGTGATGATTATACTTCTTGATCTGCTTCCCCGTGTAAATGTCAATCTGGAAAACAATAATGAAAACCTCATTTTTACACTATAAGGTGAATACATATATATGGCAATGTACTTAGGGTGTAAGTAAGAGAAGAAAAAAGCACTTCACATGCATTGCTTTTAGCGAAATACGTTATTTAAAGGTAGTCACTAAAATGGACAGAGAGTCTGCAACAACCATGTGCTGTGTTTGTTTTTTATATTTTATATATAATAAAGTTATACTATGAATAAACGATCGAAAACACCTTAACAATACTTAAAACAAGGTTAAGGAAAAGGTGTTTGTTGGTACAAAGCATGAAGCATTGCTTACGGAATTAGCATCTACAAGTTTTAATTGCGATTGTGACTTAACATCGATAATTAGGTGAAGTGGAAATGATTTGATTAGGGCATTAACAAAACATTTTTATTATTAGTTTTCGAATAAACAAAAGAAAGAGAAAAAAAAGAGTAGGGGTAAAAGGGTAATAAAGTTAGAAAATCTGTTTTAGTTTAGCGCGGCAGTTTGTAAAAGTGGAAGATAGGCTAATAATAAAAAAAGAGAGGAGTTGCCAGATCGCGGAAAAACGCCATTAACGATTACAGCTGTGCGAATCCAGAGAGGGAGAGGGAGAGGGAGAGAGAGAATCGTAGAATATCTGGATCTTCTTCTTCTTCTTCTTCTTCTTCGATTCTCTTCTCCTATCTTCATCGTCTCGTAGGGTGGACGAGGTAAGAAGAAATCCATAGAATGCTGTTAATTTACGCTACCAGATGTCGATTTCGTTGTGCATGTAGGAGGCAGTGCTTTAATTATCGACTCCTCCTTGGGGAAGATTATTATTTAGTGGAATTTTATAGCTAAAGTTTGGTTTTGGAATTTTTATTTTCTTTGGTGTTTGGAGGCAGGTGTGTGTGTAAGTAATTTGTGAAATTAAAAAAAAAAAGATTCGGGTCCTCCTCACTGCACATGGAGCAGTTCCAACATTCTACAGAAGCGGCTGTGTCATCATCTTAAAGCCTCCTTCCTTGCTTAGGTAATTTGATTCCATTCATAATAAGCATCTCATTTTGTTTCATTGTATCACCTTACTTGGGGGGGAGGGGGACCATTTATACAAAACCTATCATGGAATAATTATAATATGAATCTTGTGTTTGTCTCTGTCTCTCCAGACTACAAGAATCTCGATTTTCTGATCTTGCTCTATAACATACACTTTATTATTATTATTAGTTTGGTAGAGAAAGAGACACACATGGTTTTGTTTTGGCATGGAATTTGACCAGATGATTGATTGGACTCCAATTTCCCAATTATTGACAATAATTTGAGTCACATAATACACACACTTTGCCTCCATTTTCTTTTTTCTATATATAATGTTTTCATTCTCATTTTCTACTCTTAGAGGTATGATGACTACGGAAGCAGATCAGATGCAAGGACCAAGCAGTGAAGAAAAGATTTATGTTTCTGTTCGTCTGCGACCTTTAAATGAAAAGGAGATGTTAAGGAATGATTCCCCTGAGTGGGAGTGCATCAACACTACTACAATCATGTACAGGAGCCATCTTTCTATCTCTGACCGTTCCATGTATCCTTCTGCTTACTCTTTTGGTATTACATTAATTTTCCCCTCCTTTCTTCTTCTTCTTCTTCAAACCTCTTCCTTTCTTCTTTCTCTCTCTCTTATTACTATTACTATTCTCTGCCCTCTAGACAGAGTGTTCGGCCCTGAGTGTTGTACCAGGCAAGTGTATGACCAAGGGGCCAAGGAAGTGGCTTTCTCTGTTGTCAGCGGCGTTAATGGTTTGTGACATCTCTTTCCATCTGCATTTCACTCTTCCTCCGTTTTTTTATTTTCTCTTTCTTTATATTTTCGCTTGGTTGTTTCAGCTAGCGTCTTTGCATACGGGCAAACAAGCAGTGGAAAGACATACACCATGAGTGGAATTACTCACTGCACCTTGGTTGATATATATGACT
The DNA here is from genome assembly GCA_012274485.2 of Sinapis alba. Taxonomy (NCBI): domain Eukaryota; kingdom Viridiplantae; phylum Streptophyta; class Magnoliopsida; order Brassicales; family Brassicaceae; genus Sinapis; species Sinapis alba. The sequence continues at coordinate 68,086 of MU105721.1, read as the reverse complement.
ACATTGACAAGGTAAAATTAAAGAAAACTGCATCCTCATATCTTCTTACCAGCCCAATTCTATATTTGTTTTCTTATTTATCTGCTTACTGCAGCACAAGGAAAGAGAATTCATTCTAAAGTTCTCAGCCATGGAGATCTATAATGAGTCTGTACGAGATCTCTTAAGTACAGATAGTAGTCCGCTCAGACTTCTAGATGATCCTGAGGTAAATATAATATTTTCATTCTACTATATAACTTTTTTTTGTTTTTGTAATCTCTCATACGAAGTTCATTTTCCTTCTGACAGAAAGGGACAGTTGTTGAGAAACTCACAGAGGAAACTCTGCGAGACTGGAATCATTTCAGGGAGCTCCTCTCTGTTTGCGAAGGTAAAGATAGTCTAAATCTGGTAACAAAATTTTCTAATTGTTTATGTTTTTTTTTTTGCAACAATTTTCATGGTCATCTTAATCATTTGCAGCTCAACGGCAAATTGGAGAGACAGCTCTAAATGAAGTTAGCTCCCGGTCTCATCAGATTTTGAGATTGGTTAGGCTTCTTGTTGATTTATATTTATGGTTTAACGCTTGTGTGCTTCTTTTCCAACTTATATCTTAGTTCTACTAACTTTCTTACAGACAGTTGAAAGCACGGCTCGTGAATTCTTCACTAACGATAAATTTAGTACACTAACAGCAACAGTGGTACATCTTTTCTTGAAACTCTCCATCACATTGTCTGCTAAAAAAGTTGTTGAAAGGGTCTATATAGAGTAACTAATTGTCCTGCAGAACTTTATTGATCTTGCTGGAAGTGAACGTGCATCTCAATCATTATCAGCCGGCACAAGGTTGAAAGAAGGTTGTCATATAAACCGAAGTTTGTTAACGCTGGGAACTGTGATCCGTAAGCTAAGGTTAGCTTGTGAGCACTTAGCTTCCTTTTTTACTATGTTTATGCAAATTTTCTGTATTGTTCCTCTTTACCACATTAGTTCAATAGTATATGTGAACGATGCTCTTTTTCATTTGGCATCAATAATTTATATTTGGCTAACTTCATGCAGTAAAGGAAAAACTGGGCACATTCCATTCAGAGATTCAAAACTGACACGCATACTTCAGTCTTCCTTGGGAGGAAATGCCAGAACTGCCATAATTTGCACCATGAGTCCTGCAAGAATCCATGTTGAGCAATCTAGAAACACACTGCTTTTTGCGAGCTGTGCAAAGGAGGTGACAACAAATGCACAAGTCAATGTTGTCATGTCTGATAAAGCTTTAGTAAAACACTTGCAGAGGGAGTTGGCTAAACTGGAAAGTGAGTTGAGAAGCCCTGGTCAGCCTTCGGTTGCCTCTGACACTACAACTGCATTACTGACAGAGAAGGACCTCGAGGTTGAAAAGGTAACGAGACAAGCTCCAATCATTCACTCACCGTTATAGTAGTAGTCTTCTTCGTCACTGCATTTGTTGATTTCTCATGTTGCAATCCAAAGTTTTCTGAAGATTTGAGTTATGAATTGTCCCATTTATTGCAGCTCAAGAAAGAGGTATTCCAACTAGCACAAGAGCTAGAGCAAGCTCGTTGCGAGATTGAGAAGCTTCGACGAATGGTTGGAGAAGGAAAACAAGGACCAAAAGAAACACTATCAACAGAATCAGCAGAGGTAAATGTATGTTAATCTTACAGAAAGCGAGGCATCCACTTTACTTGCAACTAATTAAATTTCGTTTCTGTCAGGTGCTGCTGGAACATCAATACCCCAAGCTTCGGGTGCGCAGTACATGGGACTCTGAGAATACAACACCATTAAGCCCTATATCAGCTCGCCGTTGCAGTTTGTCTCCAAGATCATCTGAATACAGTTATGACGATAACGTCTTCCAGCTTTCAGATTCCAGGATAGATTCTGGGTCAAGTAGTCCATTTCAGCAGCATGTCTTTGTAACTCCTTTCGATGAGGTTCCACTCGGGGGAGAAACTAACGACCAATTCGAAGTTCACACAGAAGAAACTGAAGCTCAACCTCCGAGGAATGCCTCATCAACATTAGTTATTTTTCCCTCTCCATGCGAAGGTTATGCTGAGGAGGAGGAACGGGTTGATGAAATGGCTAAAGAGACTAATGGAAATTATTCTGAGGATAACTGCAGGGAAGTTCGATGCATAGAAACAGATGTTACTAGACATCCAGAGGAAAATATTCTGCAGAGCAGTCCAGACAGATTTGAAGTTGTAAATGCAGAAGAACCAGTCTGTGTGACTGAGCCAAAGAACCTACAACTATCCGTTGAAGCTGAAGAAGAAGAAGAAGAAGAACCAGTATGTGTAACAAAGCCAGAGAACATACAACCACCACTTGAAGCTGAAAAGGAAGAAGAAGAAAGAATAAAGGAAGTCAGTAGTGCCTCTACTCAACCAAAACAAGAAAGCAAACTCATCAAAACCCCTCCTCCATGTTGTGATTTCAAATCATCTGCTGATGAGTTTGGTACAAGCATGCCTAACCTTAGCAGCAACCCGATGCCTCCAGTATCTATCACTCCCTCTCCTGAAAAGCCCTTCTCTTGGCTTACGGAGAGAGAATCACAACCGGTCAGAGGCATGAAACTGACTAGAAGTCGAAGCTGTAGAACAAGCTCTTCCCCCTCATCTTGGTTTGAGAAAGATGCTGCTGACACACCGCCAAGTTGGTACGACAAAGGAGGATTTGTCAAAGCAGCTGAGAGGAACCTGGAAATGTGCGACATCAAGAATGAGAGGTTGCTGCAGGATGAGTTTAGCGGAAGGAGCATGCCAACAACATGGATCGAGAGAAGCTTTAGTGACACTCAAACTGCGCATGCTGGTGTCAGTAACGAAATGTCATCATCACCAAATGAATCACTGTCCCGCCCCTCTGATGTTTCTGTGTTTGAGCTTCAGACAAGTGGTAGACCTTCTACAAGCCAAGAGAAAACAGAGGAATCTGCTGCTCAGAAAGACAAGCGAATCATTCATCGCTCGGTTAGTTTTTTTTATTTTTATTTTTAACTTTAAAAAGAAAAAACCACTTAAAAGTCCAGCGTGTCGACATGTTAACAGATGGAGGAAATAGAACAGAAGTTTTTGGCCTTGAGTTCGACAAAGAGTTTCAAAGACGCAGCATTGGACCCAATACAAGACTACCTAGACACGCCTTTGAATTGGCCGGAAGAGTTCAAGAGGCTACAGCGGGAGATAATAGAGTTATGGCACACGTGTAACGTCTCCATGGCACACAGAAGCTACTTCTTCCTATTGTTCAGAGGGGATCAGAAAGATTGCTTGTACTTGGAGGTCGAACTCCGTAGACTCAAGTACATCGCCCAAAATAGCAAACCCAGCGACGATCTGAGCCTAATATCCAGGTTAAATTCCATTCCCACATTGTATATTTTTATATTATCCCACTTTTTGGTTTAGTACTCTAATATTTAATATCTAAACAAGCAGCACGAGGGCGTTGACTAGGGAGAGGTTTAAGTTGAGCAAGCTGATGCAGAGGAAACTATCCAAGGAAGAGAGAGAGAACTTGTTCTTGAGATGGGGCATTGGGCTGAACACAAGGCACAGGCGGGTCCAGCTGGCCCACAGACTCTGGTCTGATTACAAAGACATGGGTCATGTCCGAGAGAGTGCCTCACTCGTTGGTAAGCTCCATGGATTCGTTGACATGAACTTGACTTCCTCTGACATGTTTGGCATCAACTTTGCTTTAAGACCACCTCGTCCCAAGAAATCTAGTCTTTGGAAACGCAGCGTTTTGTCCCTCTCCTTTTTGTAACTTGTAGTTGTAACCAAAAGCACACGATTAAACGTAATCCACAATCTTCTTTTGTATCGATCCTGTTGATATAAATCGTCTCTCCCGTTAGTGAATTTGAAGGTAATGTCTCCCGTCTTTTCACGATCTCAATCTTCTAGTCAATCTCCGTGTCTATCTAGTATCTCCTACGTCTGACTATGATAATCACACGGTTTAATGGTGTCTTAAAAAAGAGATTAAGAAGTATCTTGAGTAACATTATAAAATTAGCTATCGAAGAAATCGAATCTTCTTCCTCGTGATCTCTTTCTTACAGGTGTTCACGAGGTGGATCATATGGTAGAATGATCTCCAACGAGTATCATGACCTTTTATGATTTTTTCAATGTTTTGATCACTGTTATGTTTTCGAATGAATGTGTAAGATCATCGGCATGGACCATGAGCTTTAATAGAGTTTCGTCTTCTTTTGGGCCTTGAGAATACTGTACTGCATCCTGATGATGCTGAACCAGGTTCTTAGACCGGGTGTGGAGTGGGTTCCAACACACTTGGTGCCTTAAAACAACATCAACATGATACTCTAAAAGTCTAAAGGAAAAAAACGTGGCTACAGTAATTAAAACCCAACAGAATTTTGGCAAAAGTACATAGTTATCCTAACCATATATATGTAGAGTGTTAATCCGGACCGGTTCTAATAATTTTTTTTTTCTTTTTTTTTTGGTTCCTAATAAATATGTATGCATATATTTTCTTCAGGTGTCATCATTCTCAGATATATCAGCGGCGTTTAAGTCAAAACACTAACACTAGAGGTTTCATCGATCACCCTCAGTATGAGTGTATATAGAGTGAATGATTTTCAATCATGTAATCCTTGATCATGGTTATGTTGAAAATTCTTTTTTTTTTCAATATTATATACATAACAATCTGACGAATAGGGAAATGAATATTAATTACTTCCTTTTACACCCGAGCATGATTAATAAATCACGTTTATTTGTCAATGCGCTGGTTCACAACTTCAGATACATAAAGTTATGAATGTTTATCACGACGAAGAGCGTAATGTGGGGCCCATACTGTATTTGTATGTTTATTTGCTACACTCATCACAGTCTCGGTCTCTCTCAACTCAAACTCAAGCAGTCAAACCCGTCGCTTTGTTTTCCTTCTACGTAAAGAGCATAACAGTTTACCCAATATGACTTAGCCACGTGTGTTCCACTCCACCAAATCTTCTTCCCCAGCATTCTTCGCAGTGTTCTTCAACAGCTGCGCAAATGACCAAAACACCCTAGTAGAAGTTGACTCCTATTATGAGAATCAATTACATAACCCATGAAAGCCATGCGCAAACGGAGGGGCTCCACAATGTCCATTGTCAAATTCTATAAATGCGAGTCTTTAGAGCATCTCCATTGAAGGGTTCTTAGGGAGGGGTTATTAACGGGATTTAAGAACCGGTTCTTAACTTTAACAAAGAAAAAGTTAAGAACCGGTTCTTAAATCCCGCTAAGAACTCTTCTCTAGGAGCCCTTGATGGAGATGGTCTTAGACCGTTTACTACGATTGTAGTATATAGAATTATATATCCATTTATTTAATGTTATTTTTAACTCTTTTTTTTCTCTCTTTATTATTGGCTCATTACAACGATCCAACGACTTTCAAACACATGTATTTCTCATGCTTGTACGAGATCCATATGAGCTGTCGATTCATCGCAAAACCCTAATTTTTAGTTTTACAATCATCTCATGTATTTTATATACCATAACCCTTCTTTGGGTGGCCAACATACAAAAGAAATTCCCGCATATGTATTCATTAAGTTATTTACTCGATCGGATCATCGGTTCACTGAGTCACTGACTAGCTTTCTAGGTAAATTAAATACACTATACGTAGATGTATTTCTATATAATATTGTAGGCGTGAGATGGAATGTAAGTGAGAAACATGTAGTTGTTTTGACGAACACATAAATCAGAATGTTGACACGAGAATTAACGACAAACAGACAATAAAGGTGTTACATCAGCTACACAAACGTCATGTGGTAACTGAAAATATAACAATATGACATCGATCTTCAGTAATTCCAGTAGTTATTATTTTCAATACTTTGGGAAATAGTATATATAAAGAGGAAGAATAGCAAATATGATTTTAAAAAAGAGAATACAGGATTGAAGAAGAAGAAGACATCATTTAGAGCATGAAGTAACACCAAGCAAAATGATGATATTTTCAGCTTCTCTCTCCCGTTTCTCTCAAAACGGAGCCACCCAACTTTTAAAAATAAAAATAATTCCTTTTCCAATATCCCCATTTTAAGTTCTAACATAATCATTACCTTGGTTTCATATATTAATTATTAGATTCACATTTTTCTGTACCTATATGTATACCACGTATATAAATACATATATGTGCAAATGTATACGCGCACGCATAGAAGCAGGGATGGTGAGTGAGGCCAACGCGAAATGAGCATATGATTACACTCTGAAGTCCAAACCACACACGTCGACGTTCAAGTGGACGGTCCATATATCTCTCTCTCTCTCTTTCTATACCTAATTAGCATTTTCTTGCTCTCTGTTTTTATTCATAGAGTCGGTTGGGGTTTCTTCTATGGTCGATCTTTACTAGCTCGATCAAGAAGAAACCAGCAAAAAAATAGAAGATTTTTATCAAAGATGATGGGGCCGGTGGATGAAGAGTCGTCGTCTATACCGCCTGGTTTTAGGTTTCATCCGACAGATGAAGAGCTTGTTGGATATTACCTCAAGAAGAAAGTCGCATCCCAAAGTATTGATCTCGATGTTATCAGAGAAATTGATCTCTACAAGATCGAACCATGGGATTTACAAGGTTTATATCTCTCTCATATGCTTCTGAATCGCAATATATACATATACATATACTCTTATATATAAATATATATTTGATGATCAATCGTTTATATAGAATATAGTTTTAAACGTTTGGCCCCGTCTTTATATATGCAATTGATGCATCCCATATATCTATATATATAAGATTACTGTACATCTCTAGACATGTCCAAGGAGAAATTATTAAGGTTGTCATAACTTATAAATAAACGGACGACAATTACACATCCAAGCAAACCCATCATTCATGCAATATCAATGTCGATCCACATATAAGTTAATGCTAGAATTTGTAATTTGAAAGAGTTGTATGATCTATGATACTGGATACACGTGTAGAGAGATGCAGTATAGGGTACGAGGAGCAAAAGGAGTGGTATTTTTTCAGCCACAAAGACAAGAAGTATCCGACTGGGACGAGGACTAACCGAGCCACCATGGCTGGTTTCTGGAAAGCCACAGGCCGGGACAAGGCCGTTTACCTCAACTCCAAACTAATTGGTATGAGAAAGACTCTCGTCTTTTACCGTGGTCGGGCTCCCAACGGCCAAAAATCCGACTGGATCATCCATGAATACTACAGCCTAGAATCCCACCAGAACTCTCCTCAGCAGGTACATTTATACATTATGACGTATTCTTCAGTACCTTTTCTCTTAACTTATAGAAGTTTCACCTTTTTAGAGATCATATTAATACTAGGCTCCCACTATATATATATAGGTAAATTAATCAAGTGTTTTAATACATATATAGGCTCTAGTGTTTTGCGTGTCTCTTTCTTGGTCTGAAAATTAAGTACGTAAAAGAAACAAGAAACAAAAATATATAAATCAGTTATTGATGTGAATTAAAATGGTGAAGCAGGAAGAAGGATGGGTAGTGTGTAGAGCATTTAGAAAACGAACGACCGTCCAGACAAAAAGAAGACAAGTTTGGGATCCAAACTGTTTCCTATACGACGACGCTACCCTCTTCAAACCTCTCGACAAGAACGTCCTCATCAAGCGCGCCAAACATAACACTGATCAATATGATCCAGCGGTCACACCGTTTAAGCAAGAACAACCCTCTGAGGCCAACCAAATCGTCGTCGATGATGGATTCTTTGGCTCTATGTACCTTAAATCAATCGGTGAAGATCAATTATATCAGCTTCCTCAGCTAGAGAGCCCCTCTCTTGCCTCAGACAAGTTGCCGCCGGAAACAAGCCGCGCGGGGGAAGATGACGTTGGCGCCGAGAAGAGCATGACGGATTGGAGAGCACTTGATAAGTTCGTGGCGTCTCAATTCTTGATGAGTGGCGAAGAATAAAAGGTTTTTGGGGGATGATAGTATACCGTTCTATGCATGCATGCATGCATAAGAAACGTCGTCGTTACGTGGAATTATATATGATCTTAATAAAGTTCAAACGATGGGAAAGATTTTGGATGGATAAGCAGAAGATGAGAGTGGAATAAGATATATATATAACACTCTACATTTGCTGAGTTTTTTCGTGTAATGTATAAGCAGTGGCTTAAAGAAAAAATACGTTCGAACCCCAAACACAAATTAAGGTGTGTTATTTGTTTTTGCATTTTTTAAAAAAGAAAATTAAATAATTAGTAAAGTGGGCTAAAAGTGGGCCCATAAAACATGGGCTTTGTCTAGCATGCGCGGTGAAGCATGGTTAGTTTAACTCATGCTTTGTCTCCCCCATTAAATATAAGACGTGCTGTCGTTACCTTGATCTGTTTGGAAACATACTGTCGTCTGAATACAGTGAAAACGGCAAGGCGTTGACTTTCAGAAAAATGAAACGTCATGAAACTTCTCTGTCTTATGTTGCAGTTAGTTAATCTCTCTCTCTCTTTCATTCTCCTGCGCTGAAACAAACAAACAATTGGATTCCAAAGTTGTTCACATATGGGGGCATCAGATTCAACGCTGTTAGGCGGCGCTCAGGTAATAATAATAGAAACATTCGCGATTTGATTAGTTTCGGTTAACCCTTGGGAAATGAAATTTTCAGGAGAATAGAGGAGGAGGTGGAGATGTGATAACGACCATCTCTCAACGATCCGAGAAAGCGGATCCCATTCTCGATAATCTTAAATCCCTCACAGTTGTGAGTTGGTTACTCTTTGTTTTGTTTTTTTGCGAGATCGAAACACTGTTATGGTTGTTGATTAAAAATTTGTAATTTTGACAGAGTAGTCCAATATTGAAGTCAGCTCCTCCAAGGGAAAGTAGCTTAACAGACATATTGGTCAGGAAAGCTTTATCCAGCTCCTCCTCTTCCAGTGAGTTTTTGAGATATATATGTTTGTTTTCGTCTAGCATTTTCGATTGTGTGAAGTAGACTGTTCGTTTTCTCTCTTTTTTTTTTTGCTTTTGTTTTCATTTCTCTCACTTTTTCTTTGTTTAAAATGTCACTGTTTGGCAGAAGATACGGTGGATCCTCAAATACTTGTTGAGCTTTTCTCCATTTACCGTGAATGGCAAGACAGCAAAGCTCAAGATATTACCAACAGACAGGTCCCTTCGTCTGCCCCCTTTTTCCTCTTTTTTCTTAATGAAACATGGAATATTCCTGACTTCTCATACTTTGGTTTGGGAATGAATTAGAATATGTTTCTTCATGTAAATCTAGGAAGATATAGAAAACAAGATTGAAGTAGCAGATGCTTTGGCCACTAAACTTCTACAGAGATTTAACCACTCCGTCTCTGCTATGAGGACCACTTCCCACCATTTATCTCAAGGTACCTTACCTTACCTATATCATTCATCCCTTGTTGAAGAATAGATGGGCTTCACACTTTAACTAGATATATATTCTTCTTCTTAGTTCATGGCCTGCAGGTGGAGCTTGGGGAGCTTAAAGGAAGGTTGACTGAGGTGATAAACAACTGCGATACACTATGTAAAAGAATCAATTCTGAGGGACCTGAATCTCTAAGGTCAACCGTCACTCCCTTTGTTCTTCCACCTCCTCCTGATTCGGTCAGTACTCTCTCTTCTAAACAAGAGCCATAAGAGTGTGTGATCATTGATAGATGGCTCCCACTAGTGTTTGATTTTGCGTAAATGCAAGGTTCTATTGTTCCATCTTCTTTGTTTTTTCTTTTTCTTTTGTCTTCACCCTTTGTTAGTCTTTGTTTTCCGATTTGTATAATCGCTCGTGAACCATTGTTGTGACGTATAAAAATTCATATGTTATTCGCTTTGATACAAAATCCACAGTGGATGATGATTTGCAGTCTATCGGGTTCAACAGCTTCAAACAAGAAAACAAGAAAATGGAAAGAACAAAAAAAACTTGAAACAAGAATATTAGATTCAAAATAACGACAATCAGATAATAAATAGTAAGCCTCTTTTTTTGGTTGTTTAAGGTTGCTGCTGAGCGTCCATGTAACCAGCATCAACGAGCACTTTCTCCCTCTTAGCCATCTCCAGATCCTCGTCCACCATCATCTTCACCAGCTGCTCAAACCCTACTTTGGGCTTCCACTTCAACACCTCCTTCGCCTTGCTCGCATCTCCTTTCAGATTGTCAACCTCCGTTGGCCTGAAGTACCTCTTGTCAATCTCCACGTGGTCTTTCCAGTTGAGTCCGAGATACCCGAAGGACACCTCCAGAAACTCCTCGACCGTGTGTGACTCCTCAGTTGCCACCACGTAATCATCTGGTTTCTCCTGCTGCAGCATCAGCCACATTGCCTCCACATAGTCCCCTGCGAACCCCCAGTCTCTTGACGCCTGTATGTTCCCCAAGAAGAGCTTCGTCTGCAGTCCTACCTTGATCCTCCCCAAGGCTCTAGTTATCTTCCTAGTCACGAAGTTCTCCCCTCGGCGCGGCGACTCATGGTTAAACAAGATCCCATTGCAGGCGTACAGCCCGTATGCTTCCCGGTAATTAACGGTGTACCAGTGAGCAGCGCATTTGGAGGCAGCGTAGGGAGATCTCGGATGAAACGGAGTGGTCTCAGATTGCGGAGGAGGAGTTGACCCGAACATCTCCGAGGATCCAGCCTGGTAGTACTTAATGCTACGGCCATTGTCGGCCATGTGAGACCTGACTGCCTCCAGAAGGCGGAGAGCTCCAGTAGCGACTACATCAGCAGTGTAGTCAGGGATCTCGAAGGAGACAGCAACGTGGGACTGAGCAGCAAGGTTGTAAACCTCATCTGGCTTGATAACGTCTAGCCAACGGCGGAGGGAAGAGGCATCAGAGAGATCAGCGTAGTGGAGCTTCATGCGAGCTTTGTTGGCATTGTGGGGATCCACGTAGATATGGTTGATCCGCTGGGTGTTGTAGTTTGAGGATCTTCGGATCAGGCCGTGGACTTCGTAGCCTTTTTGGAGAAGGAACTCCGTCAGGTATGATCCATCCTGCCCTGTGATCCCGGTGACAAGTGCAACCTTAGGAGCTTCGGATCTGGAGACATTGTCTTGGGAGGCCATTGATCAAGATGAGAGAGGTGAGGTGAGGTGTGTTTGATATTTTAAGCTCTAGTATCAAACACGTTATATAGATAGGACATGGAAGAAAGTGAGAGGAAGACGTGAGGGTTGATTTGGTGAATAGAAAAGTGAAGCTGTAGTAACGCTACGTAAAGTCGTAGCTGTTTGGCAAATCGCCGGCAGGCGTTGACGGAATGTGATTAATTAAATGATCCAATATGGGCTCTGTCCAAATGGTAGTGGGCTTGAATACCTACGAGCTCTTACGTTGAGGAGAATAAAACACATAATGGATTTTAGTAATTGCCTGGCCCTGAAGCTATTTTAATTATATACAGTTGTGAATTTCGGAGTAGTTAATAAATAGAGGTTAACAGAGAAAATGTAACACTAAAAAGAGGTAACACATAATGGATTTTTTTAAAAAATTGTGCCAAATTTCTAAAATATTATTGTTTATTAATTTTAAATGATATTTGTTTTGTTAGTTTAGTTTATTTTATATGAAATTTTAAAATTATATATGATTTTTTAAATTTAATTAAAAACAACATTTGTTAATTTGTGTGTAATTTCAAAAATAGTATCATATTAGGTTCATTCCTTTTTAATACTTTTTGTTAATTCATCATGGTTTTGTATGAATTTATTTTATTTTGAAAAAATACTTTTTGGAAGTTTTGAAATTTTGTAAATAATGATTTGGCATTATAGTTAGTGTTTTAAATTTTGTGTAGACACGATTATATAGTTTCAACTTTTATGTAGTACAGAATTTTGAATTTCTAAGAGTTAATAATAGAGGTTAACAGAGAAAATGTAACACTAAAAAGAAATTAATTAAAATTTGTAATTGGATTGGAGAGACTAATAAAATTTAAAATAATATTCTCTGTTTTATATTAAGTATTATTTTAACATTTTTTCTATTACATAAAAAGTGTCGTTTTATAATTTTAATGCATTTTATATTTACTTACAGCTCAATATTAATTGTAAAATGCATTAGTTTTATAAATAAAATTATTTATTAAAAATGCTATTAGTTAAATATATAACATTAATAAAAACTTAAATACATTTCAATCAATTTTTTAATATATGTGAAAATTGTCTAAATGACACTCTTTGTGAAACGGATGGAGTAGTAGTAGACAATTAGGAATGTGAAGGGCGCACAAGCAGGGCAGCCGCCTCTATTTATAGTCTCCACTGTAGAGAGTCTAGTCAGTAAAATTAAGAGAGGGTTTACTAATTGTAGGGTTTTCTTCTCACGTCTCTTCACTTTTTCTTCTTTTCAGAGTCGTCTCTCTTTGAGTGTTGGTCTATAGGAAAAATCGGATTTGCTCGTTTCGTTTTTGAATCTGGAGTTGATTTAGAAAGAAATGGGTTGTAATGTGAAGAAAGCAAGGGTCTCATGGCCATCAGATAATATGCTTTGTCAGGTATAGCCACCCTTCCTATTAAAAAAAGAAAACCCAAAACAAAAGAAGAAAGAGTTTGATGTTTTCATTGACGATTTCTCTTCCTTGTTCTTTTATCTTATGTGAAAAAAAAAATTGATTTGACTTAAACCACTCACTGAAGTTAGAAGCAGCGGTTAAATCTCACAGTTTACTAACAATGGTTTTGGTACCCAAAAATCAGAAGAAAGAAAAAAAGAATTGATTTGACTGAACCTAAATTTATTTTTAATCCGAATAAAGAGAATATGCATGTCATATCATCGTTCAAGCTAATAAAGAAAAGTAATTGCGGTAGATAACTATGAAACCTAACTTTAGTTATGAACAACAAATTAACATAACTACTTTTTTTTTTTTGCTAAAGAGTCTGAGTATTGATGTGAAATGAGACTCGGAATCATTTGAAATCCTATTATTTTATTGTGGTTTAGAGATGAGATTTACTAAATAAATAATAAAATATTAATTATGAACAACAGGTAAAGATGTTTCAGAAAGAAGATTATCCAGCGAAAGTTGGAGCACAAACATGTAGCAAATCAAATGCATTGAAGGATCTCTACAATGGAACTGTGTATTCAAACATTCCCCTCATTACATGGAAACTCCCACCAAAAGTACTTATATATTCATTTTTTCCTCAATTGCAAACTAATACCACAATATTCTCTTATGTTATGTTTTCATTAACCTCTTCAACTACTGTTCTTTTTTTTTTTGCTACAACAAACAGTTTATTCTCAATGACCACTTGCTTGTTGCAAGTGGTGAAGAGAGCACAGAAACGGGTTCTGAAAATTTGAGGATTGCAACAGTGTTGGAATCTTTCTATCCACACCCCTCTCTCGTCCCTTCTAGGTAGCCCCCTTCTTTCTTTTTTTTTGTTTAATATAGAGATTGCAAATGTCTGAGTCTTTTATTTATCTCATATCTCATTATGTGTCTCTAATCCGTTTTCGTGTAGTCCTTCCATCTCACCGATGGCTGTACAAGCTGACGACACCAATACACCTACCATTCGTCTCACTCCCATTGAGGACGACGACCAACCTGACGCTCTTGCTCTTCAATCTTCTCACTGCTTCAACGCTCCTTCACCTGTTTCTGGACTTGGACCTGACTTGAGCCTGGCTGCCTTGTTGAATACCAAGGAACAGGGGAGTCTGGTCGATGCTGATTTACTTGTCAAGTTCTTCACTGACCCCACCATTATCATCAAGAGTCTCTTGAATGCTACTAAACCACTTGAAACTGGGAATAACACCACCACCACCAAACCACCTCCTCAACATGTCGTCACTACTTCCTCAGCCAACTCACCTCCTGGAAACGGTGTGCCACGTACTATCCCTGTTGTGGCGGCGACCCACTCCATTGTTTCTCATGTACGTACTCAGCCGATCGCTCCTCCCCTTGTTTTGAACACTTATCCATTGTCTTGTGCGCTCAAGCCATTGCCAAGAGTTGAAGAATCCTTGGAACCAAGCTCAGTTGTAGTAGTCTCAGAAGCCCAATGTCAATCCCCCGCCTCAGACACTTGGAATATGAGTAGGGTCCAAGAATCAGCGGGAACTGCAGGAACAGATGCTCCAAGTGCTTACCAGATGAACGTAAACCGTGATGAATATTTCAAAAACCTTATCAGGGAACACGGGGGAGTTAATGTTACTCCGGATACTAACAATTACAAAAGACGAGTTGATAATAACAATAATAATGACAAGAAGAGAGCTGTAAAGGCTCAGAAACCATGCATGTTTTTTGGAAGAGGAAGAGGGTGTAAGCTTGGAGAGAGTTGCTTATACCTTCACGACCCCTCCAAAAGGTTGTGGACTGATGATGTTGTTGCTGCTGCACCCAGAGCTAAGAGACTCAAGTTTAGAACCTGACCAAGCAGATACTGCTAAAATAGCTTCCTGCAATAGCCAGATTTTAACAAGTGATCCATGTTTGGTTCCCCCTGTTACCTTTCTTTTTCGTTTCCACACTTTAAAGCTTAACCGATCAATATAATTTAGATCTCCAGTTTAACTATCAAAACAAACGTACAGTCCTCTCCACACTACATAAGCCAAGAAAAGAGAAAGAAGCATAAGAACCCAAAACATATTAAAAGATTTCCCAGTCGCAACGTGAAAAAAAAAACAATGCAACAAACAAGAGCACACGCCACAATAGACAAAGAGGAAACACACTATAAATTCAAGTGAAATTATTTATTCACTTCACTTCACTTCATCGCTATGGACTTGTACTTCTGAACAGTGCTTGTTATAGCTTGCTCTACAGGTAGCCTTTCCATGCTTGATGCTCCATAGAATCCATGTACACAACCTTTTGTTCTCTTCAACACAAACGCTGCCTCCTCTGGTCCCGATATCGGACCTACCATACACAAACACACACACAAAAAAAGAGTTTACTCACCACAAAACTCTTAGTACCAAACAGTAACTATTGGATTCGTGAAACTGTTACTATATACCTCCGTGGCAGAGCACTATGATGTCCGGGTTGAATCTACGAGCAGCATCTGCAATAGCTTGAACACGAACAACGCTTTCTTCCATTGACACTGCAGTCTTCGCCCCAATATTTCCAGATGTAGTTAGACCCATGTGTGCTACTATTATATCAGCTCCTGCTTTCGCCATTTCTTCTCCTTCTTTTGGGTTGAAAGCATACGGAGTGGTCAACAGCCCCATCTTATGTGCCTCTGCAATCATCTCAACTTCCAGGCTGCAACAAGTTTCACCATTAATAGGAGATTTAAACAATAAGGTCAGGTTTTCTTTTTGTAGCTTACCCATATCCCATTCCGGTCTCCTCAAGATTTTGTCTAAAGTTACCATCAAATAGACCAACGGTTGGAAAGTTCTGGACCCCAACGAATCCAATGGACTCCAACTGCTTCAGAAAATAGTCCATACGTCGAAATGGATCAGTTGCGCATACCCCAGCAAGAACAGGCACCGCCTTCACTACCTGCATGCACAAGTTGGATGAGTAAATGGAAAGAGATGTGTTTTGCTGCTCATTGTGTGCATGAATGGGAAACTAACGGGCAAAACTTCATTAGCCATTTCAAGGACGACTGCATTGGCATCAGCAAATGGAAGTAAGCCTGCTAAAGATCCTCTTCCAGCCATCCGGAAACGTCCAGAGTTGTATATCACTATCAGATCAATCCCACCAGCTTCCTCAAACTTTGCAGATATTCCCGTCCCAGCACCTCCTCCAATTATTGGTATTCCTTTCTCTATTTGATCTCTTAGCCTTCCCAAAATGCTCTGAGTTCGTTCCAGGGTTTCTGGAGCCAAATCATATGATTAAGTAAGCTTTCTTACTCCAAACATGCAACTCCTTACTCGAAATAGGGAAGGAAATAACGAAACCTGGTTTTGCATTGGGGAAAGTTTTGGGAGTGTATGGAATCCTTTCAGGCTTAGGCACATCAGGCTCTCCAGTGGAAGCCGTTTCAGAGGAGGGTTTGATCTGTGAGTAGGTTTTCGGACAGATATCGAGAAATGAAGCAACCAATGCCTCTGCAAACTCGGGGTCATTGATGTGGTGAGAATATCTACTGACCTGTCAAAGAAGACAACCTTTCAATTCAACACCTAAAAAGTAGAAGCAAGTGAAAGACAAACAAGCTTATCCCTGTAAATATACACACCTGTCTGTCTTCATTTGCATGAATAAGCCTTTGCAGTTCATTTATGAGAGTGCCACTGGCTTCTGGATCCCAGAAAGGCATCCCTGGAGCATCCAGTGCTGAGACACCTTTCTCTGGAAGGCAAACCCTCACTTTTGATGTTGATTTGTTCAGTTTATCTGCAATAAACCTTGCAAACTCTTTGTTCTCTTCTACTGTTGTTCGGATGAGAGAAACCTGCCAAAGACACATACTCGCTATTACTAAAAAAAAAAAAAAAAAAACAGAATAGTTCAAAGAAGGAAGCACTTACTCACCTGTTCATTGTGAACATGAATCTTTCGTGTTTGGAAATGAGAAGGAATAGTATCTTTGCTACCAAAGTTGACCATGTCTAAGGCCCCTACACTTAAGACCAAAGGTATTCCTTTCTCTATGATTATATCGAAACGGGAACTATCGCATGCCATCACTCCTCCGACTACATGGTCAGCAACCTCGGTTGTTGTAACATCCATTACTCCCTGTATAAATCCTTGCTTAACCAAAGATTCCATTGCTCTGCCACCAACGCCCGTGGCGTGAAACACAAGCGTCTCATAACCTAGTCTTGTTAATATTCGTTGAACAGCATTGACACAAGGAGTTGTCACCCCAAACATAGTTATACCCACAGTACATTTCTCCTCCTCCTCACTAGGTGGTGAGGAAGAGGAGGTTGCAAGCCTCCCGAGAACCATACCGGCAAAAGAAGCCCCAGCATTTGAAAACACAACTTTACTAACACTGTTGAGACCACAGACATCAACCACAGAAGGAATTAAAACCAAATCAGAAGTCCCAACGTAAGGCTCGGTTTGACCACTGGCCACGGTAGAGACAATGACTTTTGGAACGCCGATGGGGAGAGACGTAAAAGCAGAGGAGATGAGTGATGTTCCTCCGCTTCCGCCAATGCCAATAGCCCCAGCGAGAGAGTTATCATCCTCAAAGGCATGCCTAAGAAAATTAGTAAGAGACTGACTCATGATAGCAACTGCCTCGCCTCTATCGTCCGGAAGTTTCACAGGTGTGTTGTTATCGTAGCATGATAAGACTTGATCTCTTTTAACAAATGCAAAGTCGGTAACTGTTTCCACTTCCTTATGATCAGTACTCGCCGAAACATCCACAATCACAACCTCAACCTATTGGTTATCCAAACGAAACAATCAATCATCTCCTAATCACAACCAAAGCAGTACATTCACACAGTGTACCTTGGGAGATGAGTTGTTTGAGAAGGCGCTGATGTTTGAACGAACTGATCCGGCAAGGAATCGTAGCTCATCGAGCTTCGTATCGACGGTTCCGACACAGAAGACTCGGTATGTTTCGCCTGGCATCGTCGTTGTAGAAGACAAACAAACACACTGTTTTTTAGCGAACGGAAAACTTGGTGATTGATTGCTTCTCGATCCTGTTGACTCTCAAGTGAAATCGTTATTTCTTACACATCATACATCGTATTGCTGTTGAATCGTGGCCACGTCTCTTCACTACACATCATCACTCGTATTCATACCTGTTTTTGTCGGTTGGTGGCATCGTCCCGATCTGTTTTGCTTTTACGATTCTATCGTATTTGGCATAGTCTTCCTGTTTCTTTACAGATTTGCCGCTATATTTTTTTCTTATTACAACATTTTAGTCTCCCTGTTTATTCATATATTGCAGGATAATCCAACTCTTTTATTTATTTCAAAATTACCCTGTAGAGTATTTGTTTATGACAGTGAAGCCCTCGATTTTCTATTTTACAAAAATAATGAGCCCAAAGTTTGTTTCTTAAGGATCTACTCTATTAAAACAGAGTCCTATTTTTATCTACTATAAACAAGTCTTAGTATGACCATTTGATTAGTTACTTAATATACATAATAATTATTTATATTAATAATGAACTAACTATAAATTTTTATTTTCTTTTTAATTTATAATAAAATCTGCTGAGAGAGAATCTAATAAAATCTTACTTAAAAATCAAATATTTTTTAAATAATATATTAATAAATTTCGTAATTAGTAATATAATATTATTATATAAAAATTTTAACTAAATTTTATTATAAAAAACAAAATAAAAATTATGTACCATTTTTTATAAATTCTATAATTATATTTTGTATTATATAAAGATAGCAATGCTATATAAATTAAATATGAAAAATATATTTAATAAGTAAATTAAGTAAATTTATATTTTTGTTTCTTTCACTTAAATAAATTATCACTCATCATTATAATGGGAGAAGATTCTTAAACTATATAATACTTTTATACAAAAATAAATGTATTAACACAGGTTAAACTTTTATATCTACAACTTTATATTATACTTTTAATTATTTTGAAACTCTCAGAAATATATTGTTTATATATAAAAAATAATAGTATATAATAACCTTTGGTTCATTTACTATTTTTAAAAATATGTTATTAGTAAATTATGAAATTTTAGTAATTCATTTAAAATATTAATGACCAATCAAATTTTAATTATAAATTTATTTTATTTTAATTATAACAAAAATATAAAATGTGAAAAATATAGCTACCTAAATCAAAATCAAGATCGGAAATTTTATATTCTTATCTACATCCACGGTTTTGAATTAAACTCAAAATTTTATCGGATTCTTAACATTTTTATTTGAACCGAAACAAAAATTAAAATAACTCAACTAAAAAGAAATCCAAATTCATTAATAACTTAACTATTACTATACTTTTTGAACCAACCACAACCCAAATTCATAAAAATATTATTAAATCATAAAGTTTGAAATATAACATAAAGAATTCCGCGCAACCGCGTGGGTCCGAATCTAGTTTACATATTATAGCCTCCATATTTTTTCCTATGGTTTTGACTTTTGATTAAGACAAACATCCCAAATGCTTTATTTCGTCATAAATATTTCCATCTGATAGGTGAATGCTATGGTGGTGGAGTACTGAGAGACCACAAAGTTGTTGATCGGACCAAATTACATGGACAATTCATAATGAAATTTATTATTTTCTAATCAAGGAAACGACAAGAGTAACTGTCGTTTTGCTAGTGCAGCCAGCATGTTGGGACGCATGGTATGCAAACTTGTTAAACAATGCGTCGATAATATCATCTCCGAAGTGCGCTACAAGAATCGATTCAGTCACCGCTCTGATACATCTGGCTTCCCTTTGCCCTGGTTTACATTCTTTGTGGTTACTACTCTGGCCGAGATCAAATCCATGAATCTCCAAGTCATTGATCTCAAAGGAGCCTTCGTTTTGAATCACCTCCTTCACTTCTTCTTTGCTTGGATCATAAAACGGCATGTTGAATGAATCAACCTTAGATGCACTCACAATACCCTACATATATATTATAGATCATAACAAGATCGATTAATCTAATAAAAACCATTAATTAGCGGGGGGAAATATGTTATATATATATATAGGTTACCTCAAAGACTAGGTCGCACATAGATTCGGATAACAGTGTCCAAAAGTGACAACAATCCCTGTAGAGTGGATCATTAAGAGTGTTTCTACCAATGAAAGTGAGAACCAT
The DNA here is from genome assembly GCA_012274485.2 of Sinapis alba. Classification (NCBI taxonomy): domain Eukaryota; kingdom Viridiplantae; phylum Streptophyta; class Magnoliopsida; order Brassicales; family Brassicaceae; genus Sinapis; species Sinapis alba. The sequence goes on along the minus strand of MU105721.1, from coordinate 48,226 downwards.
TCGTCCATTACAAACCATCTCTTCAGAACGCATTTTTAGAAATGTGGCAAAGTCTCTTTGGAATTGATTCAAGTAAGACTCGTATACACTAGGATGGCTTGAAGTTGTTATGTACACACTCGAGGTATTCTTCTCAAGCCCTTGGGGAACCTTATAAACACCCCCACAGTTTCATCGTTAGAATTAAACCATATATCCTTTAACTTAATAAAACATATGGAATAAAATATGTAAGACCTTAGAGAGCCAATGAAGACTGTAAGATGAATGTACAAAATGGAGACTATTGCGGGGAAAGAGCCTCGAGTAGAAGGAACCGGGGACTCCATAAACGAAGCATGACCCTTTTCTGTTGACCCTCTTTTCAAAGAAAGGTATTAATTTAAATGTCGTGTTGAAATCATTATCTGGTAGATCGTTTAAACAACAATTAATCTCTGGTGGCTTTTGGTTCCATTGTTGGCATGAAAAATTGATTATATTGACGATCTCAGACATGGTCAAGAACGTGTTTAGCCCTGAAGCACATCCCAAATCAGCTACTTTGATGCACTCGGGAAAGTTTAGGTTTATCATCATTTCTTTTGTGTTCTTTATCAAGACCGGTTTGGCCTTCGATGAAACTCTTTTCTGAATAAAACAAATGAAGATAAATAGAACTAAGAAATTTGAGTATATATTTAGATCTATTCATTTTCATTTGTATATATATATATATATATATATATATATATATATTTGTGTGTGTATGTAGGAAATTATTCAGTATGCATGTCTATGAAAAAGAATTTTAAGGAAGATGGAGAAAAACCTGAAGAAGAGAATTGGTGGCGTAACTGTTGTCTCCATCTCCACTGCTCATACTTAAAGCATTCACAAAAGGGTATCTACACTCTCTATTCATTCCCTCTATTTTTTTCACTATCACGCTTGCCTTCACACCTGCATCACCTTAACTATATGCATATGTATATACATACATCTATGTCAATATCAATATACACAACAGATCACATACATACATATACAAATATATTAATATATATCGAGCAATCCATAGATTGTGAATGTTAATTGAAAGAGAAAAACCTCAAGGAACAATGAATGGTCATGTGGGTTAATCTTGAATTCACACAATATATTTATAGATGTGAGAATATGATGACGTTCATTCTCTTCGAGTTTGTACTATATATATATGTATTTTTCTGGACTTTCGATATTAATATACATATAGTTTAAAACATTTATCAAAAATGAAACAAATAAAACATATACTATTCTTTTTCAGTTGAAAAGAAATATATATATAATTGATTAAAAGATTAAAAAATCAGATATGTTTGTAAATAGGCTCTTACACCCCGTTGGTTGAACATTTCAACATCGTTTTTAAATCCGATTTTATTGAGTTCTTTCGAATATAAGTTTTAAGATTTCAAGTGAAACTTCTGAAGTGATTTTTTTTTGCCTTTTATATTTCGAGTATAAGATTTATCTTTTATTATATTGTAATGTTTTTAAATTGTTTTACCGTTGAGTGTATATCCAGTTGTAACCTTCTAAGTCTATTGAACTCCTAATTTAATATAAGAGTTTGGCGAAATATGTTTGTAAATTCAAGAATATGCATACACACTTGGCGGGAAATGGATATAAGTATATGTTACTTGTTTATTTCGAAAGCTATTAGTTTTGTAAATCGGACATATATACTAAAGTGAATATGATGCACATGTACGTGTGTCGGCAGCGTTGCTTTGGCCAATCCAAATGACGTATGAGATCTTTAATGGTCCATAACAAACGTCAACCATGCCGAGTAGTTGTCAAACATTCTTACCCAAATATGCATCCTTGAGATTAAAGTCGCCTTAAAAAATTGTTGCCGTGTGTTGGTTACTCTCCAACTTTCTTACTAATAGTTAATGCATGCATATTCTGTTCCTGTAACTATTTTCATATTTTGTACTATATGCCACGTAATTCCTGGCATGCAAAACACGTAAATTACATTGGACTTCCACATTATAATTATGTTATATAGTATATCTGTATAATTTTAGTCTAGGAATCGACTTTTTAAAAAAACTTTGGGATGTACCAAACTTATATAAAGATAGACTGTTTTTCAAGTATGAAAATGAGCCGTAAATAAAAACATATAATCATGTAAATGTTAAGAAACAACATTACTTAGAGCACCATTATCCCTCTAAAAAATGGGTCTTTTAGAGGGTGGGACCCACCAAAAAAACAAAAAGGAGGCTCTTATGTATGTAAAATAAGATATCCTCTCTCCTTGTTTCTTATACTGTTTGCGGGCCATACTGACACGTGGCGACCCGCAATTGGTTCTCCTTTTTAAAAAAAAAAAAAAAGAATCAAACTAAAAAAAATAAGAACCCCAAAATTGGGGATGTGGAATAATGGTGCTCTTAGTTTTGTGCAGTAAGTGAATTGAAACTAAAACGTGTTGGCGTCCTATGTTACTTTTTTATTACTTTACCACAAAGTCCGAGACAAAATATAGTCACTTTTCTGCATAATTTTTTTTGTGTGGATGTCTGCATAAAAGTGATTCTTAAAAAAATTACATTCGGAGTTATTGCACTATGATTGGTGCCAATACCCACCAGAAACACAGCTTATGTCATCTCCAATCTCACTTAGTGGCGGACGCATGTAAAAAATGGAGTAATAAACAAAAAATAAAAGTTTATTATATTTATAGAGTAATATTTTTACTTTTCACTTTATTTTAAAGTAAAATATGAAGTTGGGTTGAAAAGACTTTTAGTACCAGTAAATCATCGTCTGTATTGCCAGAAGAGGAAGTCACCTTAGACTATGTTCATTGGGGGATTCTTAGGGAGGGGTTCTTAGCAGAAGTTAAAAACCGGTTCTTAACTTTAACAAAGAAAAAGTTAAGAACCGGTTCTTAACTTCTGCTAAGAACTCCTCCCTAAGAACCCCCAATGGACATGCTCTTACCCAATTTTTCTAGGGAGACTCTGTAGTTGGAGAGGAGTATCATCTTAAAAGGCAGTTGAATGCAGATTGGAACTAGTAGCGATAGATGTCCAGATATCTACTGAAAATGGGCATTAAAAGTAGAGGTGATTTCACGACTCGGGATGGGAGTTGCATAGGAGAGGCATTTTGAATCAACATTCAGATCCCATCTAAATAGCTTATCTATCGTGGAACCAGAGCCGGTCCTAAGTTTTAAAAGGCTGAAAAAAAAAATTGTGGCCACTTATCAAAACAAAAATGTGGCCGAAATCTCTACTTAAAATTGTCGCCGCAAGCATGGGCTTCATTGGCTTGGCTCAAGGGCCGGCTCTGCGTGGAACATCTATCAAAGACCACCAACCATGTCAGAAAGTTATGATGCGGAATCTCATAGAAAAACCAGACCGCAACAGACCACACAACCTCTGCAATATCACCACAAATATAAGTATACATTTCACCCATCGAGTGCATGTTGCTGACTTTTCTTTGTATTTCCCATTCATAGTAGTCCTCCTCTATAGGCAGAGTAATAGAAGTCAGGTGTATTTGCAGTGACAATTGTTTTTTTGGTCTCGCAGAGGGAAAGAACCATCGACCCTCGTGGTGTAAAGAAGCTAGTGGCATTGCTGGGGATTCCTAGCTTTGATGATGAAGCAGTCTAAAGGTAGTTGGACAGTTGACAATCCATTTCCCAACCTTCTCTCGATTATCGGATATATGTGGTCTCTTTACTTGATGATCTTGTTGACAAACCATGAGTTATGTGGATTTGTTTTCACTTTCTTTGATTTGCTTCTTTTTCTTTCTCTTTCCAGTATCTCTGTATATAATAGAATACGTATATAACCAAATACGTTCTTCAAATGGGATTATTATTGGATACTTAAGACAACTAAATATATGGGTAAACAGTATACATTTGATGTGTTCTTATCAATTATCGATATTCAAGTATTTTAATTAGTATTAAGTTTTTTGGAGGTGGTATGTTGTCCATGATATCTATGTGAACATCATATTTCTATTAAGTATATATATAAAGTCAAAATGACATGTCCAGTCAATTTATTGTCTTCTTTATGTTTTTTTTGTTACTTCTAACCCTATGTATGAAAAGCATGTCGATTACAGTGTAAGTAGGCATTCCGTTTTATTAATAAAACCATTTATGTTGTTTGTATTTCAAATTGGATAGGCGCACAAATAATCAAACTCAAGGAAAAAAAAAACGAAAAGTGTGGGCAGGGTCCGGTACGATGCACGTTGGCGTATGAACACGTTATGATACTGATTAATCAAAAAAAGTTAATAAACATTTTGTATCAAAATGTTTTCAATTTGATTCACAGAAAAATGTGATTTATGCATATTAATGAGTAACAATACTATACATTGTTAACATAATGCAAATAGAGGTATTTATTATGGGACTCGCATGATGTTATGGATCTTTATAGAATATATAAAAAACATTCGAACAATTATTTTATTAACTATTTTCATAATTTATATTTATATGTTCTTTAGCAAAAGAAAATAAAACAAATTAGGTTGTGTTAGAAAAAGGCCTATCGATGGTAAAGTTGCTTAATGACAAATCCAAAAACACCAATAGCAATCGGTGCTGGTGGTGGAATGGTCATGATTACTCCTAATTTAAAAGTGTCGGCCTGTACGAATTAAAAACTAAATGCAACAATCAATAACCCAACAAGAGTCAAAATCAAACAAAATTATTTAAAAATAATATCATGCACAAGATGGATCGGCTTGATATGGGAGAAAAGATGGGTAAAAGAACCGACTTTTATTCTGGTCGAGCAGAGATTACGGGACTAAGAGCAAGATTAATGGAAGCTCTTAAGAGGGTTTTTAGGGGGTGGAATCCACCATTTTTTAAAACTCACCTCTTACACTTTTTTTCTAAGAGCCAATTCTTAAGGAATTTTTGACTGTTCACGGGTTCCACGAACATGTGGCGACCTACAATTGGTTAATTTTTTTTTTTTTTAAAAAAAAAACAGAAAAGAAAAAAATAGAATCTAAAAACCCAATTGGGGTTCTTAAGGTTAATCATAATCTAAGTGAAAAATAAAGTCACTTTTCTTCTTAATTTTTCCGCGTAGGTGTCTGCATAAAAACTGAAATTCTTAAAAGCTTTTTTGCACTCGAAATTATTGCACTATGATTGGTGCCAATACCCACCAGAAACACGACAGCTTCTGCAAATTATTACTACTAACTTTTATTGAATTTCTTTATTTTTTAATCTTACAGTCGAAGACTAGTAGTAGATCACTGAGATGACTTACTAGACTATCAATCATATTCCCATGAAGCATTAAGAATGAAGCTTCCTTTGATTTACTATATAAAAATAATGAAGCATGCACTCTCTTTTCGATTATTACCAATCCCACTACATATTTCCATTTTACTATCACCATTGTTAATTTATGTTTTTGATCAATATGTAAATTTTCATTATCATTATTATGATACAAATGATACAATTAGGTTTTGAAACAAATCGTAATGCATCAATGGATGCTATCTAAAACAAGGTCTAAACAAATGAGAAATTTTATCTCTACCATAAGTTTGATACTATTTTATTAAATTTACCACTAATGAATAATTATTTTCATAAATACTTTATGTTTGTGATAAAAAATATTAAGCTAATTCTCTAAATATTTATAAACTCAATCTCACCCCTTTAATACTATACCATAAACAGTAATCACTAAAGTTTAAACTCAAATGTTAGTATATTTTTGACTGAAGATATTTTTGAAAGTGACATTTAACTTGTGATATTTTAAATAATTTTTCCTAAACGATATCCTACAAAATAAAAATAAAAAGATCGTGCAAGATATATAATAAGGTTTATTCATATCCTTAAAGAAACGAGTAAAGATTTACTAAGCGAAGAACTGTGAGCAGCCATATATTTTCAGTTGAGAATCACTTAATCTTTATATATAAACCTGTAACAAAGATCAACATCGAATGAAAAAGACACCCATAGAATAAACCGAGGACCTATGGTTTGTTCCAAAGGCTACCTCGAGAGGACGACATATGAAGAGGGGTTGACTAAGTTATGATCCGGCCATCACCCCAGTGGAGGGAGCCACTTTAGATGCTACAAGAACTCCAAAAGATGACAAGTCGACTTCCTGAAGCCTTATTCCGAGTAAGAGAAGCAAGCAAAAGAAGCGCATAAATGATACTAGCGGATTTAAGTGGATGTTTAGGCTCTCAATCGGATCCCCTCACACTAGCAAACACTCAAATCAAGCTCCAAACGACATGCAGCGAGGAAAGCCACAAGCTTGACTGAAACGAAAACCTAAAAGAAAAGTTTCAGACAATAGCCTTAAATTGTTGATTCATCATACATTCCGATAGAAAGTTTTATAAAAACAAACACCAAAAGAGATAAGAAAAAGAGAAAAATGAGAGTCAATACCGGAGAAGCGGTAGCTCGCGTGACGCCAGCAAACACTAAAATTGACCCAAATCCAGCGAAATCTAGACTTAGACCATCTCCATCAGGAACTCCTAGGGAGGGGTTTTTAGCGGGATTTAAGAACCGGTTCTTAAATCCCGTTAAGAACCCCTCCCTAAGAACCTCTCAATGGACATGCTCTTAGATCTACCTTTGGAACCCAACATCATGTGTGCCAATGTATATGCTTCTACCTTAGGATGTTGCATGCATGGTTCACATCCCTCTCGAGGACATAATAGATATTTCTTGCATGGTTAATTATTTCAGGCGTGGGACTTTTAGTTGATGTAAAAGTCCAAAAACGCCATTATGAGGGAAATACTTTATATGAAGAAAAGTAAGTGCAAGAATGAATAAACTATTAAACGGGCACACATATATCATTGATCAAGTGATTGGATCGTGTCAAAAAAGGTCCTGCCCTTCAGATCTAGGGCTTAGTATTCCTCAATATATGTTAAATAGTGTAATTCATGATTTGTAGATAGCTACTAGCTGTTTATTGACGTAATTGTTGATTTTTTTTTTGTTTAATTTTTTTTTCTTTCGTAAGTAAAGTTTAATGCAAAGACCAAAAGACAGACACTCAAAAAAATTTTATAAAAAAAAATGAAAAAGAGATAGTAATCATAGTCACGAGACAACAATTCTACATTCAAGTTTTGTATCACTAGACTGAAGAAACATAGTGACACTCGCTAGCTATAACAAACAACGTACAAGATACATCTTCCATGATAATTACAACTGTACATAGTGAGAGAGAGTAGGGATGATGAGATTTGTACACACTAACTGGAATATTGAAATAAGATTCCATATGGTCGATTTTAACTTTTGGCGGGGAGAGAACCTGATGCCATTTTTATAATATTGGTTAGGCTTTGTTGTGGACAACGACTGATAAAGATTCTTGGCGACGAAATATCAGCTGCTTAGCAATGAAAGCTTCAATCGTTTTCTGAAACTCTTCGTTGCTAAGGTTATCCTCTTCATAACTATTCTTCTTATTATTATTATCGTCGATTCTCATGCACTTTTCCGTCTCCGATCTCTGGAGAGAAGGGATCACATTCACCATATCTGCTTCACTAGTCTGCTTTACGTCGGATTTGCTTCTTCCATACACCTTAGGTTGATTGTTTTCTTCATGAGGAATATCTGAACTAGTCAAATCAATGACAATCACTTCTTTGTCGTCGTAAACGATCTCATCTTCTAACAAATCTTCTTCTTTGTAACGATTCTCAACGGATCTGAGTACCAACGCCTCGTAGATATGATCTGTTTCTGCGTTGTGGGGAGAAGAACCTCTGTTGTTATCCTCCTCTACAGAGGATTTGGTGAGTAGAACGACGACGATGCAGTTACCGAGGAGGAAGACGAAGAGAGGAGTCGATATGACGCCGGCGATACGGCGGAGAAACTCTCGGGAGATTTGGACGGCGAAAGGAAGGCGCGAAAACGTCCAGAAGGGGAAGAGGATGGCGACGGAAACCTCAGCCGCGCGGAAGAAACGGCTGAAACGGTTGTAACGCCTCAACGCCATGGCTTTCTCTGCTTTGACGCTGTCGAAATTTATTGAATCCATTTTGAGGACCAACGAAAAAAAAAAGAAAGAATGATTTTGATTAGAGAGAAGTGTGTAAGAAAAGAGAGAAACTCTTTAGATAGGAGAAAAGTGGGAGCGTGCGCCTCTTCTCACATATCTCTCTCTTTTATAGACTCATCTCTCCACTCCCAAGTCCCCAACCCAGAGACTCCTTTTTATTTTCTTCAAATTATTGTCACTTTCCCTCTTCTTCCTTTTTTCTTTTATATATTATCTAACTTGGATATATATATTCCAGTTATTATTCCTTATATAACGAGAAAACAGCCATTAAAACCTTGAACTTTCAAATTAAAGCCAAAAAAACCTTCAACTCATGTTTGAGCCAAAAAAATCTTCAACTTTTGAATATTGGTCATTTTAACTCTCATATTTTGTTGACTCGGCCATTTAAGAAACTTGAATAGTCAACTAATAAAACGATTAAAAAAATAAATGTATGTTAACTTTCTAAACGATATCATTTTAAAATATGATTAAAACATTGATCAAACGATGTATTTTTGCTTCTATAAACACTTAAAACATCTCTTTCGTGAAACCACAGTGAAGAAGATGAATTTGATTTATGGTTATGGTTTCACGAAAGAGATGATTTAAGTGTTTACAGAAGCAAAAGGACGTTGTTTGATCAATGGTTTAACCAATTTTTATAATGATACTGTTTAGAGAGTTAACATACGTTTATTTTTAATCGGTTTTATTAGTTGACTATTCAGGTTTCTTAAATGGCCGAGTCAACAAAATATGAGAGTTAAAATGACCAATATTTAAAAGTTGGAGATTTTTTTGGCTCAAACATGAGTTGAAGGTTTTTTTTGCTTTAATTTGAAAGTTCAAGGTTTTAATGACTGTTTTCTCCTTATATAACACACCACTGGTCCCTATTATAATATACTATCTCATTCTAATATCCAAACATTAATAAGCAGTCAATTTGTATACTTTTAAAAATAAGGTGTATTGATAAAGATAATACATTCTGCAGTAATCAGCATACAAGAATCACTTCACTACTGAATCATCTACTATAATTTAACAACATCTCTTAACTCATTTCTATATTTATCTCAGTGATAACATTTAGATATATTCTTGAGTAATTCCCTTAGATAGCCTCTTTTAGTTTGTTTGTCTCAAAAATAGTTTTTAAAGAGGAAAATGACCAAAATGTTTTTTTTTGAAGCTAAAAATTTTATTTATATGCATTTATCTCCCTAGGGTTAACTAATTTGGACTTTAGGGTTTAGAGTTAAGGAGTGGGTTTGGGGTTAGTGTTTCAAATTAAAAAAAAAAAAAATCAAAATTTCAAAAAAAAAGTCTATTTTGGTCATTTTATTTTTTGAGGGCTATTTTTGTGACAAAAACTTAAAAAGAGCTATTTAAGAGAATTGCCCTATATTCTTACTTTGACCTAATTTTATTTCTTTCTCTAAAATAAAATTACTATTTCTTCTATATTTAAAGGAAAGGTAACATTATCTATTTTATTCTATATTTATAGAAATAATGTTTTATAGGGGATATTGTTGAATAAATTTCAACATAATATAGAAAAATAACAAAATACATTGAATATGTCTAATACACACAATTTGTTTATGTTATAATTGGCTTTTTGTCAGTTTTGACAGCAGGTTCGTTTATTTCTTTTCATTTGCGAATAATGGCTAGCAGTTATATATACCGTTAATCAGAAATAAGCAAATGATTCCATTTTAAACAGAATCTATACGTGGACTTTGTTAATTAGCTGTATAAATGATTCACATCTCACAACTTTCAAACTCATTATTACTCCCTCGGTTTCTAAAAGATTCACATTCTAGGATTAGATATTAAGAAAGTTGTTAAAATTTCTATTTTAACCTTTATCATTACTACTAAAAATAATGTAACAAAGAAATCTAAATTAAAACAAAAACTGATCGATTTATATCTGTTTCCCATATTTAAGATTCACATATTTCATATTTATTGCAGTCAACATTCCAATGATGAAACTTTACATTTTCTTGACTTACTAATTCAAGTCAAATTCATATTTGCCATTGCAATTACCTATTCGAACTTGCTGAGCAAATTCCGTTGTATATATTTCTTTCATCGCCTGTGGAAGCTTGTTCAAGTTAAAATTATGATATACCTTGAAATGATTTACGTGATTTTGTTGAGAAATTTTCACATTATCTGCTTCTTCTTCTTCAGTCATCACGGGAATCTCGTTTAAGTCAAACTCATGCTTGACACTGGAATTACGTACGTGAAGTTGATCATCTTTATTCATATTCATTTTTTTTTCCATGTACGATTAGAAATTTTATATAGATATAATAATCAGTAGTTTGTTTGACTTCACTTTAAACGAAACATTACAGTGTTGAATAATATTTTTTTCCGTGTACAATATTAATAGTTGTGTTTATTTTATCCTAAACAAAAATAATAATAAGTGAGGACAAAACAGGTAAACTAAGACCAAATATGCATAGAAAACTGAGAATATATATATTTTTGAAACAATTTTTTTTTCCAGAACATGGATCTTTTAGAAACGGAGGGAGTATTATACATCTATTGTTAAATACCCAAATGTAAAGGCAACAAAAACAAAGCTGGACCGAGCAAGGAGGTAAAAAGTGTAAACCACCGTTAAATGTTTTGCACCAAAAAAGATAAAGATCGTGAAAAGTGATGTAACAGATAAGAATCAGCGTGTGTGTTTTTCTTCTTCACGTGATGCGTATGTCATCCGTATAAACCACCGCTGTTAGAGTGTACCACTTCGTCTTTGCTTAAACTCTCTTTCTCTTTTAAGACACTATCTTTCTCGTGCATTTCACCGTTCTGTCTATTAGTCCAGTTTATAGTATTTGCTAAGCAATTCTTTTCTTTCCCGTGATTATCTTCTCCCTCTGACTTATTATCAGGTATCACTATCTTGTTGTTTCAGTTATCTTTTATTTGTTTATGTTTCATGACAATAATGATAAATGAGCAGTTTGTATATGATTCCTTCCTCGAAATAAAACAGAATTATTAATTGTTAACTAAAAGATGTAGTAAAACTATTAAATTGAGAAGTACTCTTTCCGTTTTAAAATGATTCATGTTTTAAAAAAAATATACTTCAAAAAAATTTAGATTTTATATTTTCAATGTATATAATAATGATAAGTTGTAAATTTCAAAAATATTAATTGTGTTAACTGAATTTTGATTGGTTAAAATTATACTCCCTCCGTTTCAGAATGATCCATATTCTAGGAAAAAAATTTGTTTCTAAAAGATCCATATTTTAGATTTTCAATGTATGTAATAATGATAAATTGTAGATTTCAAAAATATTAATTGTGTTTACTGAATTTTGATCGGTTAAAATTTATAAAAAATAGTTAAACGCGGAAAACAATACATTTATTATAACGTTTTACGTGTTTTCTTAATAAGTGTGAAAACTCTAGAATATAGATTATTTTGAAACGGAGGGAGTAGGAAATAACTAAACACAAAAAAAAATGTTTTTATTATCAAAATTTTACGTATTTTTTTAATAAGTGTGAAAACTCTAGAATATGTATTATTTTGAAACGGATGAAGTAATATATAGTATGTTGATAACTAGGTGGGGATCAGATAGTTGACCGGATGGGAGAAAACACACAAGAATTAGTGTTGAACGCGACGTTACAACTAATTAACTTAACTGAAAAAACGACAAAATTTGGATCAGTTGATTATTTCAATGTCAAGTGAGACTATACTTGTTGACGCTCATTCGAACGCCACGACCAAGGAACAATATCTTGATCGAACTGATTCAAAAATATTTGTTACTTGTAGAGTTAAGGAATTAAAGAAGAATGTTAGTTATAATCCAAATCGTTATTAATTAGTCGGACGACAAAATTTTGGACAATAGTATTATACACTATCACTTGCATGCAGAATTGATTCCTTAACTAAAGACGCAAATTAGGGGCACTTAATTGCTATACTTTCCTCTAGTATGCTGCGTGCATGTATATTTTCAAGAACATGGTATAACATGATATATTATTCGAGTATTTACACAAGAATTTAATTAACATTTACGAAAATTTATCACCAACACGGCACACCTATAACAGATAAAACCATATATAGTTTTTACAAACATCGCTATTATTTCTTTCCTCTAAATCAATAAAATCACAAGAAACCTTTCGAATAATAATGGTGCTAATTAGTAGATAACTCGAATAAAAGAAGAGAAATTCCCTTAGATATCCCATTTTAGTTTGTTTATCACAAAAATAGTTTTTAAAGAAGAAAATGACCAAAATGTTTTTTTAAAGCTAAAAATGCATTTATATGCATTTATACCCCTAGGGTTAACTAATTTGGACTTTAGAGTTTAGAGTTAAGGGGTGGGTTTGGAGTTAGGGTTTCAAATTTCAAAAAAATATAAAAAAAAAATCAAAATTTCAAAAAAAAAAAAAGTCTATTTTGGTCATTTTATTTTTTGAGGGCTATTTTTGTGACAAAAACTTAAAAATGGCTATTTAAGAGAATTGCCCATACAAGAAAGCTTATAATAGAAAATGTTATTGGATATACAGGCTGGTTCGACCCATGATATATATATATATAAATTTTTTTGATTCCTATAAAAAATTCCGTTAAAATTATGTGCATGTAATACTATTCTGAAGCATCATTCTTAAATCCACAGACGCGCACTTGCACTCACGCGTAGATTTGTAAAATTTAGGGATTATCGTATTTAATTTAGTAGAAACGTAGTAAGTACAATACTGCTTCCTCCCTTTCAAAATAATATATATTTTAAATTTTTACACTTATTAAGAAAACACGTAAAATTTTGATAATAAAAATATAATTTTCTGTGTTTAGCTATTTTTATAATTTTTAATCAATCAAAATTCAGTAATTATAATTAATATTTTTGAATTTATAATTTGCTATTATTACATATATTAAAAATATAAAATTTCAATTTTTTTAAATGATTTTTTTTCTAAAATATAAATCATTTTGAAACGGAAAGAGTATAATTTTGAGGAGGAGATGAGTATGAAGTAAGGCAGAAGATTGTTTTCATTGTTAGGGTCTTGATTCAAAACTTTGACCACTGTAAGCTATGTGGTCAGTGACAAGATAATCATCAATATCAGGACTGTTTGGTTCGACATGATACCCTTTTTCAGTTTTCACTTTGATATCTATTTTATTTGACTCAAAGTCTTCTTCATTTTCTGCCACAACATTGCGTAAAACTGTACTTTATAGATTGAGTTTGAAAGAGCGATAGACGCATCATGACATATATACATATAACGAAAAACGACATTCAGTTTTGACCTCCAACGACAAGACGCTCTGTGTGCTCTGGCGTGTGGCAAGCCACACTCCAACCCAACTGACTACCTGCAGTTTGTAACCTAAGTGCAACAGCATCAATGGTACGTTGGTTAATGAGTCTCTCAGCATTTTATTAAGAAACATTTACACTGCAGGGCAGTTTACAAGTTTTAATTACAAGATAAGGCAGTTTCTGCTATTTAGGTAGTTTATTGAGTGAGTGGACGTAACGTGGCCCACAAAAAGGTAACTGATATTGTTTTCTAGTTTGTTAAGTTACATTTAGTTAGATTTTTTGAAATTTAAAATAAAAGGTGGACCCAAGGAAAAAATAAACCAGATTAAATTAGCGGACTTGAAGAGAGTTTATGTTTTTGATTTTTTTATTTATTTCTTGTATTTTTACCCTAGGTAACAAAGAAGAGAAAAGGTGATAACAAGAGAGATAGCTTCGAAATCGCCGGTAGAGTTTCAGATTCAATTTGACGACGGTGGAACGAGAAGACAAGTAACGAGCAACGATGTCGAGAAGAATGAACCTACGTGGGAAAGAGAAAGCCGACGTTGAGCACGACGGTGGTAAGTTTTAAAAGCTGATTTGATTTTGTTGGGGTTAGTAATCGATTGTTGTTCTTCCCATGTAGGACCGGGTGACACATCAGAGTTTGAGGATGTGAAAGAGGGTCTTCCGCCGCGGCTGTTTGCTACAGATCGGTATCCGAGCGAGCGGGTGAAAATGTATTCGACGGTAGATTACTTGTTAGCAGTGAGAGACGCGCTTGACGGAACCCTGGAGATGGCGAAACTGATGGGGTCTTGTTTCGGGGGACTAGGCAAGTAGTAACAACGAAGAAGTACGAGATGTGACATATAATTGGGGTAAACCGCTGTGATTTTTGTTGGTGGAATTTGGGGAAGTAACATGTTTGTCGTGTGGACATGTTTGATGCACATGAGCGTTGGTGTACAGGGGATTACTGTGCACATATTTGATGAGTGGGTCTAGAGTATGTGCGTACACCCAGGCATGTACACAATATTTGTTAGTGTACACATGTACTGTGGTTACATGTAATTCATGCGTATGTACATGAGCGCTTGTGTACATGTGGATTTAAAATAGTGTGTACGGTTTTGTTTTTTGTTTTTAATATTTGCACAACTAGTCTTTTATTTTTCAACTATTTATAATTTGATCCGCTAAGTTGCTGATTTTTACAATAGCTTTTCAATTTGGCTCCACACTTCTAATTCTGCAAAATAATTCTTATTTTTTGAAGGTTAGTATTCAAATACATATTAAAATGTTTATTTTGAAGTATTTGATGTGTACAATATACGACGTAAGTTGTACAAAATATTTATTTTGAAGCCATTTGGTGTATACACTATACAACGTACACATATTATTTGTTATCCACATGTACAATGATGCACATGTACATAAATTAATATATACAATAATACATGAACGTCATATAGTTTCACTATCCTCGTATACATAAACATTATAAATGTAAATCTTCCAACTTAGAGCAATACCAATTTACGAAAAAATAATTGGTTTATTCTATAAATTATACAATAAACCTATAATTTTATTGAGAACTAATATTGTTTTTAAATAGTAAATTTTTAAAAAAATTCTTATTCTATGAAATTTTTTTTTTAATATTCATTGTATTCTTTATATGTGTGAATATATTATAAATGACTGGTTTAAATAATTGGTTTATCCTATATGATAACTTGAGCAATGTCTACATGTACACATGTGATTTATCTTCCTTTTAAGTAATTATACTAAAAACTATTAAAAACTCCAAAATCATCATCATAACTTGAGAAATGTACATATAAATCGGTGTACATATTTTTTCGTAAATTGGTATTGCTAAGTTGGAAGATTTACATTTATAATGTTTATGTATACGAGGATAGTGAAACTATATGACGTTCATGTATTATTGTACTTATTAATTTATGCATCATTGTACATGTGGATAACAAATAATATGTGTATGTCGTATAGTGTACACACCAAATAGCTTTAAAATAAATATTTTGTACAACTTACGTCGTATATTGTACACATCAAATACTTCAAAATAAACATTTTAATATGCATTTGCATACTAATCTTCAAGAAATAGGGATTATTTTGCCGAATTAGAAGTGTGGAGCCTAATTGAAAAGCTATTGTAAAAATCAGCAACTTAGAGAGTCAAATTATACATAGTTGAAAAATAAAAGACTAGTTGTGCAAATATTAAAAACAAAAAACAAAACCGTACACACTATTTTAAATCCACATGTACACAAGCGCTCATGTACATACGCATGAGTTACATGTAACTACAGTACATGTGTACACTAACAAATATTGTGTACATGCATGGGTGTACGCACATACTCTAGACCTACTCATCAAACATGTGCACACTAATCCCCTGTACACCATCGCTCATGTACATCAAACATGTCCACACGACAAACATGTTACTTCCCCAAATTCCACCAACAAAAATCGCAGCGGTTTACCCCAATTATATGTCACATCTCGTATTTCTTCGTTGTTACTACTTGCCTAGTCCCCTGAAACAAGACTCCATCAGTTTCGCCGTCTCCAGGGTTTCATCAAGCGTGTCTCTCACTGCTAACAAGTAATCTACCATCGAATACATGTTCACCCGCTCGCTCGGATACCGATCTATAACAAACAGCCGCAGCGGAAGCCCCTCTTTCACATCCTCAAACTCTGATGCGTCACCCGGTCCTACATGGGAAGAACAACAATCGATTACTAACCCTAACAAAATCAAATCAGATTTTCAAACTTACCACCGTCGTGCGCAACGTCGGCTTTCTCTTTTCCACATAGGCTCCTTCTTCTCGACATTGTTGCTCGTTACTTGTCTTCTCGTTCCACCGTCGTCAAACTGAATCTAAAACTCCACCGGCGACTTCGAAGCTATCGCTCTTGTTATCACCTTTTCTCTTCTTTGTTACCTCGGGTAAAGATACAAGAAATAAAAAAAAAATCAAAAACATAAACTCTCTTCAAATCCGCTAATTTAATCTGGTTTATTTTCTCCTTGGGTCCACCTTTTATTTTAAATTTCAAAAAATCTAACTAAATGCAACTTAACAAACTAGAAAACAACATCAGTTACCTTTTTGTGGGCTACGTTACGTCCACTCACTCAATAAACTGCCTAGGTAGCAGAAACTGCCTTATCCTGTAATTAAAACTTGTAAACTGCCCTGCAGTGTAAATGACTCTTTTATTAATCAAATAAATAGAATAAACAGGGGAGAGAAGAGAAAAAGAAGAGAGTAGGAGAGAAGAGTCACTGTTATGAGAGACCAAAAATAAAACATAAAGTCTGATAAAGAGACTTTTATAATATGTGTCTTTTTTTCATTGGGTTTCTTTTTTTAATGTTTATAATTTAATTGTAAAATAAATTATATCAATATTATATATTTAAGAAATTTGATGAGAGACTATGACTAATGAATATGCTCCAACTTATATATAGCCTTATTAGAGGTTTATTAAAATATAATTATAGATAGTTCTGAACATTCAGTTGTCAGTTCGGTTTTATTTATTTTTTTGGTCTTTTGATTTTTATGTTATAGAAATTTAGAATCCGTTCAGAAATTTAGAAAGTTTTATTCGGTTAACAAACAAAAAGTGATATTATAAAGAAAGTAGAACATTTATGAAGAGTAAAATTAATTACGTCCCTTAAAAACAAAAACCTAGATTTGTGTTTATTTTGTTTTTACTTATTATACCTTGTCAAAGATATTCCATGCTTTTATCACTTTATCAATATATCGGAGTGTAGTTGGGCTGTAATAAAGATTTTTATTTTTTTATCTAATAACTATAAAATTATCAATCATAATTTCTATAGTTTTTAAAGTCATAGAAAAAAATAGTAAGCCATATTTTCTTTTTTTTGTTAAAGGGCTTTGTAAGCCATATTTTCTAAATCATTATTTAGTAAGCTATAGAAAAATATTACTATAGGAATATATTTTCTATCACTTAATTCATATATTTATATTGAATATTAATACATCAAATAATCATATAAACTAACTTTTTCAGCAAATTTTATAAAGTTCTAATCAAAACCAATCATCCATATAATCATTTTTTATATTATTTATGAATAAAAGAAATATCATATATAGTTACGTGAATTCAATAGAAAAACTTGTATGTGCGAGAATCTTTTTACACATCAGCTGAATATATAAAACAATATAAAGATAAACAAGAATATATTTATAAGAAAACGTATATTAATTCATTTGGTTAAGAAAATTATTCTCTTTCATTTTAATTATTTTTCCCTTGAAAAGTTTGTAAAGCATATTCGAAATCCAATAAGCTCTTTCCATTCTTCGGTGCTACCTTTTTCTTTCTAAGAGATGGGGTAAGCCCGTTCCCACCTCGCTCATGGCCCGGCTGACCTACCAGCGGTAGTGGGAATTATCCCGTTCCCTGGTCAAAGACTTGGTTGGATGCGGGATCTACTCCACGAGGAGCGGTACAGACGTAGATGATATCAT
This sequence comes from Sinapis alba, assembly GCA_012274485.2. Classification (NCBI taxonomy): domain Eukaryota; kingdom Viridiplantae; phylum Streptophyta; class Magnoliopsida; order Brassicales; family Brassicaceae; genus Sinapis; species Sinapis alba. Next base: position 30,122 of record MU105721.1, on the reverse strand, counting down.
CACGACCTCTCTTTTCGTACCGCTAGGGATGCTTAACGCCACTTCGCCAACTAGCGTTACCCGCGCTTTCGTGTCTCTCAGTGTGGTCAGCACTGGGTGTTTCCGAGCAGCGAAGCTTACACCCATTCGCATTAGTTCATCCAAAGTTCCTTACCCTTATGCACAAATTTTTGAATAAGCCATCTTCCTATCAAGGTTAAGGAGTCAACTGAGCATCTCAGCGGCGGGATTGAATACCCGGATCGAATCAGAGTTCACGCCGCCCGCCCTGAACAAATAGGAGGCGTGGGCCACAGGTCGCACATAAGCCGCCGGGTCGCACGACAGAAGAACACCCAACATAATATAGACGAACTTTTTCATTATAGCGTATACAAAATAATCTTTAACACGACTAGTGAGTGTCTATAAAATACGAAAATAAGCAACAATGTTGTGAAACGATGAGACATGTATGATATTCTGAAGCATAAACGACGTGTACACAGGCTTTCTTACCGTCAATGCATTATTTAGGTTATATTCGGGTCTCAACAATTCAATTATATTTTAAAATTATAAATATATATTTAACTATGTGTCATATATATAATTAATATTTTTATATATTTGGATCGCCTTCAGTCCTCGATTTGATCTTAGTTCGGTTGTTTCGAATATAAGAATATAAGAACCATGAATATTTGAGAGTTTTGATTCGTTTCGGTTCGTTTCGGTTTTGGTTCTGATTCAATTTTCTGTTCCAAATTTTTTGCCCAGCTCAATAACGACCGACCTAAACCTCCAAGTATATCACTAAAACTTTTCTTGGATTCTTAACTCATCTCTAGAACATTTGCTATATGAAAAAAAGAAAGTAAAATATTACAAGAAGACCCTCCCCCTAGATTTTTCAGTTTTGACCTCCTTTTCTTACTGGTCCCTGGCCTCTGGCTCTCTTCCATTTCTCCACATTGACCATCCTTGCGAAGATTTTCCGAATCAAAGTTAACTTGCGCGATTGCTGAGCAATGACGTCAACAGTTGAGGAGCTTTGGCCAAGTATGATCCCATACCCATCTTGAAAATTATCCATTCCGTTTCCCAAAAGTTGCCAGAACAATCCTCCTGCAGCTGCACCTCCTCGTTTCGCAGACTCGTAAATCTTGCCGTACACGGTGTTGAAGACAACGTCTCTCTGCGCGGGAGAGTAGCCTGCTTTCTTCATTGATTTGCCAAACTCTGCTAAAATTATGGGTTTGTGAAGAACGTTCTGAGCGTCTTGGATGTGTGCGTCAAGCCATTTGTTTAAGAATTCCATTTGGGATTGCTCGCTTGCGTCTACAAACCTGCATACAAAAACATAAATTAATAATGATTAGCCTGGAACTTTGAAATTACCAAGTAATGAACAAAATCATAGTTAAAAATAAAACATCTACTAAAACCTTGAACTTTCAAATTAAAGATTTAGTCCAAACCATTTTTCATTCTATAACTGATTTGGTCCAAAGATATATAATATATTTATGGACATTATTACCATTCGTCGGGGTAAGAGTGAACCGTGACGAAATCAATGTCCGGGATGCGGTTATTGGCGATGAAATCAGTTCCAAACTGGCCTGGTGGGTTCAGAGTCTTGCTTTGCAGTGAGGACTGACCATAGAAACCTTCCAGGCCAGCTTCAAGCAGATGGTTTCTGTCTAGTGATTTCACATAAGCAGCCATTTCCGTAATCCAAGCCTATTTTTATAATTGAAAAATTAAAACAAACCAACAAGTTAGAGATCCCTTTAAAAAAAAACAAGTTATATTATAGGTGTGAAAATATGTTTAGGTGAAAACCTGAATGGTTCTTCCGGTTGGATCTGAGGGGCAACGAGGCTCGTTCATAAGCTCCCAAGCCATAATAGTCGGGTCATCTCTGTAATGAACTTTTGTAAAAGTATTGAATCTGTTCAGCACAGCCTGCAACAGTAGATTTCTAAAGGTTTAAGCTGAGAAAGCCATCAGTTTTTTTGCATACTACAAGTGAGAGAAAGAAACCTTGATATGGTTCTTGTAGAAATCTTTAACAAGAGAGTCTGTGAAGAAGTCGTCTTCAGAAGATACAGGACGGCCTCTGCTTTTAGCCCAGTCCACATATTGCTTCTTTCCTCCAAAGCTCACATAGTTATTAGCAAAGCTCAGTATGATTTTTATACCATGCCTTCTTGCTTCAGCTATCGCAAAATCCAAACCCTTTTTTCACCATTAAAATTTATCAATAAATTGTTTTTTCATCTTAATAAACTAGTAGTGTGAGTGTATTTAATATATGATTTAAACCACATATGTTGTTAGTCTAGTGGGGGTTACCTGAAACATATCTTCATTGTAAGAGCCAGGGGAATACTGGAGAGGCCTGTAACCACCGTCACTGAAGGCCCAGGTTCTAGCGACGGTCAGTCCATGGCGAGACGCTTCTTGGAACGCGGCGGATATCTTATGCCTTTGGGAAGGATCAGAGGCAACGTACATGAGCCAATAGGCATTGAAGCCATTAGCGTAATAAGGATAGCCATTGATGCTAAACTGAACACCTTTCGTTCTCACGAACCCATTACTCGAAAACGCATCTGCTCCCAACTTCAAATAGCTCACGATCGATAGGAATAATATAATCAGACAATGAGGCTTCATTTTCTCCTATTTTTGTTGTTGTTGTTGTGTGCTATTCTCTTACACTCTTTTCTTCTGGCTTGTCTTTAAGTAGGTATTTATGGACAATAACCGTTCTAAAGCATAAATCTCATTTAAGAATTAAGAATGATAATACACGCACATTCATGTATTAGCAGTATTTGCAATTTATTTGCAATTTGGTATTAGTTCTCAAAATTTTAAATTGTTGTACTATAAGGAAATTAATGGTGTGATAATCTCATAATAATATGAAGTTAGTGTAACACTTGAACTTTTAAAAGGTGTTTTACTCAGGAAGTAAAGCAGGTGATTCCGCTAATTTTGGTCCGAATCAATCAAAGGTAAGAAGAAAGCGTGAAACCAGCAACAGAGTCCCACTTAACACGCAAGGGTAACCGTACACATGCTTTACTGCTTCAGCATCGGATCACGTTACACGTGGCAGCATTTTGTAGGTTCTTATTACAGCAACCCACGCGTCTTCCCACTCATGGATACATACAGAGGCCCCTCTAACTTTACTTGATTGACCCTTCCTTGGATTATGGGTCGGCGCATCTCTATAATTTAATTTAAAGGCAAAGACCATAAAGAAACTCATGTGCCGTTGCTCTCTAGATTTTTTCAGTTGGGTTGACGACAAAATGAGCGGTTGTAACTGCACCGACCCAACTAATTCACTCTACTACGTGTCACCCGCCATAAATTACGGCCATCTTTTTTTGAAAAAGTTAAAAAAATTATTGTAATTGTTTTATACTCCTTATGTTTCTTAAAGAGTGTCATTTTAACTTATTTCACACATATTAAGAAAATGATTAGGATGCATTAAAGTTTTTAATAATGATAGCTATTTAACCAATAGTGTTTTAGATAAATAAAAATATTTATAAAATCAATGCATTTTACAATAAATATTAAGCTAAAAACAGTAATAAATTGCATTGAAAATAGAAAATGACACTCTTTGTAAAACAAAAATAAAACTTCAAAATGACACTCTTTGCGAAACGGAGGGAGTATACACTAATACATATTAGGTTGAGAGTCTACTTACTACCTGTGATTATAAAATGACATGATTATTCTGTGGAACAAACTCACAAGAAGAAGAAAAAGAGTTTTAGTTTTCAAAGGAATTGAGATTTAAAGCAAAAGCTAACCTGAGGTTGAGCTGTATCAGTTAAATACAAACAAAAATGTGGAAAAGCTGACCTGAGATCATTTGAACTTTCTACCCTTCTTCATATAATCCCATTTGAAGCCAATACACACTACTTACTTACTACATAACTCGGATCTGTCCTCCATAGCCATAGTACTTGAGAAGTCCCTCATCTTGTCTCCAATTCTCCTGCACTCTCACTTCCACCTTCATTCACCGTTTTATAAGTAATCAAATCATATGTTCATTTGATATTTATACATGTTATCAATAATCATGAAACATTTTTAAGCACCTCAAGGAAGACTTTTTTTGTGAAGGAAATCTTCAATGTCTAGTCGAGCAGCCGTTGCTAGCGTTTTCAAAGCCTTCAGTTCCTAATAGTATCACATTAGCAAAAAACTGTCTTCAGTTTAAACTTTATTGATCATTTAGTAAGTAGAACAGTTAACCAACCCAGTTTGCAGTTTCATCAATCATTTATTTACATGGTGGTATGCACTTTATTATGAATGTCCAGCTACAGTATTTTTACATTAAGAGGCGTAAGAAAACAAGGATTGCTCAATGCAAATCAGTTTGGAAGATAAGGGTTTGTATAGTTACTTTTCCTATAAGGATGATCTTCTGAGAATTTTTATCCACGACTACTTGAATAAAATCTTTTGCAGCTGGTCTAGTTTTGTAGCTCAGCACGTTCACCTGCCACGTCGAAGCACTTAAGCCCACAAGTATTTAATAGGACTCGAGAGAGAGAAGAAAAAAGTTTGGCAAACTTGCCAGCTTACCTGACATGCATAAGGAACTTCATAAATATCTTCTCTCTAACGATCTCAGCAACAAAGAATCTCTCAGGGTGCTCACTCACAATATCCTAGACATTTAGCAAGCAAATTGTTGCATGTGTAAATACAAATTAGTCATGAGCTCTGCTATACAATACAAGAAAGGAGAAGAATATTCTGCTATACAAATTGTTGCATGTGTAAGTAAATACAAATAAACCTCACAAGCAAATTAGTAGCTCTGTCTTTTGCAATAATAATACCTTGGGATAATAAGGTGGGCAAAGGGAAGTTTGGATAAGATCCATTCCTTCACATCCTCAACCCCATGTCCATACTTTGCACTTACAGGTATAACTTCATCAACATTGTAAATTTTTCATACCACTCTGCAAGGAGTTGCAGTATCCTGTTAATTAAGCAAAGAATATTACGATGCCTCCACCAAGCCTGGATCTCAAGTTTTATAGTGAGTAACCAATAGCTAAAAAAAACAAGAAACTCACCTCTTTTCGAGGTCTCCAAAGCCCTCTTTCAGGACTTCGTCTAACTAACACATAAACACAATCCAGAACTATGCGAGGGAATACTAAAAAAAAATAGAAGTAAAACCTGTGCATCTTCTTCTCGATTACACCAGGTGTGTCATAAAGTATCATCTGCAACCAACCAACCCCAGGATTATTATATATATATTTGAAATCGTTTTCTAAGAGCCTAAGAGGAAACAAACAAGAAAGGGAGATAAGATAAGAGAAAACCTGATAATGAGGGGTAGAACAAATACCGAGAATCCGATGCCTCGTGGTTTGAGGTTTATCAGTAACTAACCCACACTAATAAACATGAAAAGAAGAATCAGAAGCAAACACCAAAACGTTGCAAGCCAGTGAAAGACAAGAACCAACCAACCAAATTGGTATATCGCAGCATGAAGCTGCTGAGTTATTTCCTCAACGTGTTCTAAAGCCAAACTCATCCCCTTTTAGCTCAGTTTCTATCTTTTAACTGAACTCTGCGTTCCGCTATCTGCTGATAGTTCTTGAAGGGAAGCACGTGAAGCTTTTTAAAGTCAGATTACTGAATGAGCATGACAGTCGTAGCATTGGACTAATTAATGCATGCATGTATGTTAAGGCAAAAGGACTAGTTAACAGCCGAAATAAAAGTGTACTAAGACACACTTGAAAATAACAAAAATACAAGGGGATCCAGGAACTGGCTAAAAAATGATGGTTTATGGCTACGTTGGAAATGTCATCAGACTTGCATCGTAACAATTTCTCGTATTAAAAATGGTTAGTAAGAAGATGACATCAAGAAAAGTTACCATCAGAAAACTCTCCACCAGAGTTTGTGTGAATTTTCAGCTCCTACATCATCTTGTGTTACTTGTAAAGCTTACTGATTGATCTTTTATTAAAACTTTAAAAATTAAGTACATCCACACAAGAAAAGAGAGCAACATTTTAAGAACTTAGAGACGAGCTTTCCACTTTGATCACAGACCGAAACTAAATCTACAAAGCAACGTTTCTCTCTCTCTTTTCTCCATCAGGTAGAATCTATTTGTAATATATGACAGGTCCATTTGAAGTGGCATCCCAAACTCCTCCTTCTTTCACATACTCCATGTACCTTGAGAACTCTGGTTTCGCTGTCGTTGTCCTCTTCTTCTTGTTCTTCCTCCTCTGTGATCCAACATCGAAGAAACTAAAAAGCGGGTGAACTGAACCGCCAGTTTTCTCCACCGGTTTCTTCACCTCCGCTGAAACGCTCTGCTCTTTCCCTTCTAAAAGCCTAACGCCTCCTGCTTCTTCTTCTTTCTCACCACCGAGCTTCTTGTAGCCGCCTCGGTCCTTCCTCGTGCTCAGGGCTCTAATCATCGTCTTCTCTGTTTAAGTCTCTGTTTGGAGGTTTAGTTTAGTTTAATCTCTCATGGTGATGTGTTTTTAAGAAACAAAGAAAGAGTCAACTGTGTAGAGGTTTGAAAAGGACACATCTTTTGACTTCTCTTGTCCTAATCCCAACAACCTCCCTTATCTTACAACCATCTGTGACATTGCCCTTTCACCCACTACTAATCGCCGGTCAATGCTGCTCCATGCTGACTATGTCTTCTTTCGACTTTAGTGGAATTTTTTTTCTGTTTCTTTTCACAAAACAGTAAGCTCAATTGTAGTATAAAGTGTTTAATAAAAATATGACGACTGATGCGGGAGAAAACAACAAACAAAAAGTGATTCACATGAATGAACTGTGTCCTACTGCTTTAACCAAACCTTTCTTCTTCAACTTTTCCCTCATTTCTTCAACCATATCCCACTTCCCAATCGCTGCATAGAAATTCGAAACCAATACATAGATGCTTGCCTCCTCATGACCCTTCTCCTCCATAACCCTCCTTGCTGCATATTCGCCTCGCGTTACATCCATATTAAGACTACAAGCACTAAGTACCGCGACCCATATCGCACAAGGAACGTTTCGGTCACCGTTCACCATCAACATTCTCTTGACTAATCTCCATATCTCCTCTGTATCACCAGCCTTGCTTAAGATATCGATGAAGCATACATAATGCTCTGTTCCTGGTACAAGCCCATACTTCTCCTTCATCATACCAAAACATTCCTTACCTTCTTCAACCAATCCCGCGTGTGCACAAGCCGATAAAACAACGAGGAACGTCACTGAATTGGGTAAAACTCCACTTCTTTCTTCACACATTTCCCTAAAGGTTTCAAGCGCTTTGACGCCATCCCCATTAACCCCATACGCATCTACCATACTCGTCCAAGAAACCACAGTTTTAGACGGAATGGCTCTGAACACAGCACGCGCTTGCACAATCTGACCACATTTGCCGTACATATCCATCAAGCCATTGCATAGCTTTGAATCCGAAAGGAAACCATTACGCAAGGCGACACAGTGTATCTGTTTACCAATCCACAGATCAGAGTTGTCAGAGCAGCTAGCAAGAGAGCTAACGAGCACTCTCACATTGGGTCTCTGCCTACTCATAAGCACTAACGCATCCTTGTAAACTCGGTTCCGTATGCAACCTGATATCAAAGAGTTCAACATCACCTCGTCCGTACAAACATCCAAACTGAAGTAAACCTTCATGGCTTCACTCATCAGCCCTACACTAGAGTAGAAACTAATAATAGAAGTTCCTAAAACAACAAGATCACGTCCAGTCACCACCACCATTGCATGAACTTGCTTCCCTTGCTGCATAATCTTGAGAGAAGCGCATGTTTTAACAACAGAACACAAAGTGAACTCACTGATTGCTACTTTGTCTCTACACATAGCTGCGAAAACGCCGAGAGCTTCTTTACTCTTACCGTTTCTAAGGAAACCCGAGAGCAGAGCGTTCCAAGACACGACGTCTTTATCCACAACGCTATCGAACACCGTAACGGAATCAGCCAAGTTTCCGAGCTTTGAGTACATGTCTATAAGCGCAGTTTTGGAAATGGTTCCACTCTCAGCGCCTTGTTTGATCATCAAGGCGTGGACTTGTCGTCCCGTTTGTGGATAGGACAAGACAGCGGCACATGCGCCGAGAACAGGAGTGAAGGTGTGAGAGGTGAGAACAGGACTGGCTCGATGCATCTTAACAAAGAGACCCAAGGTGCCATTTGGGTTTCCTCCGCGGAGGTAAGAGGAGAGTTGAGAGTTAAGCGATGAGAGGTCTCGTTGCAGCAATTCGTCGAACACGTGGTGGGCATGGGTTACAAAATTACGCACAAGCGCAACTCTCCATAGTAAATTCCTCGATTTACTGGAAGCATCACCGAAACGAGGCAAACATGCGAACATGTGTAAGGAAGAAGACGATACTCGGTGGCTTACAATAGAAGCAAGCAGAAACCCTAATAGCAATATATCTATATGAGCATGTCAAAGCAAAAGGTCATTCTATCTCAAAAACTGAGTTATGTCTGTTCCAACCACTTATTATAGATCCAAAACCTTGTCGCCACAACTTTTTTCCTTACAAGAGAACAAAACCCTTTTACAGAGAAATAGAATGTCTTAAAAAGCTGAAAACTTTACTTTCACAGTAAGCGCTGGTCAATCAAAGGACCTTTAAGATCAAGAGAACTTTATTGGAGAAGCAGGGAAATGAAGTTCTTGTTTGTTTCTTTCTTTCAAATCCAACACGAACCAAAACTTCTCAAGCTGATTTTGGTACATTCTCAGAGAGAGTGAGATCATTGAGGACTGAGTCATATTCAGCATCGCGAGCGTTCTTCTTGTAGAGAAGCTTCTTGAAATCAGTCTCGTCCAAGTTCTTTGTGTTTTCTGCGGCATGAACTTGAGCTAAGTTGGAGTAATCCACAACCGAACTAGAGAAGAAGGCCCTTTCTTGTTCTGTCACCTTCCTCAGAAATCTAGCTGGATTCCCTCCCCAAACCTGTGTTAAAGAGATTTGAAGCAAAAAGGAGTGAGACCACAAACTTTTATCACCAGAGAGCATTTTAAGCAAACAACAAAGGTCAAGAGTGTGTGAAAATAGGAACCTCGCCGGAGGGAATTCGAGTGTTCTGCCTGACAAGAGCTCCAGACTCAACCATGGCTTGCTTTTCAACATGAGCTCCATCCAACACAGTTGCACTTGCACCAATGTAAGCCTCGTCTTCGACAGTGCAGCCATGTAAAACAGCACTAGGACCTGCTCCAGGATTCAACTTGCTTTATCCATTACCCTAACTAAGTAAAAGAACTCACTCTTCAGTTTGAGAAAGAATAAGAAATTATTTACCAATAGTGACATTGTCTCCAATGACAGTAGGCAAGACCTTGCCGCTTAAGTTGGACTTGGCAACGTGGACCAGAGAGTTATCTTGGATATTGGTGCCAGCTCCGATACTGATGCTGTTAGCATCTCCTACACAATAAAGGGGTTCAAAACTAGTGGGAAAGGGAGGGGGGGG